>OX344729.1:82723827-83323827 GCA_947034835.1 Ballota nigra
CGAACTCCTCTTTTCGCCCTCTATCCATCTATGAAAACCAAAGAGACAAATTAACGAGTTTATAAAAATAATACTCAATTGACTCCAAACACTCATAAAAAACACTCAAAACATGGGCAAATCGGGCACCAAAACATAACAATTTCACGCCTAATCATCGCTAAATCCATGTTAGTCTAAAATCCTTGCATGCTTAGGATAGAATGAACTCGTAGAAGTAGGACATTGGTATGTAATTAGGATTTCTTGTGATGTTTAGTTTTGATTCTCTTAATTAATGAATGCTAAAAATAAATTCTAGAATTATCTTTGAATTAAGTACGAAAATTGTTAGAGAGAGGACGACTGTATCACTCTTTAATAACGAATTTGCTTAATGAGAGGGTTTAGAAGGAGTTTATTCATCTACCGGTTTATTTAGGGAGGACGACCGCATCACCTTAGTTAAATTAGAGTCTCATTAATTAAGCACAATCTATTAACTTGACTAGTGGATTCGTGAAGTCGATTGATAGGACGAAGTATTAGGGTTTAATTCTTGAGCTTTGAGTCTTTCAATCTTTTACTTAGGATTATTACTTGCACATCATGAGAATTCTGGTTACCGTACCAACTCCGTTAGTATACGTAGGGATTCCTATCATGAGTATCACCATCTCATATTTGCAAACAACCTTTAGATAATTAATTTAGTTCTTTCTTTTGCATTAGTAGAGTATTATAGCTTAGATTTAATTTCTTTTAAAAAAAAAAAACACGCACTCATATTACGACGCGTAGATCCCCAGGGCTCTATTCGCATACAAACCATCTCGTGGTACGATATACTTGGTCGCTATACCTGCTTATACTACAGTGAACCCGTACGCTTGCGGGGAAACTACTAGTAAAAAATTAGTATTTTCGGTCAAAGTCAATGGTGTTCGCGCATAATTTAAAAAAAAAAATCACGATTTTCTTATTTTCTGAACTGGTTTTCCAGAAAACAGGTCAAATTCCGGAAATTATTGCCAAAATGTGAAGAACATTTAGTTTAAAAATTCCAAACTATGATGTACATTTCAAACAATATTTCTATTCCTTTTTCCGAAATTTATCCTTATTTTTGTTTCCCCCCTCCGAAAATATGTCCCTTGCTTTGTTTAGTTTTTTTTTTTTTTTCCGAAGTTTTGGTAACATCACTTTTTTGTTTTGTTTTAGAATTTGGAGGACGATGAAGATGACTATTTAGAAGATGAGGATGATATAAAAAAATATTTTTTTTTAATGAAGAGTTTGTCGATGATGATTTTGAAGGAGAAATATCATCAAATGAGGCAAAAGAGGATGATTTCGAAGGAAAAAGTCAAGAACAAGAACAAGAAAATGTTAAAAATGACGTCGTATTGATTTTTCCTGTCGATTTGAGACCAAGTATGATAAAAGTTAATTTCGGAACTAAGTCTACTTTGTTAAAAAACTATGGAACAATTTGTAATTTAAACTATGTTAATTTTTTTTTATTCGTGCAGATTGACAAAATACTTTTACATGAGTTTTTAGTCGCCTAGGAAGAAATTATGAGAGAATTTTTAAAAAATTAAGTTGAGTTGAGGATTCCTTTCTACTTTTTTTAAAAAAAAAACTGGATATTCAATTAAAAAAAAACCAACTAGATTACATAATTATATAAAAAATTATGTCTTTCCATCATTGTTCGAAAATAAAATTCAAACACAGTGTTCGAATAAATTTGGTCGAAATTTTGACAAATGTTCGACAATTTTTTCCAAAAAATATGCAATTGTTCGAGAAACCAGACATGAACACGAATCGAAATCAAAATACGACTGAAAACGCGTGAAACCATATTTTCTAATATATATTTGTTCTTGCACAATGTTATACTACTCAAAAAACTCTAATAGCCATTAAAACAAACAAATAGACATAAATAAATACAAATATGTTTACTATTTAACCTAGCCTTATTAAAGTTGAAGGTAACTTATAATTGTATGGTTTACGAGTGTGATTTCTCCTCTTCCTACATGAAGTTCTTGTTTGTTTTGAAATTTACATCTCTTAACACCAAGGACAGTGTTAGAAATCCTCAAGATCGTTGTGACTGTTCGAATTCTGATAAGCTTGAAAAGGGGGTGAACTGATCGTATTTGTCTAACTAAAATTATGCATAAGAATACTTAAGTTTTTCAAATAAAGAAAAAAAATGGACGGTGAACAAATAAAAAGAGGGGGGCAACTTTTTAGTATCTTTGGCACATGAAAATACCATACTTGGGCCGAATAACTTATAATGGGCCCAATAACAGAAAAAGCCCATTATGGACGTGCTTATATCCAGCCCAACCGGCAGGTTTTTTCATTTTAAAGCAGCCAAAAATTTCCCGCGCTGAAAAACCGCCATTTTAACTAAGGCTGCGAAATCTTCCCCTCTCTCTCTGATCTGAGAAAATGGACTCTTCCGATCGATCAGGTGCTAGACGACTTCTTGGCAGAGAACGAGGCCACTGAAATGGACATTGAACGAGCAAATGTTGAAGAAGATGATCCGTTTCTTACATTTATAGACTACGCTAAATCGATTCTGTGCCAGAATTTAGGTGAATCAGAAGAAGATGCGATGCGTTCTCCGAGTTGGAGCTGGATCGCGAATTGGATCCTCAGAATCTGCATCTCTTACTCGAGTGGTGTGACCCCTGTCATTCTTCTTTCGGAGCTTTCTCTGGTACTCGCATTTTTCGCCTAGGTGAAATTGCTTATAATTTTGGTTTCAGATTATTTTCTGTTTAGGAGTGCTTTTTTGGTCAATATTTTGTTTAGGAAATGTAGGTTTTAGTGAAGAGGAAGTATTGTTGAATTGCTACTTGTAGATCGGGATATATTTGTTAATCCAGTCATTATGTTAGTCATCACGGAACTGTATATCGACCTGATTAGTGCTTGGTGTTTCTGTTATTTATATTTATCTTTTCCGATGATTTTGAGTTGTGGTATCTGCATGTTTGTTCCATATTTATGTTGTGAATACTACTGATTATGCTACCTTCACGGAAGTCATCACCTAGATGCTTTGCAATATCAAGCTAGTAATGTATTGATGTTCTGCTCTTTCAATTTGGAGGAGTGTTATTAGCTTAACCAACGATCTCTTATAAATTCTTAATTTCTTTTAAATATGAAGGTATTTTGACTTTTCAGTAGTAAAATTGGTTTCATGTAATCATTCTCTTGGTTGTGGATATATGATGCTTACATGGATTCATGTATACAGGCTCGGAGTGAGCAGAATAGAAGTGGAGCTCCAAAAAAACAGTCGGATTTTATTGCCAAGTTGAAGAAGAAACACAAGAGGGCGAAGCTGCCTAGCACCATCACAATAGATTCTATATACGAGAAAAAATTCTTATCATTGAGCAGCGTGAATGAAGCAGTTGTACTTGATGCCTTTATCCTTCCAGGTATGTTGCTTGCATTATAATTATTGCATTTTTTTTTTATTATTATGTGGACAAATTATTGGAACATACTATGGTTAATTGCACTATGGCATTTAACTGATTTATGTTAATGAAATATTGGTTGCTCCATTATAATTAACTTGGAAGTTTTATCGTAAATTTTGCAGGAACAAACATCTACATGCTCACTCTGGGGGATATTTGGAGCTCCAATACTATAGATCTATATCTACACAGGAGGTAAAAATAATATGAACTGATCCAATCCTCTCTGTCTCTCTCTACCCCAAGTTTGTAAGAGAACTCTTCAACAGCATGCACTAGTACTTTCTTTTGTTTTAAGATGGTGTTTCTTTAACCCACATGCCACAAATCCATATTACTCATGATGCGCAGTACAAATTTAACTTATTTAGGATCTTAGTCCAAATTTTCAGTAAGGCACGAATCCTTTTAAAACTTAATTAGTATATTTTAGCTATCTTATCCATTGTTCTTTAATTGTGCTTGCTCCATTAGGGTACTTGCTTATGTGTGCCCCTCATTGTTATCTAAGTTCCCCCTTTGGTAATAGATGTCTGATGATTGAAAAAGTAGGATTTCGAGAAGGCTGAGATTTTACTATTTTGTACCAAACTCTTAAGACAAAATTAAATAAAAACTAGGTATCTTCTATGTGTATTGTTCTAACTCGGATTTAAGACAGGTTTTACAACATTGCTGATCCCAATAATGGGATTTTGAAGAAAGGCCGGGAAGTGCTCTTGACTGGGTGCTATCTTCGGGTCTCTTCTGGAAGTTCAGGATGTGGACGTCCTTTACCGACCGAATACTTTGTTGTACTATTGAATGAGGTAGTTTTTTCTCCAGTTTTCTCTTTCTCAATGTTAATATTGGTTACTGGTACTCGATTTTGGCTTTAGAAATATGTTTCTAAGTATATCTCTCTGAAGTTATGATAACAAATTTATTTACCAGCGTATGATCCTTCACCGAAGTTCATTGAATAGGAGTAACAAATAAGATTGGAGTTTTATTATCTATGGCTCTGAAAAATTGAACCTGTCCCCTATCAGCAAGAATTATCTTTAGTCAATGTGTAGTTTCATGTGCTTCTATTTTATGTTAGAGTTACCTTCAACACTGTTCTGAAGCAAAGCCTCTGTAATTTTCGATACAGGATGAAGATGATGATACCATGCTTATTGCGGCACAATTTTGTTCTGATTCATTTTCTTCAATTTCTCTTGATGCAGTAAACAAAGGAACATCCTATTCCTTGTTTGCAAGGTATTATGTTATCCAGTTCCTTCGTAAATTGCAAATATTGCATTATTTCTTCGGATTTAACATGTATGCCACTTGTTCTCAACTCTGGACAGAATTGACATATAGGACCGCTGGAAGTTCAGGGTACAAATGGCATAAAGAGGAAACAAATAACTCTTGTTGACAATGACGTAAGATTAAACTTTTTTCTTTGGGGAGAGCAGGTTTCGCTTGCCAATCTGTTCAGGTCTGATAATTACAAGTTGATCCTTTGGTTTATATTTTAATCTTAAATTATTTTCTTAACACTGAATCGAAATGGCATCCATGCTTGTTTCCCCCCAATTCATGCAGTGTTGGAAGTATGCTCGGCATTGATCGACCATTTATTGCAAGTGGTACTGATAGTTCTCTCGAAATTGGCAGTGAAGTTTGCCTCGAGTATGGTACTGCAACCCAGCTGTATATGTTGCCTCATATTCCACACAATGAACAAGTATGAAAATGATCATTGTTGATGACCTCATTTAAAGGATGGCATCTTAAGAATAATTTGTAACAGAGCTTATGGCTTTATCAGGTATCCATTCCATTGTCGCAGAACCATTGTCAAGGATCAAAGCTGCTGACTGCATCTAACAGAGCTTATGGCTTTATCAGGTTTCCCAAGTAACGTTACCATGTGATTCGCAAGGGTCCATTGACTTCAGCAACTACCCATTTCGAGTAAGTTTTCTCTCCCATCTGATGAAAGCTTAGTTAGCGATAGTTAAATCATTTATAAGAATTTCTTCATTTATGAGTCCTTGACAGAATCAATTTATATCCACCTCATATAAGTTTTGCGTCCTTACTTCTTTAGGTAGTGAATCAAGATTTTCTTGCATAAGCTAGTATTCCCTCTGTCCCATTTTAATCGTAGTTGAAGGATGTTGCACACGAATTAAGAATATCATTAAATAACAATAAAACATATGTTTTAATGTGTCATTTTTACCCTTTAGTTTACCCACATGGAGTAAATTTGTTTAATTCATACATTGTATAACAAAAACAAGTAGAAGGATAAAATTTGAATATGATTTTTAATTCTCATAGAATAGTAAAAAAATGACAATTATTTTGAGATATAATTTTCTGTAGAAAGATAACTAAAATGGGTCGGAGGGAGTATATGTTAAGAGTTCATTCTTCATAACTATTTACTAACCTTTTCATTTTTGCAAGACCTGCAGTCATATGTTGTTGATGTACGCGACAAGATGACTGGCATCAACCTCCATGGTACTGTTGCAGACATAAGAACATCATCGGAGGGCAAGTTTTCTTTGAAGATTGAAGATACTACCGGATCAATATGGGCAAAGCTACATTTTGTTAAATCTTGGTAATACTAATTGTCAATTCACATACTCAAGTTATATGTAGTCATGTCTTATTTGCTCGAGATAATAATAACGATGGAAAAGTTAATTAATGTAAGATAAGTTGCTATAATTCTTAACAGTATATGTTGATTATATGGATTTCCTGATCTTCAAATCAAATGTCTTCTAGGTCACTGGGGAGATTAGGGATTGGCCATACTGTGTACTTTTCTGGTTTAAGCTCTTCACCTACTAGAGGAAAAGGGTAATCATTTTCACATACTTTTGACACATTCTTCTCTACTTTTATCATATTTTGTTTAGAAAACCTCCCTTTCATTTGCTAAAGATACACACACTGTTATAATCCCACATCAAATTCACAAGAAATTGCGGATGGGTATATAAGTGGAAGTCCATCCTTAACCTTTGACCATTATTCTGGATTAAGTTAGGGCTCTCTAGCTTATATTCCTAACAATTGGCACTGTCTGGGAATAACTCGGGCGGGCTGCGGAATGGGGCAACCCGATGATGGGCCCAGGGGTTGCCACCTCGGATGTGGGCCCAAGGTGGGTTGCCATCCGGAAAGTGGGCCTTGACACATGGGTTGCCACTCGGAGTGTGCCGTCTGTGGACGTTCGGCTTTAATGGGGGTTGATTGTTATAATCCCACATCGCATCCACAAGAAATTGTTGATGGATATATAGGTGAGTCAATCCTTGACCTTTGACCATGATTTTGGGTTAAGTTAGTGCTCCCTAGCTTATATTCCTATCACACATATGTATATATGTGTGTATGTATATATTTCAATTTCCTAAACATTATTTCCTCAAGAAAATGATGACAACTCCATAAAATATTGTTGCAGTCTTGAATTATCATGGTATGAGAATGGTAGTGGATCATCATTTTTCAATTTGAGTTGCTTGCCTGCTTTCCTGAATACGTCTTGTCTCCACAAATTATCGCGCCTTTCTAATCTTTGCATCCATACAACAAAAGGTGCTCAGGTATTTTTACCACATTTCCACGGCTAGTTTGTTCAAGCTTTTCTCTTCTTAGCCTACTTTAATTTTTTTATACAAGTATTTTCTTTTTGGCCCTTAAAAAGTTCTACATTTTGCATCATTCTGTTATTTTGTTCCTTTCTGTTAAATTCTTAATTTAGCTATTATGCTACACTCTTATAATATATTGATGGCATCTAATCTACAAACATAGAAACACAAATTTATGTGTAGATGTAAATGTACAATAGATATAGCATCCTAAATGTTTTACTTGGTATATAGTTCATAAAACTGGTTTCAATTTAACTTGATCTGGAATTGTGATCCTTAAGAATCTTAATTCAAAAAATAAAATCCGTGGCATACACATTAACAACATTGACTAATTTTTGACAAAAAATTGTTATATTGACCAATAGCCAAATCAAACTAAATTAAAATTTATCTCTCTGGTTGTGCTCGGATAGAAGCATTTGAAATCCGAAAAATTAAAAAAATAAATGAATTAAAAAAATATAACAAATTCAAATAACAGGGTTTTATTAGGTATTGAGAATTTTTCCATTTTGAACTAGAATCTTATCCAAACAAATGGAATAAATTTAGGTGGTAGAGTTTGTTACACGGTTAGTTTGTTAGGAAGCATGTGCATAGCACATGCCTTCATTTGTATAAATACATGTAACACCTACATTACTGATTTGAGAAATAAAATGAGAGCATTAAATTACAAAATGAGAGTTCAATCCCTGGAACCCGGCCTCCCCATTGCCATAATTGTGTTCCGTGAATTCATGGTGTTCATGCAAACTCCCGTAATCAGGTGGAAGCAGGTGTTGATTGACTTTTTCATATCCTTCGTCATCGCCCTCTTCTTTAAATCCATGAATCGTACGTATTAGTATTGGGTAGTTCTTGCTATTTTCTTTTCTTTTCTTTTTTAGAGTACTGAATTGGGGATAATCGATTTTTGTGGTTTTCATGTTTACATTCTTTCGATTACAGTATGAATTGATATTCGATCTATTGGGAATAATTGATTTTTGTGGTTTTCATGTTTAGATTCTTTCGATTACAGTATGAATTGATATTCGATCGATTGGGAATAATTGATTTTTGTGGTTTTCATGTTTAGATTCTTTCGATTACGGTATGAATTGATATTCGATCGATTCGATTGGGAATAATTGATTTTTGTGCATCGATTTGAAATTTCTGTCAAAAAAGTGTGCTGTGATCGATGTGAATTCGGGACCCGTTTTTTAACCGGGTATGGGATATTTGACCCGTTTTTAATTAGTGTTTGAAAGCAGTAATATTAAATCTAGATCACCGTGTGTTTAATTGGCACCATTTTTTTTAAACAAAAATATATCTATGTATAATATCAATATTACCCTTGATAAGATGGGTATTAATGTTCAATCCCGCACTATCTCATGTTTGTTACCGTGTTGGAATAATACCTTTAACCCGTTATAATTTTTTGACCCGGTATTGCAATACCTTTTTAAAGGTATTACCCATCCCACCCTCCCCATGGTATTACTTAATACCTCTCCTACTTTTTACTTTATTAGTGTAAATGAGGGGTATATTTGTCATTTACTATGTTATCCCATTAAATAATGCATAATAACAAACACGAAATAAGAGTTATCACTTATAGCTTATTACTTGTAACAAACATTTGAATAAATCTACCACTGTGTTAATTAATCAACTGTATATTATCTCACCTTATCACAAACATGGTAACAAACGAGCCTTAGTTACTAATCCTAATTATAATTACATGGATAAAAATCAAGTAGTTATACATGAATATCACAATTGACCAAGTCATAATTTTTGTAACCTAACCCAGAGACTTGAATTGTACTCGCCGGAACATATCGTATAGGATCGACTCAATCAGTCAAATTTGGAAGTATAACGAAATGACGATCAGAAGATTTCCATTTGATTTTGTTATTTAAGTTCATATGGATTGTCCGATTCTATTTCACAGGTTATTTCTCCAAAGGTTTTAAGGACTTTTCAATAATGTTTCCAGCAGCATAAACTTGAAATTGGGACGCATTTGAAGCTTTGAACCTCAATTAGTTTCTGAACAACTTTTATTTTCCACATAAAAGGGTATAGTTGTCTAAAATTGGGATGTATTTAGCGTAAATAATAGATTACAATATTTTGAATGGGGTATAAACAGTAAATGGGGTATCTATAGTAATTCTGGGGGTTTGTTTAGTCGCTACCTTTTGTATTTACGAGTATCAAATGTAGGGAAAATGATTTTTTTCGTCTTATAACTTTACCACTTTTTTATTTTCGTTCGGTTGACTTTTAAATTTTGATTTTAGTCCTGTAATTTTATCATTTTTTAATTTTAGTCCTGTAAAGGTCGGTAGGTTGTAGGACCAAAATAAAAAAAATATGTAAGTTACATGACGAAAATAAAAGAAGGTAAAATTATAGGATGAAAATCAAAATTTGAAAATCAAAAGGTGGTAAAAAAAAAAAAAAAAAAAACAATTTTCCCATCAAATGTATCATAATGAATTTCTTCCATCACTTAAACGTTTTAGTATAAGTGATCTAAAGTGATGTGAAGCATACTATATCTGACGAGTATCAAATGTATCATAATGAATTTCTCCCATAAGTCACGTTTCTCAAAGTCCAATAGCTTTTGGTAAACTAATCGATGTTGAATTATTTTTCACTGGTGTCTCTCCATTTCTTTGTTACTTCTTAATCACATATATTTTTGCACATTTTATCATTATAAAAATTTCACTTAAAAATATATTTCTCTTTTAAATATAAACGCTATTGAATGCCAAATCCATGCCAAGACGTTTCAAAGACAAAGTATAGAGTGAAACTGGTTTATACATGAATCATTGAATGGTATTAATTGTTTTTATTGAAGAGTATTAGTTGTATTTATTGAAGAGTATTATTGATTTACACTAAAGAGTCTTAGTTGTTCAGTGAAAATGAATTAAGACTAAACCAGTAATATTCTTCAGTAAAAACAACTAACACCCTTCAGTGATTCATATATAAACCAATTTCACTCTATACATACTCCATTTCAAATATGCAAACGTACAAAAAGAAAATGTCATTCAAGGAAAGCGGAATTTACGTTCTTCAGGTTCTTAGAATAATTTGACGTTAAAATTTTTATTTTTATTTTTCTATTGAACATTTATTTTTAATGTTAAGGAACTGAATTATCAGTTTTTAACTGATTGGAGAACAAAGTAAGGGTGTGCTTTCAAAATAATAGTGCTTCTTTCAAAGTTATTAAAATTGATTTTTTGTAGTTTAAATTAGAGTAGGCAGTATTTTAGAAGCACCATGGTGTTGTTTTCTTTAAACTACTTTTATCTATTTAACGGGATTTACATCAAATAATTAATTTTACAACAATATCATACACACATGTACTTCTTTTGTCTACAAAAAGTGTACACTTTTGATTTTGACCGGTTTTAATAAAACATAAATAAAGTAGATCAAATAAACCTATTTTGGGATTTTGAGTCGAGTGGTCAATTTGTGAGTTAAATGTTTATTTGTTCAAACCAATGACATGTGACGTAATTAAGTGATGATTGTATGATTTAAAAACACGGAAGGGACACACTTTTTGGTGGACAGATGGAGTATATATTAATTTTTCCATCAAATAATAATATAATTATAATATATATATATATATATATATATATATATAATCATGTATACCTATATAGTTTAATTTAAATAATGACAATTGAAATCATAAATATATGATTTCCTCAAATATAGCGAGAATAAAACAACTAAATAAGTAATGTATGTTTATAGAATATTGTTAATTATTTAGATCGATGAAAAATAGGCATGTGATAATTTTATTTGAATTGTGTATATGCATAATTCAAGACTTAATGCCTACTAAAAGGATAAGATAAAATACATTAAATAAAATTACTTTGCTTTTAATACAGAATAAATAAGTTAATTAAATAGTAAATTTCACATAATTAAACTTGTTAAAGTCTAAAGTAATCAATTCATCAATATAATAATTATATTTAATTATTTTATTTGAAATATCACAAATTTGAGATTCATAAGTTAATTGATTTATAGAGTTAAGTTAAATAATTGTTCAAAATATGCAAAGATAGATGAATTGATTTAGTGGTAAGTAACTTAAAAGTTACACAGTAGATGCTAGGTTCAAACCTTTGTTATTTTTTTTTTTTTTCTAAATAAATTGAACTTAAGATGTCACATGGATGCTACATGTATAACATAAATTAATAGGATAATAACACATCATCTAAAAAAATATCACATTTCATGAGAAAACGACACATCATCCAAATGAATATCAAGACGACACATCAGCTTGTTAAACTCCCTATTATTATAATAGAGAATTGAGATTGCAAACACTTGCCAAGTTGCATAGAAGAACCTTGTTGAGTTTTGCAAACTGATAAAAAATAAGTGTTTTAAGTTTATAATTGAGATTGCAAACACTTACTAAGGTTGTGTTTTGAAACTCTACTCATTTTAAAGAAGTGATATTAATTGATTTTTATAGTATAATTAAAAGTGTTAATTGTTTGGAGATAAAATGATTTAATTTTAAATTAGATTTAGAAAGTAATGTGTTTGCAAAAGAATCACTTTTATTGATAGTGGGGTAGTTATTTGTAGGGTAGTTATGCTAGAATAGATTTTAGAGAATCCAAAAGCAGGTAAAACCTACTTTGACAAAATTAATTTTAATAGCTTAAAATTAATAGTGATTGCAAATATTGTAGAAGTGATTTTTTTTTTAAAAAAAAAAAAATCAATTCTATATATAAAGTAGAGTTGACAAACAATCACTAAGTTGCGTATCACTCCAAAATCCGTTCCCCCAAATTGTACGTAAAAGTATGGAATAAATCACTATTCCTTAATTTTTTAAATTGGAGCGATTATTGTATACAGAATTGTATTCCTAATAAAAATGCATATCAATTATAACATTTGGAATAGATTAATAAAAAATGGGCATTTCATTTTCAGCTTATTTACATTTCATATTTACTAATATAAAACCTGTGTGATACGTGGGTTGAAAATAACTTTTTTATAATTGTTTTAAATAAATATTTAAGAAATTGTTAAGCTATTTTGAAGGTGGTGATTGAGCTAATATATTTCTAAATTGTAATCCAATAAATAAGTGCACTGAAAAAAGGCATATTAGATTCTATCAAAAAAAAAAAAAAAAAAAGCATATTAGATACTTTATAACTCATACATATATATAAAAGATCTAAGAAAAAATCAAGCATGTAGTAAAATGGGCAGACTTGTAGAGGGTAATGGCAAGGCGTTATTTTGGAGTAGGTCTTGTATGAGACCGTCTCATGCCATGAGACAATGAAAATGGGTATAACTAGGACATTGATTCATTAACACTTTGTAAGTAGGGGTGGGAATATGTCAGGCTACCCGACAGGGGCCTACGACTCGGCCTACCTAAAGCCTAGCTCGGCTCGGCTCATTTAACAAATAAGCCAGACTCAGGCTTTTTTAAAAGCCTATTTATTTAAATAGGCTAGGCTTAAACTTTTCTGTAAGCCTTTTAAGCCCAACAAGCCGGCCTATTTTACTATAATATATATATATATATATATGAAAAATATTGCTAAATATTATTTGAATTTTTTATTTTGCTATTATTTGATAATCCTTTGATAAATTGTTTTTAATCTTCATTTTAAGATTTAAAGAGTTAATTGTTATGATTTAATAATAATATAATTATTGAATATAATTTTGTAAACAAGGCCCCCAAAAGGCTTTCAGGCCAGGCCTGTTTATTAAAAAGGCCAGACCAAGACTCTGAAAAAATCCTATGACAGATAACAGGCCAGGCTTAGGCCCAAATATTAAATAGCAGGTCCAGACCGTTCAACGGGAAGCCTAGCTCGGCTCGGCCTATTTCCACCCCTATTTGTAAGACTATGTGTAAATTTGTGTCGTCTTATGCCATAAAATCAAAGAAATAATTCTATAAATTTTGAATAGTAACTTAAAAAATAGACATATAGAGCAGTCAAATTAAGGACCGTACGGTATCATAATGATCTCTAAAAATATTTGCAAAATATCAAAACATAAATATTAACAAAATAATCAAATCCTCTATTTATCCTTCACTCAAAGAAAAGTCTAGGCTGAAAAGAAAATAATTAACAAATTAAAACATGTCCACACGATTCAATCGAATGCATTGACAGATTCTCAAACTGTACAACAGATTGAAAAATTAAAGTTATGCAACATTGTTTATTTACTTACAATAGCAATTAAGTATGATAGACTATTGGGATACTTAAAAAAAATATTTTGTAAATTCAAGCCCTTAATACTCATCAAATTAGAATAACTAATTTATATTCCAACGCAACCATTAGGCACATAACCGCTTGATTTTGAAAATATCAGAAATTTGTGGAAATTAATTTTTAATAAAAAAACGTGCAAAATTTGTAGAATGCAGGATTTCAAAATAATAGAAGGAAGGTTGAAAATATCGGTATTGGTAGAAATATCGAGACCTTGAATTTGTGGAAATATCGATGGATATTTCTCGATATCGAGTATCGATATCGGTAAATTTGATTTTTTTTTTTGAAAATTTAATAACAAATTTTTAATACATAAATTTAACAATAAAAATAGAGCAAATTGTACATTTATGATATTAATCGATATTTATTAAAATTATCGATATTTCTCGATATTTTTTCGATATTTCCCGATATTTTTCGATATTTTACCAATATTATGCTCAAATTTACTGTACAATTGCAATTGATATTACATATTGATATTTATTATTATTATCTATTTTTTTACGGATATTATGGAAATATCGTTATCCCCCAATATCGATATCGGTAACAACAAAAAATAGATATATCGATGATATATTGGGGATATATCTGGATATTTTCATCCTGTTGTGCCATATCATATTGGAGTTGGAGAGATTTGGCTTTAAATGGATTAAAGATTTCTCATCCACATATTCGTAGCTTCGAACAAGGTAAAAGAAATGGTCTAATAACTAAATAGTTGAATAGGCCTTATGCTCGATTTCGTAATATATTTTATTTACCGTTAATAAAAAAACTAAATAGGTGTTTGATTTAATAAGGCCTAAGCCCAAATGGCCAAAAGTAAAATTGATAAGTAGTATTTATTCTTTATCATATTTCAATTATTTTTATTTTTTATTTTATCGCTGCATCAAAGAAGATCATGGTGAAGGGTTTCTGGACAAAATCTACACTGGTGTGCCTAGGGTTGGGACAACTTCTTTCTCTTTTGGCCACTCTCACTAGATTTGCATCTTCTCAAATTGCAAACAAAGGTTTACATTTCCTTTTCTTTTAATTAACATTATTTCTCCCACCTTTTTAATATTTATTATAGCAATATTGTTCTTCTTATCATATTTCTGGGATTATCTATAAATCAATTTTTTAAAGCTTTTTTCAGTATCATTGTCTTGTGTAGATAGATTTACTTGTGGCCATTATATTTTGTAGGGATTTAAGTTTCGTCCTCTATCTTTTCACCTTTATTAAAATGACCCTCTATTTATTTGCTTTATTAATTTAGTCCTGTATCTATTCAAGTTTCGTCAAAATGATCCTAATTGGCCTAAAAATCTACAAAACCTCACCGTTTCGGTCCTCTATTTATTTTCTTTACCAATTTAGTCCTGTATCAATTCAAATTTCTCCAATTAGGTCCTAATTGAATGCAAAAAGCATAAAATGTCACATTTTTAGTCATGTCAACTAGTTTTCTGGGGAGGCCTATGATGTGTTCTTTTTTTCAATGTGGCACGTCAGGTGACAATATAATTGCCAAATAAAAAAAAACTTGAAATAAAATACAAAAAATCAATTAGGACCATTTTTCACCAAATTAGGACCATTTTGGCGAAACTTGAACAAATACAGGACTAAATTGATAAAGTAAATAAATAGAGGACTATTTTGATAAAGGTGAAAAAATAGAGGACGCATTTGGTTTAAATCCCTATTTTGTACTAACATTCAAAAAAATGGTACCACATTTTCGATCCATCCTGATTTTGTGTCTCAATTGTAGGAATTGCTCCACCATTTTTACAGTGTTTCTCGAATTATGTACTAATGACATTGGTCTATGGAGGCATCATAATTTATAGAGGAGAAAATCGGAAGGTAAGTCATCAATTATACATTCACCCAATAGAATTTAGATTGTATCTTGGCAAATTTATTGATATATGGCATATTTGAATCCCTATGGTGCAAATAGGAGAGTTTGAGAATAAGTTATGGAAATAGTTTTGGTATAGAGAAAAATAGTCTTTTGGTCCCACAGTTTGTCTAGTGTCCAATTTTGGTCCCAAAAAAATTAACTTTACAATTTTGGTCCCATAGCTTATTGAATCGTCAAATTTTGGTCCCACTTGGTCCCGTAATTTATCTAGTGTCCAATTTTGGTCCCAAGAAAAACAACTTTTCAATTTTGGTCCCATAACTTATTGAATCGTCTTGGGACCAAAATTGGACGATTCAATAAGTTATGGGACCAAAATTGAAAAATTATATTTCTTGGGACCAAAATTGGACACTAGATAAATTACGGGACCAAAATACACTTTTATGCACCTTAATTAATATATTACTCTAGAATAATAGTCGATACAACAAAAACATTATACAATGTGTCAATTCCATTGATATAAATATAAATATTTGAAAAACATCTATAAAACGTGAAAAGAAAAACCCAATATTTTTCAATTCGAATAATTAATTATTTAAGATGAATTACAAAGCTCTCATAAAATACTAATAATGAAATTTTAATTACTAACTAAGAATTTAAATCGCGAATCTACATATATAATTAATTAAATAGTGTTTGATATATGTGTATATATATATATATGGTGAGAAAAGAAAAAAAATTAATGAATACGAAAAAATTATTTTTTGTCTCTAACTTGTTTGGTGTCCAATTTTGGTCCAAAAAAATTAATTATTCAATTTTGGTCCCATAACTTATTAAATTGTCCAATTTTGGTCCCATTTGGGACCAAATTTGGACGATTCAATAAGTTATGGGACTAAATTTGAAAAGTTAATTTTTTTTGGGACCAAAATTGGACACTAGACAAGTTGCGGGACCAAAAAACTATTTGTCTCTTTTGGTATATATAGTTTCGAGAGATATGGAAACCACGAAGTCACGTAAAATAAATTAACGTCAGTTAGCCCCATAAATTAAGCAATCTTATGAAATTATTTTTGCGAGATTATCTCGTTTAAAAGTTCAAATAATATTTTTTTCCCAACTGCCCATAAATTAAGAAATCTTCTTTACGGGATTATCTCATTCAAAAGCTACAATTATATCTTTTCTCCAATTGCCCATAAATTAAGAAATCCAAAACAAAATATCTTTTTAAAAAATCAGTTGATCGTATTGTGTGAAACACAAATTTTAAAAATGAAGATTATTCAATTTCCAATTACGTTGAACGAGCAAAAAGAATTCAGATTGAATCTCAACAACACGATGCTTACCAACAAAATTCACCCACAAAATTATATCATATATATATTTGAATTCATTAAAAAAGGATTCTGGGATATTTATCTATACGTAAGTTTCCAGGGACAATTCATATTTGAGTATGTATAGAGTAAAATTGGTTTATATATGAATCACTGAAGGGTAGTATTATTTGTTTTTACTGAAGAGTATTACTGGTTTATACTGAAGAGTCATAGTTCATTTTCACTAAACAACTAAGACTCTTTAGTGTAAATCAGTAATACTCTTCAATAAATACAATTAATACTCTTCAATGAAAATAACTAATACTCTTCAGTAATTTATGTATAAACCAGTTTCACTCTATACTTTGTCTTCATATTTACTTTGAAAATATATAAATATATAATTATTATACATAATATATGCCAAGTTATAATTTTTTTTAAAAAAAATATCACAAGTTAATTAGAATCTTTAACACAAAAATTCTCAGAAATACTAAAAAAACTCAAGTTTCACCCACGTTCATCGTTCAAAACATTGAACACAACTAATACTTTTTAATAAAAATAATTAATTTACTAATACCAACCAACTTCACTCCTTAGTGATTATATGTCATGTAACAGATATTAATCTACTTATTTATACTTTAGAGTAAATATAACTTCGTTGTCGACGGCAATGGCGTTTCCGTAATTAAAAAATTTGCCTTGTATCTTTTTTCATGTGATATAATTTAACAAATTATAATAATTCAAACACAAAGTATAAGGTGAAAATGGATCATACATGAATCATTGAACGATATTAGTTATTTACAATAAAAAGTATTAGTTATATACATGAAAATTTGTTTTCACCGAAGGGTTTACCGAAAACAAACTAAGACTCTTTAGTGTAAACAACTAGCACTGTTCAATGAAAACAACTAATACTCTTTAGTGAAAACTACTAATACCCTTCAATAATTCATATATTGTTAGAGAAATAATTAAATGAATTAATTCTACAACTCTCTACAAGTTCGAACTGACTTTTAAACGAGACATAATTCTTTCATGGTATGAATCAATTTTACTCTATGCCCACTCTAATTCAAAAGGTATGATTATTTATCATTCTTACCTATTTAGAAGAATATTGAACTACAAGATTTATATATCAACTAAATAAATATCTCTGGGCAGGGCTACTGGTTTTATTATGTGATTCTGACACCGGTTGATGCACTAATCCAAATTCGTGGTAAGTTGTCATGTCTATGGTAATATATTTTTCTATGCATTCTAAATTCTAGGTACATAAAACACAATTAATTGTGTAATTCGGAAGTACGAAATTGATCACATGCTCACCGGTGGACACAAACTTATATATCCACTGCGAATGTGTTAAAGATATATAAGCAGATGTGAGCAATCAACTAAAATAATAGTGAACCTCTGCTTATGTGTCATTAACACATTAATGATGTGATCATCTTTCAGTACAAGAAAATAATGATTTGCCTACGGAATTAAATTGCCCACAAAAATTTTCCAACAAAAGAGTTTGTAGGAAAAATTGCCTATGATTTGCCTATGGAATTTTCTAATTATGAAAGCATCTCCATTTCTCAACCTAAAACAACTTGCCTTAGGTATAATTACCTACAAGTCATTTATCTACAAAAAATTACCTACTACACAATTTGCCTACGGAATTTTCGTAGGCAAATTACTTTGTAGGTGGGGAAGGAAGATGCCTATACAATTAGAAATTTGGGAAAATTATTTTTTTTGTCCTGTAATTTTACCTCATTTTGATTTTAGTCCTACTGACTTTCAAATTTTGATTTTAGTCCTATAACTTTACTTCCTTTTGATTTCCGTCCTGCTAACTTTCAATTTTTGATTTTCGTCCTATAACTTACATATTTTTTTATTTTGGTCCTATAACCTACCAACCATTATAGGACTAAAGTAAAAAAATGGTAAAGTTACAGGACTAAAATCGAAATTTAAAAGTCAACAGGACGAAAATCAGTAAGATGTCAAGTTACAGGACTAAAATTAAAATTTGAAAGTCTGCAGGACGAAAATAAAAAGTGGTAAATTTATAGGACGAAAAAAATCATTTTCCCTAGAAATTTTTGTAGGCAATTTGTAGGCAATCTTCCTTACGAATTTTTTTTGTTGGTAATTTCATAACCATATTGTCAATTTCTATAGACAAATTTATGTTTTCTTGTAGTGTTCGTTCAAGCGCATGGGATACATAATTCGTTTTCTATTTGATAGTGATTTGGGCATACCAGCACACTTCTCTTACAAGAGTTATGCTTCAAGACTGTTGGACAATACTGGGTGTCATGTTTCTCACCTTGTTATTATTTAAGACAAAATATGGATTACAAAAGCTGGTTGGTGTAGCAATTTGTGTTGGTGGTCTTATGGCCCTTATTTTCTCCGACACACATTCTGCAGATAGACCATGTAAGCAATCTATTTTCAAGAGGGTGTTTGGCTGAGCTTATAAACTCCTTAAAACATCCTATAAGTACTACCAATGCGTTTGACAAAATAAAATGATTAACAACTTATAAGATCATAACATCTTATAAGCTGTAAAAAAAAAAAAAGTTAGGATTTTCCAACTTATTTTGCTAACTACCTTCACCCCAACAACCCCCTCACCCTGAAACCACCCCACCCCTCTCTAACACCTACCTCTAGATAAAAAATAGAAAAAATTGTTATAAATTATCAAAGATCTTATAAGTTTTAGGGAAAATTATTTTTTTTGTCCTGTAATTTTACCTCATTTTGATTTACGTCCTGCTGACTTTTAAATTTTGATTTTAGTCCTATAACTTTACCTAATTTTAATTTTCGTCCTGCTGACTTTCAAATTTTGATTTTGGTCATGTAAAATACATATTTTTTTAATTTCGTCCTACAACCTATCATCCCTTACAGGATGAAAATAAAAAAAAGAGGTAAAATTACAGGACTAAAATCAAAATTTGAAAGTCAATATGACGAAAAAAAAAAAAGGTAAAGTTACAGGATTAAAATCAAAATTTGAAAGTCAGCAGGACGAAAATCAAAAAGTGGTAAAGTTATAGGACGAAAAAAATCACGTTCCCTAAGTTTTATTAGCCAAACACTTTAGCAACTTATAAGCTACTTAAAAATTACATCTTATAAGCTTTTAAAATAACTTATAAGATGTTAGAGCTTATAAGATATTTCAAATAAGTTTAGCCAAACACCCTCAAAGTCTCTTAACTCATTAAGTCAGGCTAATTAATTTTACGCTTAATATTATTATAGGTGATTCGACAATTATTGTAGGAGCAATCACTTCTGGTATTAGGAATGTTTGCGAGGCAAGTTGCACGAATCTTGATACTCGTGATTAGTTTAATTTGGAAATGATATTATGCCCACTGGTGGGCACAAATTAATATATCCACCGCGAATGTAATAATGACACATAAGCAGTTGGTCCACTATAATTTTAATTGATAAATTTTATCTACTTATGTGTCATTATCACATTCACGGTGGATATATTAGTTTGTGCCCTCCGGTGGGCTTGTGATCATTACCGTAGTTTAATTGCCCCCGTATTCTTAATTTTATGCTCAAATTAACTAGTGTTGTAGTTTGAGTGGAATGGTCGTATTTTGCAGGAGTTTTTGGTTAAAAAAGTTGATCGTGTGGAATTCTTAGCCTACTTGGGCTTTTACGGTGCAATGTTAGCTCATCCGTATCCATCCTTTGAAAAAATTATGAAAGATTTGTTCACACCAATTTTATTAACACTTGTGTTGTTTTTTCTGAATGTTACACCTTTAACGTGATGATACATTCAGATATAAAGATGAAAGCAATGAATTAATATCCAATCTCTCCTCACCTGGGGCGGTAACTATATATATATATATATATATAAAGGGAAAATGCACTTTTTTGTCCCTTAACTTTGTTTGATTTTGGTTTTCATCCTGTCAACTTTAGAACTTTGAATTTCGTCCAATAACTTGCAAAAAATAGTGTTTTTCGTCCTGTTAACTTTTAAATTTTGAATTTCGTCCTATAACTTACAAAAAATTGGTGCCTCGTCAGATTTACTGGACAAAAAACATATTTTTTTGTAAGTTAGACGAAAAAACACAAATATTTTGTAAGTTATAGGACGAAAATCTAAAATTTCAAAGTTAACAGGACGAAAAACGTAATTTTTTTAAGTTATAGGATGAAATTCAAAATTTCAAAGTTAACAGGACGAAAACCAAAATCAACCAAAATTAAAGGACAAAAAAATGCATTTTTCCATATATATATATTCTCTTAACACTTCAAGACTATTGAAATACTTATCTTAACTTGATATCTTGCATTTTTTTTTATATTATAGATGTTTCTTTTTATTGGATTATCTTTAGCCATGTTTTTGTATTACTCGGGAGTCTCTCTCTTACTCAAGGTACCCTCATTTTCAGTCAGGGTCTCTACTCTTAAATTTTTTTTTTTTTTAATTATTTCATCCTATGTTTATATAAATTGATTTTGATTGAATTTAATGTTCTATAAACTTGTATCTATGCAGATTGATGGATCAACAATGTTAAACCTGTCATTGCTCACCTCCAATATATGGGTTATTGTGATTCAAAACTTTGCAAATCATGAAAAGGTTTGGAACAACTCAGAAATTAAAAAAAATTGCAAATTATATTATTTATATTAAAGAGTTTTATATTGTTTGTCATAATATGAGTATATCACACTCAATTTTGTTCAGGTTGATTGGATCTATTTTGTGGCATTCGCTACTGTTATACTCGGACTTATTATTTATTCATGGTATGGTCAAAATACTACTTTTCACCTTTTCCATTTTCTTCCACTTTATCATCTTATGTAATGCTCTAATTATCTCCTTGTTGAGAAAACCTTATTTGAGATGTATTTTCTTATGTAATACTCCCTCCGTCCACGAGTAAGTTTTCCATTTCTTTTTGTTGAATGGTTTAAAAAAGTGTATTTGTTTATTCATATATGGTGGGTCACATGTTGACTTTTAGGATAAAGTAATGAATAGTGTTGTAAAGTAAGTTGAATGAGTGACATTTTTGGTAATATTGTGTGAGTTTGAAGGTTAAAGTTTATATAAAGTAGAGTGTTGTTTTTTCCATTTATGGAATGAGAAACTTATTGGGGGACGGCCCGAAAAGAAAAGTGGAAAGTTTACTCAGAGACGGAGGGAGTACATAATAAAAAAATAATTTTATTTACATTTGGGGAATATTTGTGCTATTTTTAGATTATATTGAATATAATCACTTTAATGGTTGAACAAATTGCAGGGGAGATGAGATGGATCAAAACAATGGTGAGACTGAAGTGGTTGATGAGGAGTTAAGTTTAGTTTAATAAAAAAATGATGCTTACAAGAGTGGAGTGAATGGATGGTATACATTAAAATTGAAGCAGCCTTAGTAACTAATATTTTTTACGTGAAGGTTGCAATTTAAGCTATTTTTTAGTGTTTTCTTAAGTCAGATGATTCTTTTCTAATATAATGATTGTTAATGCTTGCTTAAGTTTATTATGTGCATTTTTAGTTGTCTTGTGTTTAAAAATATGAATGCTTTGTGTTTAAAGACATTTTTTTAGCTGAATTTCCTGTAGTTTTTTATTGTCCTATGTTTAAAAGTAATTTAACCATAGCTTTGGTTGGGTTGTGTTTAAAGACATGAGTAGGTTTTATATGAAAACGTTTCATAATAAGTTTAACATGAAATAGTTTTAGAGTATTATTAATTTCATCAGGAGTATCATTAAACCTGTCAGGGGTATCATTAGTGTAAACTCAGACTAATGATACTCCTGATTAGATTAATAATACTCCCGATGAAATTAATGATATTCTAAAATTATTTCATGATAAACTTATCATAAACTATTTTCATATAATACTTTGCCTAAAGACATTCCTCCGTTAGATTTCCTATAATTTTGGCTATGTTGTGTTTCAAAGACTTTTTTGTTAAATCAATTTTTTTTAACAAAGAATGACTATTATACATAAATAATGAAATATTTCAGTCAAATTCTTTAACTAAAAGAAAACAAATAATTTTTTTTTTAATTATTAAGAGGAATTTAATTTAGGCCTTGTCAATTATTAAGCTCCTCACTATTTATCTTACGGGATAAAAATATTTTATTCCCATAACTCTTTATCTTTTTCGAAATGGTCCCGAAAAAAATAAAAGTACAAATTCAGTCCCAATTTTTTTTGCATTGTACAATTTACATCCCAAATTTTACCGAATTGATAAAATACAATAGCGTTTTGACATGAGCCCGGCACATGCATGTTCAATTTGAAGATTTTCGGTGAATATTCATTTTTAAAATGTAAATTGAACTTGAATAACCCTAAAAATCCTTCTCCAATTTATTTTGGCCATAACGTCAAAATCCTTCTCAAATACAATCTTTCAAAACATAAAACCTATTTGTAAGTTATAGGATGAGATTCAAAATTCCAAATTTAATAGGACGAAAAACATAATTTTTGTAAGTTATAGAATGAAATTCAAAATTCTAAAGTTAACAGGACGAAAACCAAAATCAACCAAAGTTGAGGGGCTTATTTGACCCTTTTCCCATGGTAATAATAGTCATTCCTCACTATCTAACAAACCACACAAATATTACAAGTCTATCATTACCATCCCACACTACTAGCATTACCATTCCAATTCTAGTCGAAACCAGCTATATGAATAAAATAATTTATATTTTAATAAATTAATTATACATTAATACATAAAAAAAATCAACACACTTCAATATTATTAAATATTAAAATTATAAGTGAATAAATGAAACTCAAAACTCAATAAAATAACAATGATACATATTAATATAAATCAAAAGGCGCCATCCAAAACCAAATTATTTGAGATAGTAATTAGTAAGTCATAAATCAAAATATTCCAAATAGCAAATTGTAAGTCATAATAAATATAAAGTGGACTTAGTTCAAAGTTCTAAGTTCTAGATATTTACATTACATATATATACATGCACAATTTTCAAGCTAAAGATTTATGTGTTGAATATAGACATATCACAGCCACTCATCAACATCATAAAATTTAACAAGATTTTTTTTAGTCAAATCCTCAAAAACCAACATGCTCATTGAAGATTCTCATCGGATAATGATCTTGTATTGTTAAAAATAGTCAGCAACTGCTGAGTGATACTAGTAGCAAATACAAGAAACCAAAGAGATACTAGTAGCAAATACAAGAAACCAAAGAATTATGAGTAAGTTTTATATAAAAACGCTTCATAATAAGTTTAACATAAAATAGTTTTAGAGGATCATTAATTTCATCGGGAGTATCATTAAACCTGTCAGGGGTATCACTAATCTGGGTCAATGGTATATTGTAATTGTTTTAAATTTTCTTGAACATAGACTAATAATACCCCTGATGAGATTAATGATACTTTAAAATCGTTTCATGATAAGCTTATGAACTATTTTCATATAATACTTTGCCAAGAATTATTGATACAAGCTAGAAGCAACGTAAAATTATTTCAAGCACAACATAAGTTAATCTATTCCAAGAGAGAGTGGTAATCGCAGATAAAAATAATAGCAAGGTCAGCAACTATCATGGCTCTGGAAGAAAACTACCCCCTCCTATTCAAAATATATGTCATTTTAGATGAATGAACATATATTAAGAAAAAAAATTGGATTTCTATTATGCCCATAATCTTCTCCATTAAAATAACACATTTATCTAAATATTTTAATATCAACCAGGGTAATTCCGAAAAAAATAAAATTAATGTATATTGAAAAATGTAAAACGTCATATATTTTGCAAATAATACGAATAGTCAAAACGACATATAATAAAAAAGAGTAGGTCTTGTATGAGACTGTCTCATGGCACGAGACAATGAGAATTGGTGTAACTAGGGTATTGACTCATTAACACTTTGGTAGGGTAGGTGTTAATTTGTGTTGTCTCATATGAGACCGTCTCATACAAGTTTTTGCCAATAAAAATGGGAGGGAGTATCATTTTGCGACAGTAGAAAAAGATGGCTCAGGATTACTACCACTAAAAGTCATTTCATCATTCCCAATACTACTCCGCGCACAGTCAAACGGGAAAACAAAAATGGGACGGAGGGAGTACAACGTCATATATTTTGCAAATAAAAAAAATAGGAGGGAGTATCATTTAGCGACAGTAGAAAAAGATGGCTGATCAGGATTACTGCCACTAAAAGTCGTTTCATCGCGACGTTGCTGCCATTCGAAATAACTACCACGACGGGTGGCTTGTCGCCGCATCTACGGAGGCCTTTACTCACCGTCGCCAGAAAAGTCTGTTCAGCAGCACCATCCACAGCTTCCTTTGCAGACAGAGTTAATAACTTCAGCAGGTGGTTTGTGTTAACAAGATTCAACAACTTCACCAACTCGTAACGTTTGCCCGTCTGCATAAATGGATTAATTAATACATTTTTTTGATTTTCGTCCTTTAGCTTACAAAAATTGTGTTTTTCATCCTGTTAACTTTGGAATTTTGGATTTTGTCCTATAACTCACAATAAATTGTGTTTTTTTGTCCTACAACTTACAAAAAATTATTTCTTTTGTAGATAAATTTCTTGTAAGTTATAGGACGAAATTCAAAATTCCAAAGTTAACAGGACGAAAAACTCTATTTTTGTAAGTTATAGTATGAAATTCGGAATTCTAAAGTTTAGAGGACGAAAATCAAAATCAACCAAAGTTAAAGGACAAAAAAGTGCATTTTTCCTAACATATATATACATACATATGATGATATACATTCCTTGGCAGAAATATGCTCAATCACACAACGCAAAAACACAATGTTTGTAAGTTACAGGACGAAAAACACAATTTTTGTAAGTTACAGAATGAAATTCGAAATTCTAAATTCTAAAGTTTAGAGGATGAAAATCAAAATCAACCAAAGTTAAAGGACAAAAAAGTGCATTTTCCCTAACATATATATACATACATATGATGATATACATACCTTGGCAGAAATATGCTCAATCACACAACGCAATATATCATTCACCATTTTGTTGTAAAAATCACCAGCAGACTGCAATTTGCTCAAAGGAAAAGGGACGATATTCATAGGACCACAAGGAGGAGGAGGTATGCAATCAAGGTCATAACCCTAATTATGACAACAGGAAAACAATATATATATAATCATTAACAAAATTAAAAAATCGCCCTAGCTACAATTAATTATACAATTCGCGGCGATATTCAAAACATGACGAGGCAGGGGTGTGCAACGGTCGGTTCGGTCTCTAAACTGAACCATATTAGTCCAACCGAACAAACCAAAAATCAAAAAATATTTTATACTTCTTTTTTTAAAATTTAGCTTACTTTATTTTAGCATCAACACACTTGTTTTCAACATCTAAATACTAGCATCAATAACCCTACAGTATAATCAAATAAAAACATCAACACAATAGTTTTCAAAAGTTAAGCGATTAAAAAAACACAATCAACACAAAACACTACTCAAGTATTTTATGCAAAACACAAATCAAATTTATGCGTGAATCTAAATTATATAATATTAATATTATTATATTATATCAGACTATAAGTGATTACATATTAATCTAGTGAACATTAATATATATATATATAGACGTAATATTATTATTATTATTAAAAAGATTTCGGTTCGCTTCGATCTATATGATTTTCAATTCGTAAAAACCGTAAACTGAACCGAAATAAAAAAAAAATCAAAATTTAAAATCGTAAACCGAACCAAAATTTGTATTTCAGTTTGGTTTGGTCGATTTTTTTCGGTTCTGACCACACCCCTAGGCAATCAAGTTCATAACCCTAATTACGACAACAGAATGAATCGGAAAATTATCTATAAATCACAAAATTAAGAAATTGAAATAATTATATGTTAAATCAATGATCAATTGTAGAAATAACAACATACATACCCTACTATTTCGTATTTGGTGGAGGAATCTCTTTTGCATCTCCCTCTTCTGCCTCAATTCTTCAATGTGTTGGTCCCCTGATAAAGGATAATCCTCCTCCTCATCTTCCCAATCTCTCTTATGTAGGCATTGATATAAGAAGCTTTTATATTGTATGCACTCTTTCAGTGGTGGCCAACTTTCTCCATAGAGATCGAGAGAGAGAGAAAGAAAGAAAGAGATGATGGAATTAAACAACAACAAACCCTAATCAGTATGATCGCATTTTATAAGAGAGAGAGAGAGCCCATTGGGTTTGGCCCACCTAGACCCGCCCATCATCTATGCCTTAATTATCGTTAGGTCATTTGTGTTCGGACTCAATACCTAAGCTTCGAAACTTGACCAGCAAGTAATCTCAGGAAAAATAATTTTCTTCTCATTATATACTTTAAAATCTACAAAAATGGTTTATATTTGATTTTTCAAATCTAAATTGTTGTTAATGCAATATATATATATATGAGTAAGTCTTTTGTGCATTTGGTGTATGATGCACTCACTCAACAGTTGATAATGCATACACTGAAAAGTTGAGATTTAAACCAAATCCGTCCTCTATCTTTTCACCTTTATCAAAATGGTCCTCTATTTATTTGCTTTATCAATTTAGTCCTGTATCTATTCAAGTTTCGTCAAAATGATCCTAACTGGCCTAAAAACGTATAAAACCTCACCGTTTTGGTCCTGTATTTATTTTCTTTACCAATTTAGTCATGTATCAATTCACATTCTCCAATTAGGTCCTAATTGAACGCAAAAAGCACAAAACCATTTTTCACCAAATTAGGACCAATTTGGCGAAACTTGAAGAAATACAGGACTAAATTGATAAAATAATAAATAAATGACTATTTAGATAAAGGTGAAAAAATAGATGATGAATTTGGTTTAAATCCCATCAAAATAATATGGGAGTTTCTTGGGGTTTATAAGGATGAACAAGTTCTCTATTAGTATGATATATTTTTAGGAAGACCCAAAAATAAATTTGTGCAGGCTAGCTCGTTCCAAAGCGGATAATATCATACCAATGCAGAGGTGGAGGTTCATCGGGGGCCCTAATTATGTTATCAGAACCATGTTCCCAGGTGAATCGGTGTGGAGGAGTTTTCCGGTGTCAAAACTTGAACAGATATAGGAGCAAAACGGTGAGGTTTTGTACATTTTTAGGCCAATTAGGATCATTTTGGCGAAACTTGAATAGATACAGGACTAAATTGATAAAGCAAATAAATAGAGGACCATTTTGATAAAGGTGAAAAGATAGAGGACGGATTTGGTTTAAATCCCCTGAAAAGTTAGTCACAATCATACTGAAAAGTTAGTCTCAATTACACTGAAAAGTTTACACCGGAAATCAGTTTTCAATGTAAATTTTTCAGTGTAATTGAGACTAATTTTTCAGTGTAATTGAGACTAACTTTTTAGTGTATACAATATCAACTGTTGAGTGAGTGCACCGTGCACTTGGTGCATATGTATATATAGCATGGAATTAAAATAATAATAATTATCGTGTCCTTTTTATTTCTAAAATTTCATAATATTTTTCTTATTTAATTAAATAATAAAACTTATGACATTGCTAAAATAGAAAATTACGTATAAAAGGAAAATAAAATAAAAATAATAATAATAGGCGTCAACTTCATTATTTTGCCTGGTGTGAGTACAAATAATTATGGTTTTTTATTGCAAAGAAATAATTAGGGATTTTTGGTTTAATATATTATTCGACAACTTTATTACACTAATAGGGTGTGATTTTATTTTGACGAGGGGTTTACTTGATCTCAACATTAAAGAAACAGGCCGGGTTTAGATTTGCTTAGATAAAGTTCAGTGACCTATTTGAACAGTATTAGTTGTTTTTACCTAAGATTATTACTGGTTTACACCGAAGAGTTTTAGTTCATTTTCACCGAACAACTAAGACTCTTTAAAGTAAATCGGTAATACTTTTCAGTGAAAATAACTAATATTATTCAGTGAAAACAACTAATACCCTTCACGAATTTATGTATAAACTAGTTTCACTCTATACTTTGTCATATATGAAATGGTCTCTATAAGAGCAATTTAAATTACTTGCTTAAATATGACAAATAAGGTCATATGATTATAAACTCCATCCATACGAAGCTTAACAATATTTATTTTTGCATGTAAATTAAGGATTTTGATGGATGTTCTCAATTTAAATAATTATCATAATTCATTTCATATTACACAAATTTATTCTAAACTTTAACAATATTTTGAATAGTGCATCCCACGGGTAAATAACTAATTTGTCATTAACATTGTAAACCTAACATGTTAATCAACCAAATTTACAACAACTCTTTTGAATTTTTTTGAATTGTGTTTGGATGGAGGGATTTGAGGCTATGAATTTTAAATTCACAACTAAATTTAGAACATGTTTAATCCTAGTTCAAATTGATTTTTTTTTAAAAATACAGCAAAATCATATCATTTAAAATCCGTGGATTTTGAATCCATTTATTTTCATTTCTCTTGGATTTCAAATAACTCTATCCAAACCCAACCTTAATTAAAATGGTTATAAATCAGAAAACATAAACCCCTCCATTAGATCATTGAGGGATAATGGTTAGACAAGCTTCACTCCCTACAAATCATAAATTCTTGGTATTAAGACTTGTTCATATTTACTTTATTAGTTCTTGAACTCACAAGTTGCATGGTTTAGTTTTCATCACTGAGTAAACATAGTAATGATATATTTGTAAACATTAACAAATTTTGAATGAGATGAAAGAGGAGTCCTAACAATGTATGGTAAAAAATATTTAAATCCATCGATTTAAATATTTGTACCCAACCAACTAAGATGAATTAAAAAGTGAAAATCTAATATTTATATAGCGTCGTGCCGGTGACTTTTCCTTTTAACTTTAGCTCTTTTTAGTCCATCGTTTTCTTGTTTATTTATATGTATGTAGTTTTCTTGGGAGGATTTTTTTTTTCCTCAATTCTTGGGAAGAATTTTGGATCCTTTGATTTAATTTAGAAGATATCAAGAGGAAGATAAAGGGATAGAAACATTTTTAATCCCATAACATTTTACATTTTTTGAAATAGTCCAAAAAAAATAAATGTACAAGTTTAGTCCCAAATTTTTGCAAATTGTACAATTTACATCACAAATTCGCCGGAAGCGACAAAAAAATCATTGTTTTTTGACATGTTTCGTGCACGTGAGCGTTATTAGATTATTAATAAATAGGTTTTATGTTTTGAAAGATTGTATTTGAGAAGGATTTTGACGTTATGGCCAAAATAAATTGGAGAAGGATTTCTAGGGTTATTCAAGTTCAATTTACATTAAGAAAATGAATATTCATCGAAAATCTTCAAATTGAACATGCATGTGCCGGGCTCATGTCAAAACACTATTGTATTTTATCAATTCAGCGAAATTTGGGATGTAAATTGTACAATGCAGAAAAAATTGGGACTGAATTTGTACTTTTATCTTTTTCAGGACCATTTCGAAAAAGATAAAGAGTTATGGGACTAAAATATTTTTATCCCGGAAGATAAATAGTGAGGAGCTTAATAAATTGACAAGGCTTAAATTAAATTCCTCCCTAATTATTAAAAAAATTATTTGTTTTCTTTTAGTTAAAGAATTTGACTGAAATATTTCATTATTTAAATTATGTATAATAGTCATTCTTCGTTAAAAAAAATTGATTTAACAAAAAAGTCTTTGAAACACAACATAGCCAAAATTATAGGAAATCCAACAGAGGAATGTCTTTAGGCAAAGTATTATATGAAAATAGTTTATGATAAGTTTATCATGAAATAATTTTAAAATATCATTAATTTCATCGGGAGTATTATTAATCTAATCAGGAGTATCATTAGTCTAATTAGGAGTATCATTAGATAAATGTGTTATTTTAATGAAGAAGATAAAGATTTATTATGGGCATAATAGGAATTCAATATTTTTTTCTTAATATATGGCATTCATCTAAAATGCAGTGATTCAAAAATCCCTCTTGGCCCCCGCCAAGGCGTTCATCAACCGCCCGATTTATAGTGTAATCCACCTAGGCAGACAAGATATTCATTATTTTATTTTTTCCGCCTTAAACGATGTCGTTTGGAGAATTTCAATTAATTTGATAAATGTGTGTGATTGTCTAGTTGGACTATTTGCATATTCCTATTACCACTCTCTGTTGAAATAGATTAACTTATGATCTACATATGTGCTTGAAATAATTTTACCCATGTTGCTTCTAGCTTGTATCAATAATTCTTGCTGCTGGTATCACTCAACAATTGTTGACTATTTTTAACAATGCAAGATCATTATCCGATGAGAATCTTCAATGAGCATGTTGATTTTTGAGGATTTGACTAAAAAAAAAAATCTTGTTAAATTTTATGATGTTGATAAGTGGGTGTGATATGTCTATATTCAACACATAAATCTTTAGCTAGAAAATTGTCCATGTATATATATGTAATTGTTTGTATTTGGTGTGTGGTTTGTATATTATGGTACACATAAATTTTGTACCTAGGATTTTGGATATAAATGAATAGGTGGATACTCATCTTGGTATGTGTAAATACTACCATTGGTTATGTATATTCACAATCACGGTTATGCATATTAACAACAACTGTTCAAAAATCAAGTTTATTTTTTAAAAACGAATTTGAATAAGTAGTGACTTAGGTTAAATACAATCCTATCTTTTGCTAATATACTTAAAAAAAATGTTCGGAATTTTTATTCGAAAAACTTAACAGTTTTTGAAAAGAAAATACAAAAATGCTAAAAAAAACACACTAAACATATGCATTTTCGGAATTTTTTTTCGAATATTGTTATATGTTTCGAATTTTTTCGATAATTTTTTGGATGGAGTGTATTAATATAAAAGATAGACCTTTGGGCCTATCAATATATTAATAATTTAGATAAAGGGCTCATCATATGAATACAGAATAACAGATGGGCTGATGATAAATCTTGGCCCCATAATAAGAATTAAGAAAAAGTTTCCTTGGGCCTACTAAATCTAATTTAACTTAAGCCCAATAATAAGGTCAGGCCCACATCACACACTACATTAATCATTAATTGTGCATTTTGGGCATCTTGTTACACTGGCCCAAATAAAAAAATTTGTTCAAGTTTGTTATACAACTTTGTCGAACCAAGTTTAAACGAGCTTTTTATCAAATTAACTTAAACAAATTATTTATAATTTGATTTGAATATTTATATTGACCCTCTTTATTGGGCCGCCTCTTTGATGGGCCAATCTTCTACTGGGCTTTTTATATATTGTGCATCTTTGGCTGAGACACTTGGGTTCTAGTTATTTATCCCCTACATCTGTTGATTTTTTTTTTTTTTATGGGAAATGAAATTGATAAAAAAAAATCTTCACTTTAAATTTTGCCGAAATTATCATCCCTTTTTATAAGTTTAAAATTTCCACTTTTGAAAAATTGTGGTCCCACATTTATTATTAACTATTCTTACACTCTATCTCTAACTTTTTACACTCCGTTTTTTTATCTTTATAGAAGACATTGCGGGATTGATTTTTTTAAAAAAAATATATAAGTTGATTTGTAGTATATAACTTGATAAAATATTTTTTTTTATGAGAGTGTATTAATCATTATAAGTGAATATAACAAAAAGAAATGATCTATTGTATACTATTAGTGGAGTAAGGTGTAATTTATCTACCTTTAAATGAGATGAATAGTGAAATTCACAATATTTTATTAGACGGAAGGAATACTTTTCTTACATTTTTATCACAACGTTACAATAAAATGTTATATTTATTAAAATTTGTGTTATCATATAAAAGGAAATATAGTGAATAAAATTAAAGAATAATAATGAAAAATTGTAGTAAAAATATGATTTCTCTGTAGATCTAATTTGAACATTATTTCTTTTTTGAAAAAAATAAGGAGAGAAAGTAAACTAAAAAAAGAGAAAAGAGACACTCCAAATAAGAATAAACATTATTATAAGTAGGGGTGTGCAAAATACGGTTTGAACCGAAAAAACCGATCAAACCAAACCGAAATATAAATTTTGGTTCGGTTTTTGGTTTATGGTTCGGTTTACGGTTTTGAAATTTGAATTTTTTTTATTTCGGTTCAGTTTACGGATTTTACGAATTAAAAACCATATAAACCGAACCAAACCGATTTTTTTTTGTAATAATAATAATATATTATATAAATAATAATATTCACTATATTAATATTTAGTAGCTTATATTCTAATATAATAATATTAATATTAGATAATTTAGATTCATGCATAAAAGACTTGAGTTGATTTGTGTTTTGCATAAAATACTTGAGGAGTGGTGATTTGTGTTGATTATATTTTTCAAATTGTTGCTTAGATTTTGAAAACTATTATGTTGATGATTTTTATTGGATTATGTAGTAGATTTATTGATGCATCTTTGCTTAAATTAGTATTTAGATGTTGGCACGTTGCAAATAATTGAATGAGACATGTGTATTGATGTTAAAAAAATTAAACTGATTTTAAAAAAGAAAAGTGTAAAAAGATTTCGGTTTGTACGGTTTGGAACCGAACCAAACCGAAATATTTCGGTTTGAGACCGAACGGTTTTTTAAAATATGGTTCGATTTTTGGTTTGTAAAATTTTTTTGGTTTGGTGTTCGGTTTGGCTAATACGGTTCGGTTTGGTGACCAAACCGACCGTTGCACACCCCTAATTATAAGAGTGAACTACACACAAAACAAGGCTGATTTTGTCTTCTTTTGTCTTTGACGCGTAAACCCTTTCAAAAATCAAATAATTTTTAAAAGTTTCTATTATTAAAATGATACAACTTATAACTTTATATATTATATTTGGGACAAAAACAGCTGTTGACTTTGACATTTTTTTGCATGTGCTGACACAATTAGTAATTTTAGTTTAATTTTTAAAAAATTTATTTTAAAAAATGTTGAATATTTTGAGAGATAATGGCCGCAATCATCGGTTGAGTTCAAACTTCTAGAGGTGTTAAAAGGTCAACCTATCTGGTTCATTTATAGTTTATTTATTTAATTAATTTTTGATTCTCTGCATATCTTTTGTATAAGATTATTTATTTTTCTATTTTTTAATGAAAGGATGGATTGATTTGATTATTATATCTTCATTCTTTTTTAATACTTAAGTTGTTGCTGATTTTTTTCTTCTAAAGACCAACATTCGTTAATTGAAATTAACTCACAATATTGAGTGAAGTCAAATAGCAACATTACTAAAAGCTATATATAATTTGGGGAAAAATATGATTTTTTTTTTTTTTAGTGAGTAATTGAAATCTTTTCTATTTTTTCTCGTGCAATGAGTTAAATATAATAGTCCGCGAAAATTTGACTTGCTACTTTTATCACGATTATTAATGAAGTTGATATAATATATAAAAAAATAAGAATATTGTACAAAATTAAGTATAAAAAAATATTTTAAAAATGTTATGTGTGTATGTTGAAGAATGTAGATAAAATTTATTATTTATATATTAGGAAATATGACTATTTTTTATAGATGGATAAATAAAACAATCAAAACTATTTTTTTTCACAGAGGAATTAAGCACAATCTATATTTCACATTATTAATTATTAACGGATTAATGTCGTAACACAAATATATTGCAAGGTACTACCTCCGTCCCTAAAAAATAAACCAGTTCTTTTGTAGGTGATTTAATGCGATATGTCGAAGGGTATTACAGAATTTTCTGAAGTCCGTTTTTTAATAAAATGATAGTTTGGAAAGTTTGCGAAACATTAACGATAGTATTATTTAAAAACGAACCTCGGAAAATCTTGTAATACCCTCTAACATTTTGCATTAAACCACGTATAAAAAAGCAGGACTATTTTTCAGGATGGGGGGTATTATTCACTTTGATTTGAATTAAGAAAAATACTATACTCCACATTTAATTACTTAACATTATAAATAAATATACAATAACTATACCACCTAAAAATAATGAGCAAGAAAATCATAAATGTCAGTCTATAGTCAAAGAGTGATGTTCAAATAAAAATGGACCTATAAAAATGTTGTCTGCAGAAACTGATGATGTACCAAATCAAGAATAAATATATATACACACATATATATTTATATATTTCATTGCTTTTGGAGTTAAAAGTCAAACAAGTTGTCAGTCTTTGGCTGTTTGGCATATCATTTTGATCGAGGAAAAGTATTTATTCCTCTGCATAATTGATAATTCTTTTACCGGATAGGAGAAATATTATTACCATTTACCACTTTGAATTAATTAAATAAACATTTCAATTTATCTATTTAATTATTAATTAATTGTAAAAGACTGTCTGAAAAGGGTTTTCTGGCCTCTCTCTCTTTACATAATTTATTAAAATTATATAGTATATATGAAATTTCATATACTCAATTACAAAAATCTTGTTTGAAAGTTGAAACACTTAAAATATTCACAAAAAACTTGTATATATGTTAAACTTGAAACCGTTGATAATTATGTTATGCTAGAAATCCACTAAACAAATATTCACAAATAAATTTACATTTTTTTTTACAAGACTCAAATTAAGTATAGACCTCTTGGTTTCATCAATTGAAAGAGTTAAAAATAGACATGTAAAGAGTACTATCGATGATTATAATTTAACTGCATATTTATTATATAGATATATCCTAAATTCTTGACGTATTTCAGATTGAATATTATAAAATGCAAAAAATATGCAAATATTGAATAAAAAATCCACATTAGTAATATTATGACCGGCTATTAACTCGAATGAGAAATATATTGTTGTTCACGGTAATAACTGTCGTGAATATTATTCGTATAATACTTAATTTGCATGTTACAAGCAGTGATGCAGAAATTCCTCTAGGCCCCCGCCTAGGCGGCGTCTAGGAGCTAGGCGGTCATCAGCCGCCGATTTATAGTGTAATCCGCCTAGACAGACAAAATATTCATTATTTTATTTTTTCCGCCTTGAAACAACGTCGTTTGGATGAATTTTAATTAATTTTATAAATGTGTGTAATTGTTTAGTTGGACTATTTGAATATGAAAGTTGATATTATGTTGTTAACTTGTTACTACAAAAAAATTAGTTGTATTAAAATACTATCAAATGATTTTTTACTATATTACTGAGATATGGAGGGTAAAAAATTGAATAAAAAAAAAACTCTCAACGACTAGTCCCCGCCTAGGCGCTAGGCGTTTCAAATCCACTCGACTAGCGATTTCTGACTTCTACATCCTTGGTTACAAGAGACTGATAGAGTATTACGGATCAAGATAATCATTTAAAAAATTCAAATTAATAACTTAATTAATTAAAGTGATTTTTTCCCTCAAAAATATGGAATAATCAACAATGTAATAAAGAGTTGGTACGTACGTACATAGAGATAGATTGAACCATGTGAGAGTTATTATCATTCTGCATGTGTATGGTCTTTTTTCTTACACAAATATAAGCCATACAAAGAAGATAAAAAAGGACCACCCTACTCTCTATAGGCCTAAATCTTTGAAATTCTTCCTATATATATGTAATTGTTAAGAATATATGCATGGAATGTAAAAGTTATGTTATTTAATTTTATACTATATTATATTAATGAAGATGAATTTGCTTAGATCTAAAACCTTTAAGTGAAAATCATCACATGATAATTAAAGAGCTTTCACATTGAAATATATATCAAGAATCTAAGCACAATAGTGGAAGAATCTAATTTGTTTGTATGCTTTTTTTCTTTTTAGATTTTGACAAACCGACACTTTGGGCCAATAACCCTAATTTATACTCCTTGCTCCATCCCTTTTTAAATTGTTCATATGAAATAATGCAGATTATAATTGAAGAAAAATGAATCTAAAGGAAAAGTATTATATAAAAATAGTTCATAATAAGTCTATCATAAAACAATTTTAAAATATCAATAATATTATCAGGAGTATCATTAATTTGGATCAGTGGTATTATATTGTAATTGTTGTAAATTTTCTTGAACCAAAATTAATGATATTCCCAATGAATTTTTTATACTCTTATTAAAATATTCAATAAATTAAAACAATTTCATGATAAGTTCATTATGAATTATTTTTATTTAAAACCTACTCTAATCTAAATGTATCTTTTAACAACAACTTTTCACAAGTAACGGGATTAAATTGAATTAATATTTTTGAGAAACTTCCAAAGTCAATAAGAATAATGAAATATTTATTTTTGACTGACATATAAAGAATTGATTTGGACCTGGTCATCAATCTATTTTTAATTTTATTAAATATTGTTGAACATCGGGATATATAGTTATGTGTATGATGATGCATTACGTAAACACATGCCACATATACATAATAATGAATTATATATTAATTATCTTTTGCTATGGTGATTTTATATGTATCTCATAATATATACAAATGATTATTGTTCAACTTTATTTTTTAAATTTTAGTGATCTTAAATGTTATGCTTGGGTTTATTTTATTACTACATATAATTGTTACACACACTACAAGAAAATAAAGAATTATTTATAAAATTTGTCAATATTGCTACAAAATATAATTATAATTTTTTTTATAGTGTGATTGCCAAATTTACCTGAATTTTTTTCTAATAATATATGCATTTTTATTCTTCACCTACCAACAATTTGTCTACGAAATTATTATATACAAATTATTTGTAGACAATTGACTTGTGTAGGTAATTAGTTATCTAAGAATTTTATTTTGTAGGTAAATTATTTTTAGATGGAAGGTTTAAAATGTTTACATGATTATAAAATTATGTAGACACGTCGTAGATAATTCTCACTACGAATTTTTTGTTCAAAAACTTCATAGGTATAATTCTTTATTTATTTATTTTACAGCATGTTATTTTAAGCTAGTTTATAATGTTTTGCATGATTCTAACTACAAATATTGATATAGCTAGCTGATTTAGCTTTGATTTAATGCAAATTCATTTTCCCTTTTAAAAAAGAGTAAGTTTTATATGAAAACGTTTCATAATAAGCTTAACATGAAATAGTTTTAGAGTATTATTAATCTCATCGGGAGTATCATTAAACCTGTCAGAGGTATCAGTAGTCTGAGTTCAAAAAAATTTAAAATAATTTTCTTGAACTCAGACTAATGATACCCCTGGTAAAATTAATGATACTCCAGATGAAATTAATGATACTTTAAAATATTTTCATGATAAGCTTATCATGAACTATTTTCATATAATATTTTGCCTTTAAAAAAACGGTTGAATTCATATCATTACTCCCTATATGTGTACATGATAAGTTGCAATCAAGATATGCAAGCATCATTTTATAAATTTGAAATTAAATAAAAGGTACGTACATAATAAATTTAAAAGTTGAAGTTGATTAAGCGCTAAGTACGGATTGTTGGCATGTTGCATGTACATCTCTAGCGTAAAACATGGGCAACTGATTGTCAAAATTAAAATAATTAATTGTATTTTTGTCTCTAGGGTTAATTTAATTAAGGAAGCTTCAATACGAAGTAAAACAATAGTCAACTTGGATTCCACTTTTTTTATTTTAAGAAAATTCGTAAGAGTTATTTCATGAGTAATTCTGGGTGTGCATTTAAATGCATGATATGTGTTTGGATTTAAAAAAAAAAACATTTCAAATATAAATCAGTAATATCCCAAAAAATAATTAGTGATATCTCAAAAAGTAATCAGTAATATGCCCCAACTGTAAAAATACACACAGTTCGATGTGTTTTGAAAAAAAATCAAAATTAAGCATAAAAATATGATATTTGTAATTATTTATTACTAGACCATGTATATTTTATACTCTCTCCATCTCCTAATAAATTTCACATTTTATTTTTTGTTTAAAAATAGAAATAAAATATTCTCACGCTACTCATTTTATTTTAAAATACTCTTTATTTATTGATAAAAAAATTAATAAAATAGTTTTTCTTAAAAATCGTCACCCCACGTATAAAAATTAATTAATAGGGGAAGTATTAATAATCTGCATATACAACATAATTCTATACCATGCATGAACAAATTACCCCCTATATATACAGAGTTTAATGTGTTGATTATATTTAATAGTTTATGGGATTCATCTAATTAATTAACATCATGAACTGCCCCATCGAAATTTAGTTTGAATGCTTCTGTGCCTTCTGATAAATATAAGTGGGTTAGGTTCTTTCAAACTTTTGTTGATTAGATATAATTAGAAATTCAGTAATTCAAATTTTACTTCTTGGTAATTACACAGAAATATATATATATATATAAATGCACAACAATATTAATATTAATTGGTAAAAGATTAATTTAAGAGAGATAAATTATACTACTACCACTAGTTATGTACAATTCAATTCTTCTATACCACTTTTTACTTTCCACTTTATATTCTATCTATTGAAACTTTAACACATAGACCTATAATTGTGTCACATGTTATACATGCATCCAGGAAATTGAACACAACGTGGAACAATAAAAATAACGTAGATGATTTCATACGAGTTTATGTACATTTGGCTTAACTGAAAATGTGAATTAATTTTACGCATGTGAAAACCCTAAACCTTGAAGAGTACGTAGGTCTCCTGTAAAACTTGTTTATAATATGGAACTGATATCATTACATATATTTCTGATATAATTATAATCATTTATGAGTAGGTTTTATATGAAAATGCTTCATAATAAGCTTACCATGAAATAGTTTTAGAGTATCATTAATCTCATCATGAGTATCATTAAACCTGTCAGAGGTATCATTAGTCTGAGTTCAAGAAAATTTAAAACAATTTTCTTGAACTCAGACTAATGATACTCTCGATGAGATTAATGGTACTTTAAAATTGTTCATATAATATTTTGCCATAATTTATTTGTATTATAGTATTTTATACTGTAATTTCAATTTATAGGTCTAATGATATTAGTAAATACATACAATAATATTATTGAATACATAATGATATAAATTTTATATTACGAAATTTATGAGAGATTTTGCAAACTTGAATAGGTTTTTCAAGAAGACAATCTTTCAACACCAATTACTAATAATTAAACATTTGCAAGTCACGATTGTATATATAGTTTAGTTATGATATTACCACGAAACTTCCAAGTAGTTTAAGATGATCCCAATCGACAAAGACTTGTGTCTGAAGATCTATCTCTAGAAGAAATTTAAAAGAACCCAAAACACACACGCATATAAAACTTCTTGTTGGTCAATTAAACTAAAATAAAAAAAATAAAAAAAATTGACTATTACCTCTTTATTGCCATTAATTTTAGATGGAATGGATGCATGTCAACCCCGAAAGTGATGAACAAAAATGGTGACACATTATCTACCATGAGGTCCATGACTCATCACTCTCATTAATTAACTCACCACCATTAATATGCTCCAATATTGTTTAAAGTTACATAAAAAAAAAAATTAACATTTAATGATGAAATACTGTTATTACTGTTTTTCTAGTTAAAAATTTTCATTTATAAAAATATGATCTTCAATAACAGTGTCTGTCACAAAATAATATTATCTTGTTATTATTAATGACTTTTAGCCGGATGATAAGCTATAATGACAAAATTTGTGTTATTAAAAATAAATTTTTTTTGTAGTTATATATTGAATAAATTGGAAATTTTGTAGTTAGTACCATAATTAAGAGATGTTTGCATTTTATTTACCTAGTTTAAAGGGGCGATTTTAGTTCAATAACTCTCAATATTGCAATTTTTTTTTTAAAATTAGACATATATATGTGGCAAATTGTAATTTTGATTGGGGATTTTGGTAATGTAGCACAAAATTACACTATGCTTGATTATGGTTTAAAGTTTAAACGCCATCATACGCATCAAATATATGAAAATCAAATTCTGAAAATCAATTAATTATCCAAAATAATATGCATAAATTTGGTGTGTGCATGTTTAATAAATCTCTGAATTGCGAAGAAAATCATTTTAACAATAAGAAATTAAATTACTGAACAAAATAAAAAAAACTATTTAATGAAAACTATATCCGACAATTAAGTACCAAATATCATTACACGTGTATTGAATAATATTAGTTATAAATAAATGTAATATTTCTCTAAAATTATAAAAATATATGAAACAGTTAATTAGAAAATCCCAACCCAAATACGTGAAAGTTCTTTCTTTTATATTTTATTTTATTTTGGCTTTACATGGTTAGATAAACATGAGATTCAAAAGGTGAAAATGTTTCAAAAGAATGGACAAAAAAATAAAAGCGTGTTATGGAAGAAATATTTAATTATGAAACCGAAAACGCGTTAAAATCGCATGTGACCATGTCGCCTATTTTGTTAATAAAAAAAGTGAAATCTTTTGATCCTTCAATCTGACACATGCAAATCGCATTAAAGGTTGTACTCTAATGCATCCACTCTTGTACCTTCCTCCGGGTTATTCCTTTATGATTAGAAAATAAAATAAAATAAAATAAATCATAGGATAACATATAATTCATGACAAAGTATAGAGTGGAACTGATTTATACATGAATTACTGAAGAATATTAGTTGTTTTCATTGAAGAGTATTAGTTGTATTTACTGAAGAGTATTACTGATTTACACTAAAGAGTCTTAGTTGTTCACTGAAAATGAACTAAAACTCTTCAGTGTAAACCAGTAATACTCTTCAGTAAAAATAATTAATAATCTTCAGTGAAAACAACTAATACCCTTCAGTGATTCATATATAAACCAATTTCACTCTATACATACTCATAATTCATTTAAATTAGGGCAAAGTATTATATGAAAATAGTTCGTGATAAGTTTATCATGAAACAATTTTAAAGTATCATTAATCTCATCGGGAGTATCATTAGTCTGAGTTCAAAAAAATTATTTTAAATTTTCTTGAACTCAGACTAATGATACACCTGACAGGTTTAATGATACTCCTGATGAGATTAATGATACTCTAAAACTATTTCATGTTAAGCTTATTATGAAGCGTTTTCATATAAAATCTACCCTTAAATTAAATAAGTGTTATGATAATTTTGCTAAAACAAAATTAATTAAAGTCAAATTTTCCGTTTTAATAGAATGAGATTTTTCATACGATACTGAAACTCTTGTAAACCAATTTCATCGTGCAATTCAAATAGTAGTAGTATTAATTATTTTTATTTTACAATATTATTATTAAATTAGATAATATATTCTGATGAAACAACTAATATAATTAAAAAATGAGTAAATTATATGTGAAAATGGTTCATTATAAGCTTATCAAGAAACTATTTTAAAGTATTGAATATTTGACCAGGAGTATCGATAATTTTACCAGAAGTATCGTTAATCTGAGTTTAAGAGAGTTTTCAACAATTGCAATATAATACCACCGATTCAGATTAATAATACACCTGATGAGATTATCGATACTCTTAATCAAATATTCAATACTTTAATATAGTTTCTTGATAAGTTTATTATGAACTATTTTCATACAATATTTTGCCTTAAAAAATACATGCAAAATGTAAGTAATTAGTTTCATGATGAAACTATTCATAAATATACTTTACCTAATTTTAATATTATTATGAATTTTGTAACCTAAATAAACTTCATGCCTACTCATTGATAAAGGACAGTTCGTACAAATTATAGTCTATATACATATATATATATATATATATATATATATTTAATTATAGTACAAATTTAGGTATGAAAATAACAAATGAAGACGCTGTAAATTTCTTCACCCATCAACAATTATTTGTGTTCTAATGATTTCAAGATCTTGTGAGCTCAGGAAATATCCACCGTTGAATTATTTTTCTTGGATGTATTGGTTATTTTATGCAATTATAACATTTGGAAACATAACTGGTTCCATCATTACAAGCTTCTGTAAGTAGGGTATATGCTATAAAACACACGCATGTAAATAAAAAAATTTAATTTTGTTATATAAAAGGGAAATGTATTTTCAAAAAATAATTGTGAAATTTTTTGATAATTTTTTTAGTAATTAATGGCACACTCACTCACCAAATTAAAAATCCTTCTTTTGAAAGTTCGTTTTAATTTGGTTAGTTAAGCACAACAAATACCTTAGAATTATGTGTTTCATATTGTGAATAATAAAATATTTGTAAAAAGATTAGACTCATTCGATTTGATCCAGTTAATTAATTAGTCGAACTTTGAAATAAATGTAAATGGTAAATAATTTGATTCAATTTTAAAGGTAAAGTATGCTATGAAGCAAACCAGATTACTGTCAAATTTATTTGTATTTTTTTGCGTTTTTTTAACAGTATTAGTTATTTTATTAAAAAATATTTATTTTATATTAATATTACATAATAAAAACAATCCATTATGTTTTGAGTTATGTTGAAAAACCGTCAACTAATAGTCCTTTGTTTAGTGCTGAAAATTAAACCTTATCATAAATATCTCTCCTTTCACTTAATTGATATTTTCATAAATAACAATTAAATAACATCGTTTTTATAATTATATTATCTCTACACTATTATATTTATATCTCATATTATTACTTACTTATACATATTAATTTACATTTATTAATTAAAATCAATTTAATTTAGAAGGACAAACCGTAAAATAGCAAATAAATTTAGGAAAAAGAGAACATTATGTAATTGCTAAACGTTCGTTTGAACTTAATTCAATAAATATAACACTTAAAAAACCTGTTTTAATATATATATATATATTAAAACGAATCTGATTATCTCATATAAAAATTCAAACTTGTAAAAAGTGCGTAAAATTAATTCATTTAATTTTTTTTTACTTACACTTCCCTCACCAATTGACTGAATTTCTCAACTTTTCCATTTGGAAAGAAGACTTAACGAGTGAACAATTTAATAAGGGTGGAGTTGCTCGCAATGAGAATCGAAGCCATAATCTATGGATTTTGGCATAAGTCATCTAATTTAACAGTTCGAACTTATAAAAAAGTGTAAAATTTAATTTATTTAATTATTTTCCTTACATATATCTACGAGCTAGTAATATATAACACCTCATTTTCAATATTGGCATAATTGATTATATATATATATATATATATATATATTTTGTGTGATTTTGTTTAATTATAAGATCAATTTGAATAAGGATGGGGCCTCACAAGTTATGAAAAGAGCGACACAAGAACCTATCCATCAATTGTTGGATTTGTGCTCAGGTGACGGCCCCTACCCTATTACCCATCAAACCATTTATATCAACTCGTAAAATTTAAATTAACCATACATTTCAAATAACTTCTTGTAATTTTATTTTATTTGTGTTTAGAATATAACATTATTTGTCTCATAAGATAAATTTATATTCGTTAAGCTTGTAATTTTGAATTGACGTAAATGGTGCTCTATATACATATTACTCTTTCTATCCTAATAAACTTCACATTTTCTGGACGTCCAAATAACTTTAACACACCAGAATATTTTTTATTTATTGGTCCAAAAAATTAATAAAACAATTTTTCTTAAAAAAATGTGGCATCCCACATATAAAAATTAATAGGAAATAAAGGGAGTACATAAGAAGAGATATATGAATGAGATCGAATTCTATAAAGATATTTAAAAATGAAATAAATTGTGAATATATTCGTTGGTCTAAAATTAAATTGTTAATTTTGAAAAAAAAAAAATGGACACAATGAAAAAAGGGAAAATAAAAGGGGTGGATGGAATTTGCATTGGGTAAAAAACCAAGAAAACAGCAATTTGACGACTAATGATGAAATGGGGTCAGCATGAGTCCATGTTCTGGACCACACGGGATTTTTATTTCAATTAATAGAATATATATTTCCTTATTTTTTAAATCATTTCTGGAATACTTTTTAGTTCAAAAAATTATTTATAACATATAGTTATATTAGGTAATTTTTTTTTTTTTAATGACAATAACTTATGGGAGGACAAAATGAAGATCATAATATTTCGAGCTAGCAAATTAAGGACAATAACTTTAAAAAGTTGTGAATTGAGGACAGATCAGTCTCGAATCTACGCAATTGGACAAAATTGGCCCGATTTGGGGTTAAATTTGGGCTGAATTTGAGCTCCATTTTGGTTTTCCAAATTGATTTGGCCTCAATTTGCAAATTATAAAAGTTATTATCCTTAAATTGTCAACCTAAAAAATGTATGGTCCTCTTTTGCCACCTCAAAAAGTTACTGTCCCTTTTTACCATTTCAAAATCTTAAGGTCCTCATGATTTTACCACCCCTAAAATTACTATCTTAATTTTTTTACCCTTCTTATTATGTTTTCTTCTCGCATTCAAACTTCACAAATTGCACTACAAATGCTAATAAAATGACACACTTGAAGTTAATTGATATATAATCTTGATTGTCATTTAGTAGTATTTTTATTTTACATATCATTAATTACTTTTTAATTATGTTAATTGATACCATAATCTTTAATTATGAGGAAAATCAATTACAACATGAATCATTTGTTGTTGCAACTACCAAATTTTGGGACCCTTTAATTTCTAATGAGTAGAATCTATTTATCCAAAACAAATCCTCCCTAAGTGATCCTATAAAATGATGACAATAATTTCTTTTAATCATGGTGTAGATCGTGCATCTATTTTAGCTTTAAAAGGTGAGGGCCAATACTCCCTTCCCCATGGATTTATGCTTGTAAAAGGCAAGTACGTACACGCCTTTAGGAAACATTATTGAAAAATATAAAGTGTTTTCCACCGTTATATTACCAATTTCCTAATTAATATGCCCAATTGATATTTTGGTTAATTGAAACTTTATTGTCATTATCAATTATGTCATAAATTTTTGAAGTTTGCAATTCGATACATGAACTAATTTACTGTTACAATTCGATACACGGTGTAAATTTTCAATGATATTTACGCTTACATGACAACCGGAGTTGCCACTAAAGATACATCACACGTCATGTCAGATGCAAATGCAAGAAAAAACTTTTTTATTCAATATTTCGAAACAAGGAATCTAGGCTCATTCGTTTGTTAAAACTGTATAATTCAAGCACGTCATATCACTCACGAAATACATTTCTTTCTACATAAACTAGACAACACCAACTTTTATATATAATTCATAAAAAAATTAAAACTACTGAGTTCAAGCACTCCCAGCCATTTCTCTGGAGTATTTTGTTAGAGTTTTAGTTAAGTACGTGAACGTCAATTCAGAATCGCCATCGACATTTAATTTGGGTTGTAGCATTTGATGTGGCGTGTGACGTGTCTTTAGTGGCAGACCTGACTACCATGTAAGCGTAAGTATCATCAGAAATTACAACATGTATCGAATTGCAACAGTAAATTAGTTCGTTTATCAAATTGCGAATTTTAAAAGTTTATGTTACAATTGATAAATGTTATAAAGTTCGTGAATTATTTTGCAGTTAATCCTTGATATTTCATTATGTAATTTGTGTGAGTTCGAGTTCATATGAACTCAGTTGTTTTAAATATCACTCTGACGTATACATGCTATCACTGTTATACATATGTACAATCAACATTTAAAAAAACAGTTAATATACACAACAATGATATTTAAAAGGAGAGTTCGCATAAACTCAGTTCACATAATCACCACAGAACTACTCTATTTTTAATACATCTTACTCCCTCCGTCCACCAAATTTTTACCCGCTTTCCTTTTTGGTCCGTCCACCAAATTTTTACCCATTCCTCTTTTGGAAATAAACTACACTCACAAATAAAAAATGGGTCCCACAATACCCACCACAATACTCTTACTTTATCTACTTTATTCACTTTTTCAATAAAATACCAATTTTCATTAAAAACTGTGCTCTACAGTAACCGGGTAAAATTTTCGTGGACGGAGGGAGTACATATTAACAAGTGATGTCATATATATTTGATATAAGTTGTTTTTGGTGACTATTTTAAAATGTAGTAAAATGAAATGATAAATGAAATTGGAGATTTCAATCCTCAAATGTCATATCAATCAATCATTATACATTCTCAATATTATAAAGGAGAAATTAAAAAAGTTGAAGATTGAAATCATGAATTAAACTCGTGGATTTTGAATACTTCACATATAGTTAAATTTTTAGTTCTCGAGTCCTAATCTAAATCAACTTCAAGCCAACTAACTTAATCACGTCAACTTGATTAATATGGAATGGTTTATGGGCATTAAATGAATCGTAGTACCTAATTAATTACACATTACATAATAATACGTCGCCATGATTTATTAAGGTAAGTTTAAAATTAAATGACAAATAAATGGGGAAAAAGAAATTAATCGGGTCAACTATATAATGACGACAAAATAATTTAAATGTATTTTTAAACAATTAGGCTTGTTTTTAATTATTTAATAGTTTATAATAATTATAAACTATTATAATAGTTCAGTGAAAATAATTTTAATTATTTAAAAAATTATATTATATAAAACTTTGGTGAGATCCAATAGTGAATTCTCTAGATAGAGACTATAATATACATGCATTTTAGGTTGATATTGTATTTAAAAAAAAAAACCCAACTATTCCATCTCAAAATCAAAACAAATCTCAAAGTTTATCCAAATTATAAAAATTAAAACTCTACAATTTTGAGTAATAAAAAAATATATAGTTTGACATACTAAAAATGCAAAATTACCAATAAAACAATGAAAAAATAAAAACTTGAATTATTTTGCATTTTAGTCAATCAAAAAAAATTATTCCAGTTCCAACTCTTTTTTCACAAAATTCGAAATAGAGTTGTATTTATACATTGTGTTTATTATTTTGGTGGAAGATTATGATCACATCAATAGTGAAGATTAATTATATCATAAAAGTTAATTTTCGCACCAAACTGATAAACATAAAATATAAATGCAACCCTATTTCGCATGGTGAATAGTGATTGGGTAAAAAAAAAAAAGAGTATGTTATATGAATCATTGAAGGGTATTAGTTGTTTTCACTGAAGAGTTTACAGTGAAGAGTCTTAGTTCATTTTCACTGAACAACTAAGACTTTTTAGTGTAAATCAGTAATACTTTTCAGTAAATTCAACTAATACTCTTCAATGAAAACAACTAATACTCTTCAGTGATTCATGTATAAACCAATTTCACTCTGTACTTTGTTAAAAAAAAAAAAAGAGTTGGGACGGATAGAGTTTATGATAATATATTAAAGAGTAAGTCTTGTGTGAGACCGTCTCATAGTATGAGACCAATAATATTTGATCCACTTTTAATTTAAAACGTGTCACTTATTAATTAAAAAGTTGTCACTTTTAAAAAGTGATAAAGTTTAGACAAAAAATGATAATATATTTGTTAAAAGTGACTTATCACTTTTCTTTAAAAATACTATCACATTTAATTATAACCCTATCACTTTTTTTAATTTGATCGGTCTCATATTATGAGACGGTCTCATACAAGTTTTTGCCTAAATTAAATTAAGGATATTATTTTGATAATTTGGAACCCGAAACCCCGTTCCCACTTAAACCGGTTGCCAGTCAACCGTTACGTATGAAAACAGACAATTTCGTGTTCGGACCACAATTGGAGTCGGTCCTAAGCATTAAATGCCACCCCCTCCCTTCTACTGCATAATTGCGACCGTTTATGTTTCCGTACCAACTGTCCACCGGCGTTTACCGGTCAACTCATTAACCTTACTCCTAATTCCTCCTGATATATACTACCTCCGTCCATGAAAATTAGGCTTGTTGGAATGAACGTGGTTTAATGCGATAAGTCGAAGAGTATTATGAAATTTTATGAGGTCCGTTTTTTAATAAAATGATCATTTATGGAAAGTATGTGAAATGAACTTTCCATTAACGATCATTTTATTAAAACGAACCTCAGAAAATCACGTAATACCCTCCGACATATCGCATTAAACCGCGTGCATTCCAACAAGCCTAATTTCATGGACGGAGGGAGTATTTGATTTCTTTTATGAAGAGTGGCAACAAAATTCAAATTCAAAATATAGAAATTGTTATAGGTGGTGTTGTTATTTCGAGCCGAGCCGAACCGAACCAAGTACTTGAAGTTCGAGCTCGACTCGATAGCTTCAATGAGAAAAAATAAGTTAGTTATTTTCACTAAATGGTACTACCTCCGTCCCAAGTCTGTTTTCACAGTTGACTTTTTGAGACTTTATTATGAGAGTTGGTTTGTAGTGTTTAAATGGATAAAGTAATTTTTTGACGATGGAATATTGTTCAATATAAGTGGATGAAACCAAACAAACATATTTTTGTACGTAATTATTAGTGCAATGAGATGTAATTTAGAGGTCTTCGCAAGGGATGAATAGTGCACTGTGAAAACTAATCTGGGACGGAGGGAGTATTAATTTTACTGAAGAGTGTTAGTCACTAGTCAGTAAACAACTAACACTCTTCAGTGAAACAACTAACACTCTTCAGTGAAACAGCTAATACTCTTCAATAAAATTAAGCGACTGATACTTTAACTGATTAATATATGAACCAATTTTACTTCATGCATCCAAAAGACATTTGATGAAATATTAGTCTAAAGTTGCACCGTTTAATTATCATTCGTTGAATTTATAATATTTGATAGATAGACCATTTTGTGCTTATCTTGTCTTAGCAATAATATGAAGTAATAGAGTTTTGCATTTTTTTTATCTACTTTGCACGTATACATGAAAAACTAGATTTTAGAAATATGATTCTAGTTTTATTTAAAAAGAAAAAGTCGTTTATTAAAAAGCGGTCGCCCAAATTGTGATAAATATTTACTTAAAATTTAATGTATTCCCCCATCCTAAAAAATAATACTTCTCTTTTGATGTGTCTCAAATTATTGTCATCTTTACGTAAAAAGTGTGTAAATTATTTTAAATAGTACTCTATTTATGTATATTGCATGGGAATAAACTTGTTTATTACTTTAAATGAAATCTTTATGGTAATGTGTGAGATAAATATGAGTATATTAAGTATTTTACATGTAAAATCTAAAAATATAAATACAATAAATGGTATTTTATTAATCTGTGTAAAAAGAAAATATGGTTGTCTTTATGGTACAAATTAGAGGATATAATATTTATGTGTCAATTTATATTCTCAAATTCGTGCTCTATTTCATTAATAAAATTACAACTATTTGTTTTTTAAGAATACAAATTGGAAGAATTTTGTATGATCTAGCGGGAGTCGAACCTAAGATCTTTGGGTCTGAACGTGAACCTTATGACTTTAATGTCATAAAAGAATTGCGCCTCATTTAAAAGTCTGAAATTATAGGAAGGTGTAAAATTAATTAATTAAGTAACTCTCTTGTGCACTTAGTGCATGGTGCATTCACAAAACAGTTGAAATTGTTTACACTAAAAAATATAATTTGGTTACACTGAAAAAATGTGGTTATATTATACTAAATAGTTTACACTAAAAATCGGATTTCAGTGTAAACGTTTTAATATAATTTAACAACACTTTTCAGTATAATCAACCTACACTTTTCAGTGTAAACAACATTAACTATTAAGTGAGTGCACCGTGCACCTGGTGCATATGAGAATCTGTGTAATTAATTTAATTATTTTCCTTATAAAAATTGATACGCATAAATTAAAAAAAAAAAGTTCTCAAAGTACAAAAAGCTACAAACTAACAACCAGATGGAGATAAAATACAATTTCAGAATAGAAAATCTGCTCTAAATTCTTTTGGACCTCACTCGAAAAAAAGTCCACCGTAATTTACTAAACAGTACAAATAATCACAAAAAGGAAAATCTAATACTATTATATAAATAAGCTTTCAAAAAAAAATACTATTATATAAATAAAATAATATATTACATAAAGAAAAACAAAACAACGCGGGGCCAAAGTGTAAACCGAAAACCACCCTTGAAAAAGAGAGCTTTTGAGACCAACAAAAGCACTTCTCTCTTCATTCACACTTCAAAACCAAACACAAAACCCTCTCTCTCTCTCTCTTCTCTCTCTCATCAAAATGTTGTAATAAAAATCCATGGAAGAAAAGAAAAGCACCAAAGATCAAGAAGAAAATAATAGTAGTATTAATCCATTATTTTCCAATAATCATATTATGAATATTCCATTTGAAAGTGGCTTATTTGACGTATCATCATCATCGTATCATGATGATCATCAAAAAAGCACTTTTTTCATGGAGGATTTCAACGCCCCTTCTTCCACATTTGATGAGTTTCTCCACAACATAATCGCCGACACCTTGCCGCCGCCGTTGCCGGCGGCGGCGGCCGCCGCACCGGAGTGTTCGGAGGTCGTTAACACGCCGAACTCGTCCTCGTTATCCTCATCCTCGACGGAGGCCGCCCCGAACGAGGATCAAAAGAAGGAAGAAGAAGAGGAAGAAGAAGATGTTGAAAATATTCAAGAAAAGACAAAAAAGGAGTAAGCCTTTTTTTTTTTCCTTTTTCCTTTTTTTTTAATTAATTCGGGGGGTCTCTTTTCACACCGGAAAAGTTTATGGATTTGGATCTTGTACTGTACGAGACGGTCGTGTGTCTATTTTTGCATTTTTTTTTAAATAAAATGTGAAAATATAGCGCTTGAATCAATCTTGTGTTGTACAGGACTGTCCCAAATCTGTTTCCTGTTTTATTTATTATTTTTTGCATTTTTTTAAATAAAATGTGAAAATACAGCGTTTGAATTAATCATGCGCTGTACAGGACAGTTCCATTTTTTTTTTCAATGAGAGATATGCATGATTTGAAAAGAATCTAGTGGATTTGATGGGTGATGAAGAATTTTTTTTTTTTTTTTTAAATTCAATTAAATAATTAAAAAGGTGGTGTTGTTATTGTTTATATTAGGTTGAAGGCCAAAAAGAAAAATCAAAAAAGGCAAAGGGAGCCAAGATTTGCCTTCATGACAAAGAGTGAAATTGATCACTTAGATGATGGTTATAGATGGAGAAAGTACGGCCAAAAAGCTGTGAAAAACAGCCCCTTTCCAAGGTACATACAATTTCCCAACTTTTATTTATTTATTTAATGATGAAATTTATGAGAAAAGTGATGACCCTAATTAATTACATAATTAATGTCTCCAATTTAAAAGTTCATTTCCTTTTTATTTATTTATTTAGGAGTTACTATCGTTGCACTAGCACAGCATGTGGTGTAAAAAAGAGGGTTGAAAGATCGTCTGAAGATCCATCAATTGTCGTCACAACTTATGAAGGTACACACACGCACCCCTGCCCCATTACGCCACGTGGCAGCTACGGAATCTTGCCGGAAACAGCCAGAATCGGCGGCGGAGGTGGTGGTGGAAGTGGTGGTTTGTCACTCTTTGGTATGCCTTCAATGCTCCATTATCAACAACAACCCTATTTTCACCACCTTAGATCACACCCACAATTGAGGTTAAATAATACTAATACTAATAATAATAGTATTAATAATATTGATAATAGTAATAGTAGTAATAATAATAATAATACTAGGTTTTCTTCTCTTCCATTTCAAGAAAGAGATCAAGGTCTTCTTCAAGATATGTTGCCGTCTAAGATGTTAAAGGAGCCTAAAGAGGAGTAGAGATTTATTATAGAAGTAATTATTATATATCGAGGGTTTTAATTAAATTAATTATTAGATTATGCAGGAGTTCTAAATTCAGAATGTTTTTAATATTTGTCATTTTTTTACTAACTAGATTTGAAGATTGGGGTTTTCTTTATACATGAATCCCACTTCGTGGCTACTTAATTAGATTGATTTTATTATCATATATGTAAAATTTACCTAGTTTAATTACTTGTTTTTTTTTTTTTTTTAGTTTCTTTGTTATTACTTGTACTCTAAACACTTCAATTTATCTACTAATGGTGACATTTTTCTTCAACTTATCTTGTACACACATTTTCTCATCATTCATTAGGGTTTTAGGGTTTTTTTATTGATGATAATTTATGTGGGTTAATTGCACCTTTGGTACCAAGAGAATGTGTCCATTACAAAATGGTCTTTTTCTCGCCAATTATGGTCCCGTAGTTTTTTTTTTTTTTTTTGACACTTTTGGTCTCAAGAAAATTGGATAAATTGCAGTTTTGGTCCCAAGAGAATGGATATATAGCAGTTTTGGTACCGAGAGAATAGGATGAATTTGCAATTTTGGTCCTAACTGATGGGACCAAAACTGCAAAAAGAAAAAAGATTAATTTTGTGCATAGGTACTAAAAGTGTTTTGCACAATTCTCTTGTGACTGAAAGTGCAATTTTTTTCTAATTTATTATGATAATTTACCTCTCTTGTATGATTAATTAGTTTGTGATTGAATGTAGATGGATTTTGACCAATGTGTATTCTCAAATAACGCCTCACTTGTGAAAAAAAGAAAAAGTGAAAAAGGACTACTTGGTATTAATAACGCCCTTAATTATCTTGGAAATGAAGTAAAAACTCTGAAATAATTGATGTGGGATTTTGGAATGTGAAATCATCATGTGAAGTCTTTAGCAATCTTCTTAGAATTTTTGTGCAGAAAAATGCCCAAAAGTGAGTCATTAATTATACCCTACTTTCTTTATGGCTCATTAAATGTCTGAAAAAATGTGTATATTTTTCGTTGATATATGTAATAATTGACCCATTTTTGCTTATGCGTTCAGGAAAAAGTTACTCCCTGATACATATTATTTGTCTTTTAAAAAAAAAATTAACCTAAAATAATAATCTAAAAAAATTAAGTGTCATATTCAAAAAAACCTAACATTATATACACATATATTTATTATTATTTGAGGTCTTTTTAATATGTGTGAAATATTGTTAAACGACAAATAAAATGGGTTGAACCCGCCCCACATAATCCCTATTTTTTTTAAAAAAAATTATGAACTTAAAAATAAAAAATAGGGGCATTCACAAAATAATACAATTGAACACCACTATTTACAAGATAGTACAGTGTTCAAAAAATATATACTTATGTTCAACTTTTTTTTGTGCGTCTGTTCAATTATGTTGTACCAATTTGTAAAAAGTGGTTTGGAATTGTATTATCCTGCACTTAATCCTAAAAAATAATGTTATTTTTTGACATCAAATGATTTAAATTAAAGTATATAATTACTTATAGTCACATTTCATATATATTAAATACTAAAAAATTGCATATGCAATATTCTCTCCGTCCCTTAAAAATATGCATCATTTTCTACCCGTGATATAAAGCAATATGTCGAGGGTATTTAGGAATCTTATGAGGTCCGTTTATAAATGGAGTAATTGTTTATGGTGGGCGGATTTATTACAGGTTCGGATTTAAACCCGACCCATTAATATTACCATCCCTAGCAATTGCCCATTGATAGCTATAGCTTCATTTAATTTTCTACCACTACTACTTTACATACCGCAAACTTTGGGAGTCATGTACTTGAAAAGGAATTATAATGGACCCTTCTTGAATCCATCTATTTTCACCTATGTATATAAATTAATTAGTGAGATAAATGTTCACATTTTATTTATATACAAACCCATATATGTATATGTCATGAAAGTTCACCTATTCATGTAATAATGTTCATGTTTATATTTGTACAAATTAAACCCATTGGTTATAAGTTTGCAACAATCGAAGGTCATAAATTCAAACCCTTGTGCATTTTATTATTGTACGTATCTTACCCACTAATGGCTTCATTAACTAATGATGATTGTGTATATATAGTTATGGAACTCTTTGATTGAAATTTTTGTCCCGGATTTTAATTAAGTGGTTAGTTAATTGAAGAATTAATACGTTTACATTTAAATTAAATAAAAACAATATTGTCTATCTTTCGATCGGTATCTGTACAGAAGGGTCATGTGCAAAATCACGTTGTGAGTAGATCCTACGGACCCCAATGTGAATGTGGGTGGATTCAAGGGTTTTCTTCCTGCACAGAATTTCACTGTAGATATATGTGATCTAAGGGTCCTCCTCTTGCACTGGAACCAAATCCCATTATATCGGTCATCACAATATTGTATATACACAAATTTTTGAAAAAAGAAAAATTAAAAATTTACAATGAGACTCATTTTCTAAGAAAAACGCACATTCGAATACAATTACAATAAAGTACATTTGTAGTATTCACAAATCTGTTGCACTTTAGTTATAAAGTAAGATTGTATTGTTCATAAGTTTGTTGTACTACGACAGTATTGTATCTGAACGTGCCTTTATCCACCAGGATGAGACTATATGTAGACAACAAGTATATATATAGGTGATGCAATGATGCATATTACTACAAGAAATAAAGAATTGCCTACGAAATTTGTCAATATGGCTACGAACTTTCCAACATAATATTTTGTAGTGCATGGAGATTGCCTACGATCTACTTACAATTTTTTTTTATTTTATATACGTCTTCATTCCCCACCTACAAACAATTTGTCTATGGAAATTTTGCAGGCAAATTGATTTCATCGGCATGCAAATTGTTTGTAGATTGAGAAATAAAAATGACTACATAATTAGAGAATTGTGTAAACAAGTCGTAGACAATTCCCACTACAACTCTTTTATTGTGGAAAATTTCTTAGGTGATTTTAATTCGTAGACAATTCTTTTTTTTTTTTTTTTTTTTGTTGTAGATTAAATATGAATTAGAATTAAAAAAATAAATCATAATTCATTGTTGTATTTAAGTAGGGTTAGGCCTCCATATATAAGAAATGATGATTAATTAATTCCCCCATTTCCACTTATACATAAGATATAGTACAATATAGCTACCTAAATGCAATATTTTCAACTTATATTTTTATGTCTTGTGTATATAGAGGTGCAGGCCATTACCTAAATTTTGCAACAGGGGGACCAAGCTAATTATAGTTTTCAACGTACCTTTATTGTAATTATAAAAATTTCATGGCAAAAATCAAGTTTGCTTATATGATCATCTCATATATTTGTCACATTGACAAAATAAAATATAGTTGTCATGGAGAAAAGAAGATGATATACTATGAAATATATAAAATTCTTCTATATTTGTCATGGAGAAAAGGAGATGATATACTATTTATAATTAAGAAAATTGCTAGTTGTAGAATAACGTACACATTTTGCTTTGAATTAAAATAAGATGAAATAATATTTATTTATGACAAAAAAAATCAGGGTCAATAATATTATATTATAATTGTTGTGATTTTTTAACCCAACTTTTGATACTCTTAATGAGATTTAATAATTTAAAATAATTTTATAATAAATTAATCGTGAACTATTTTCATATAAAACATATTTTTCATTTATTTATAATTTTCTTGTGATTGAATGAGTTTTGAGTAAACTTTTCCAAATACCTAATATTTTAATTAGCACTCAAAGGTTTAAAGCATAGTGTAGATCAATTGAAATGAGTTTCCTTTTTTTTATTCTTTTTTAATGGAAAAAGAAAATTGGCTTTATGCGATCAAGAATATATATGGGAAATGTTTAAGGTGACAGCCATGCAAGAGGAATCAGAATTCTGAACAAGTTTTTCAACAAGTAAAAAGATATGAATAATATTTGTATGTTCTTTACAAAATTATATTCTAAAGAATTATATTCGCAGCTTCTAAAATTTAAAAAATAATATTACAAGATTTACACGCAATTATAGGAGACGAGTTTATCCGGAACACATCCTCATATTACTTGTGCTTCCTTAAAAATTATATTAGTCGCTTCTAAAATTAAAAAAATAATATTGCACTATTAACACGCTATTATAGAAGACGGGTTTAACTAGAGCACATCCTCAAATTATTTGTGCTTCCTTAAGATTCGACTCTTAAAATTCAAAAAATAATATTGCACGATTTACACGCTATTATAGGAGACGAGTTTATCCAGAGCGCATCCTCAAATTACTTGTGCTTCCTTAAAAATTATATTTGTCAGCTTCTAAAATTCAAAAAATAATACACGCAATTATAGGAGACGAGTTTATCCGGAACGCATCCTCATATTACTTGTGCTTCCTTAAAAATTATATTTGTCGCTTCTAAAATTAAAAAAATAATATTGCACTATTGACACACTATTATAGAAGACGGGTTTAACTAGAGCACATCCTCAAATTATTTGTGCTTCCTTAAGATTCGACTCTTAAAATTCAAAAAATAATATTGTACGATTTACACGCTATTATAGGAGACGAGTTTATCCAGAGCGCATCCTCAAATTACTTGTGCTTCCTTAAAAATTATATTTGTCAGCTTCTAAAATTCAAAAAATAATACACGCAATTATAGGAGACGAGTTTATCCGGAACGCATCCTCATATTACTTGTGCTTCCTTAAAAATTATATTTGTCGCTTCTAAAATTAAAAAAATAATATTGCACTATTGACACACTATTATAGAAGACGGGTTTAACTAGAGCACATCCTCAAATTATTTGTGCTTCCTTAAGATTCGACTCTTAAAATTCAAAAAATAATATTGTACGATTTACACGCTATTATAGGAGACGAGTTTATCCAGAGCGCATCCTCAAATTACTTGTGCTTCCTTAAAAATTATATTTGTCGCTTCTAAAAATTCAAAAATTATTATTGCACGATTTACACATTATTATAGGAGACGAGTTTATCCAGAGCATATCCTCAAATTATTTGTGCTTCCTTAAAAATTATATTTGTCGCGTCTAAAATTAAAAAATAATATTGCATGATTTACACGCTCTTATAGGAGAGGAGTTTATCCAGAGCGCATCCTCAAATTATTTGTGCTTCCTTAAGAATTATATTCTTCGCTTCTAAAATTAAAAAAATAATATTGCACGATTTACACGCTATTATAGGAGACGAGTTTATCCAGAGTACATTCTCGAATTATTTGTGCTTCATTAAGAATTATATTCTTCGCTTCTAAAAATAAAAAATTAATATTGCACGATTTATACGCTACTATAGGAGACGAGTTTATCTAGAGCGCATCCTCAGGTAATATTCCTTATTTATTAAAGTGTCCAATAATATTGATATAATTTGATATTGGGTGTTAATTTCTTCTTCTTTTTTTTTTCTTTTTTTGCATTTTATCTTTTGCATATGTCAATAAATGGCTGGAAAAGATAATTGATAAACTTATAAAGACAATAATCTATATTTGTAGTCAAAAGTAGATACCTCTAATGTGGATTACAGAAAGAATACACTACTTTAAATGATAGAAATAATTTTCCAACTATTTTTTTTCTTCGATTAATTAATTATTCAACTTTTAGACATAAACATTACTAAATTTATGCTTGGCAACAGGAATACTGCACTTGTTATGCATCAGGTGGTTGGATGTATGCCACATAATTACATATACATGAATTTGAATGGTTCAATATTCTATTCATAGATACCAAATAATAATTGGAGAATAGATAGCAAACTCCAATATAACCTGTTTACCATATCCAAATTGGATTCATAGTAATACCATAATATTCATGGTGTAATACAATTAATTTTATTTATTAATATCATTACATTTTGCTCACACGAATATGACAAATTGTGTAATAAAGTATTGGTTTATAAATATAATGGCATTATTGAATGAATGAACGATATTATTAACTCAAAATGGATTTTAAAAGATCTACAGATATACTTTCCGGGTAATATTATATGATAAAAATATATTTTTCTTTTTTCATAATACAATTTTAATATTATATAATTAAGGCATATTGCATGCATCAAAACACTCCTAAACTATCAATTTTTATTTTGAAGACCTTTAAATTATTTTTTATTTTAAAAAATCCTTAAATTATTAATTCTTGTTTCACGAGCCACCTGGTAATAAAAATTCGCAGATTTTGTTGAGTTAATTTAATGTTTTCCATTAAAATAAAACAAATCAAACCAAATTCGATGTTGTTCAGATTGAATTCCAACAAAAAATGTGCCTCTACAGTTTGTCAAATGAAATTTCTGAAATAAGAACGCATAGTTTAAGAAAACTTTTTAAACTAAAAATTAATGTAAGGAGAAACAAAATTTAATAACTTGGGGTCTTTTGATACTCCCTCCGTCCCTAATTAATTGTCCCATTTTATCCAAAATAGTTTCCCTTTTTAATTGTCACTCTACTAATACCAATGCATATTTTAGCTAATTTTTCCACCATTGCCCCTAATAAATAGTGAAAATAATCAACATCTTGTAAGAAATAGGGATCATAAATAAGGGTGTAAGTGTCTTTTGATACACTAATAAATAAGAAAATTGGTTTGTGTGAATGGATAAAATGGGACAGATAATAAGGGAAGGAGAGGGAGTACATTATACTGAAATTAATTACATATACATACAATATGTCCATAAAGGAGTGACATATGAGACATATGCCCAACTCTACACCTACCTTGTACCATTATGTACTGCACATACCTTGCTAAATACTGTACAAACATAAAGGAGATGTTTGTCAAAATCTTTAAAGTATTAAATTGCAATTATCATTTAAAACCCAAAATTATAGACCGGCCTAACATTCTATCAACCCCACTTGTGCCAAAATTGAGTCGTGTCTGCTCGTAATTTATTTGTGTTCGAGATCAACATATCCAAGACTTATTAAGGGTTCAAAATCTTGAATAGAAATATTAATTAGAAAGGGAAAGTATTATATGAAAATAGTTCATGATAAGATTATCATGAAACAATTTTAAAGTATTATTAATTTCATCGGGAGTATCATTAATCTCATCGGGAGTATCATTAATCTGAGTTCAAGAAAATTGTTTTAAATTTTTTTGAACTCAAACTAATGATACCTCTGACAGGTTTAATGATACTCCTGATGAGATTAATGATACTCTAAAACTATTTCATGTTAAGTTTATTATGAAGCGTTTTCATATAATACCTACTCTAATAGAAATTCATCAAAGGACACGGCTATTAACACCCACTATAATACTTCGTTCACCCACTACTAAATTAACCCACCATGTATATTGCTTATTTTTTATTTTTTTCTTAATACACCCCCTTGAAATTTACAACTATAACCTTAATATAAAATTTACATTATTTATTATATACACACACCCATCAATTTGAAATTAAAAAATAGCACATCAACAATTATTTATTATTTTAATTGAATCACCGTTTCCTGCCGTTTAAAAAAAAAAACCACAATTCCTTTCATTTTCATGGTGTACCAATTTATAGATAAACAAAAATACTTTAATCTCATTTAAATTGTGTCTTTATAATTTATACTTTTAGGATTATACCCTTTTCTTTTTTCTTTTTTAAATTGTGCAACTGTGTGCGAAAAAATAAAAAAAATTACGTGAATTCTGAGATTTTGGGGATAGTGTTGAAAGCATGAGTGTTTAATAAATATATTGTTTATTTTTTATAAAGGGTACATTAGTATTTTTATTAAACATTTTTTTTTTAAAAAGAGGTGGGTGAATAAAGCATTTTCACGTGGGTGAATAGCAGCGCCCTTCATCAAATTGTGTGTATTACAATGAGAGAGAATTATATTGATGTATTGGGTTAAAGTTGAAATAAATTGGATAAAAATTTGACAAATCAGTCGAGGAATAATGAAATAATGGAAGAGAGATGATTATAGTTGAAGCAAATCAAAATGAAGGCAGTGATTAACTTATTATAATTATCATTACAATTACAAGTATTACGTTTATTTTATGAATATTTTAGTCATACCCACGAATGTATATATGTATATATGAACAGGTATTATGTAAGACCGTCTCACAGTGAAACAGGGTGAAAATTGAACACAACGCATTAACATTTTAGTATGAAAGAGTGTTAATTTATACTCCCTTCATCCCAATTTTGATTACCCATTTTAAAATGACTCAATTTTTAAGAAATGAATTGTTTATTAATACATTTAAATATAAAGTAGTTTTTTAGGAATTGTTTATTAATATTTTTTAGAATGAAGTAATTTTTTAAGGGTTGAGTTTAAAAAAGTGATATTGTTTTTTTGCCATTTTAAAAAATGGGTAAACAAAAAAAAACTTCATTTTGTAGACTTTTTAGTAAACAAAATTGGGACGGAGGAAGTACTATTATATAAAAAGACTCACCATGAGACCATCTTATATATATATATATATATATATATATTACCCTTACTATTTCTGAAAAGTGTGTAATACTCCCTCCGTCCCGGATTTTATTTCATACGTGGGATTTGCACATTATTTAAAAAAAGTGGAGTGTGCGAGTGTAAAATTAAATAATAATAATAAAATAATAAAAGGTGTTTTATTGACTTTCGTAAGTATAGATTATTTCCTTTTTAGGGATGTGAAAAAAGAGTTGGGACGTCCCAAAAAGGAAAATATGAAATAAAATCCAGGACGGGAGTAGTAAGTAATTTTTCAATAATATTAGGAAGTAAGAATAATATCAAATACGCATAGTTTGTGCTTATTCCTCGGTTGAATTTATAATGAACTATGGCAAGCATGAGCTTGATAACATTTATTTGCTACTATTTAGCATTCAAAACAATTAGATAAGTTCACAAGTTAAAACTAGAAAACTTTATGCGATAAAATACATACAAACATCACACCCAATGCCATTATTAGCAACATCCCTACGATGCCTCGACCCCGAAAAATACAAAGCTCGGCGAGCAAAATAGTCTAATCCTACTGCGTAAATCGACCAAATAAGCCTCATTTACAAATGCATGCACGACGAGCCCTGATAACAAGCTATTATAACGTGTACATTAGCAGCACAGTTGCTCCCTACTTATAGTAAGCAAAAGCTGTAAATCTATCAACCCTAGTAAGTAAAACTGAGGTTGAATGCAATAATGATACAACACTCGGTTTATGATAAACCATAAAAGAGAAGTTTCTGGTATATAAAACTTTTAGAACACATGGAGCATTTTCTGATGTACGTTGGTTGTTTGGTTGGCCGATGTTTTCCACGTCAAATCTATCTCCACTTTGCCCAAATGAATGCAGCAATAGCCGATCACATTCCTGACAAAGAAAAGATGGGTGACAAACTGAATTTGAAGGCACAAGAAATTCAATGTTTTGCCATTTTTGCCAATTCTTTAAAATGATCTGTGTGTTCATGGTTTGGCTAATTGGGTGCAATTTTCTAGGGTGGTTAATTAAGTGATGTGTATATGTTGTGTATTGACACGTCTGATTTTAAGCATTTCAAATAATAAAACCGAAGTAGAAACCTGAATGCCGATTATTCCACATCCATTCCTGAGACGTCTGGACACCCCCCTATGAAACAGAAGCAAAATTATACAAACTAAAGAGCGTGAAAAGCAATAAAGAAAAATGGATGTGAATATCTAATATCTAACCTGCTGATATCGACTAGGATCGACCGCTTGACCAGTCACTGTAGGTGCTTGTCCATAGCCAAGGTCCTGGTACTCAAAAGGAGCCGGTTGATAAATCAGCTTTTAGTTTAAAAACGTATGCATATATCAAAATCTATTTCTCATACTGGTTCATAAGTTACAGCAATCAGAAGTAAGGTTTTACAATCAAAAAGCAACAAAATAAACTCTTAATCCATCGGATTACAACTACGAATAAATTGAAAGCAAAAATATATCTCACAGCCATAGAATCCAACACTTAATCTAAAGAAAACTTAAAAATCTCAGCTGGACGGGAATTGAAATCTAATCAAAGAAGTATCTAGTGGAATACCAAAAGAGGCCAAGGACACAGAATATCTCCTAAAAATGGTTCAACAAACCTGCTCTGCTCGACTAAGACATGTACTCTAATCCCTAAACAAGACACAGCTTTCAGAATAAATATCAAAGTACACAACAAGATGCACGAATGAGGGAGCATAACAGATTAATCAGTTTTCAGTCAAAATTTGGTTTCAAGAAAGTTATGTTATCCAACCACCATACGAAAAGATAAAACTCCTATCTGATAAATCATACCTTAGTTCCTTGTTTTGCTGAATAAGCAGGAACCTGGTACTGAAAATATAGAATAAAATCCGTAAGAATCGTATCTAAAATTTGTCAGATACCAAGGATGGATACATAAATTAATCAATTTTTTTGAAAAGAAAAAATATTACAGACCGAAGATTGGGCAGCCTGCTGGAATTGTTTGCTCTGATTGTGGATCTGTGGCTGATGATGACCTTGAAGTTGCACTTGCATCTGAGGGGTCTGCTGTATCGACGGTCCTGATGAGTACGACTGCACTTGAGGATTTTGGTTAGATGGCTTCTGCTGCTGCTGCTCAAATAGTGTCAGCTCTTCAGGTTTCTCCCACTACAATACAACGCTTGAAATGAGAAGGCATTTTTTATGAATAAACCCTGAATATTCATAAGACGATAAGTTCTACCTTGCTTTCACCAGTCACGCTGTTGTAGTAGTACTTGTATCCATCAGGCGACATGTGCTCAGACCAATTACAGGTAGCTGTAACAGCGGGTGAGGCAGTGGTAGTCGCAGCTAAATCTCCTACCGGATGATTATTACCAGGGGTACTGGCAACTGGCTGAGACATTCCAGCCCAAGGAGTCTGGGAGAGGAGAAATTTTAGTTCTTCGTGATAAAAACACTAAAACTCCATAAAGTTAGGTTGTAATGCAACATCAAAACAGATTTAACATTAAAAAACACAAACCAACCAAGACTAGATAATATTAGCAGTAAGCATAAATATTACTCCCTATGTCCACAAGAATTGTCCCCGCAATGCACAGGTTTTAAGAAAAGTTGTTTGTTTATGTATAAAGTAGATAAAGTAAGGTGTGGTGTATTGTGAGTCCAATTATGAATAAACCGATTGTTATGAACAAAGTCCAGTGGCAATTGGAGTAATTAAGTGATGGTTGGAAATGGAGGATGAAGATGAAGTGATTGTTTCCATTTGGGCATGAGAACATTGAGTGTGGACGTCCCACAAGTGCAAACATTTTTAGTGGACAGAGGGAGTACAATGAAATAACCTCGTGTGATCTCAGAATTAAAATAATGATACCTGCTGTTTAGCAGTTAGCTGACCCTGCTGAGGTGTTAAATTCTGATTTGATGGTTGTAGTTGCTGCAACTGCTGCTGTAGCTGATTTAGCGTTTGCTGTGATGACTGAAATGTAGCTTGTAGAGTTTGTTTTTGATGTGACAGCATTTGAGCCAACCCTGACGGTGATTGGCCGTGAGGTTGAAGCTGCTGAGAATGTTGTTGATTTGCCATTCCTGGTTCTTGTCCATGAGCAGATGATGCACTGTGCTGCACTTGATTCTGGGGCACAGAGAGCTGACCATTCTGTCCGGGCAGCTGTTGTGCTGATGAAGCCTGACCATAAGGAGTTTGTCGGGCAGAGGGAGGTGTCTGCATTTGACCAGGTTGACTATGTGTGCCCTGCAAACCATGAACATTGGAGAAAGATGATGCATTTAATGGCTGTAATTGTGCAGGTGGCAAATGCTGAGGGGACTGAAGAGGTCTCTGCACAGGTGATATTTTTGAGCCAAATGATGGACCTTGTGGCAAAGGCTGGTTAAAATTCTGAAACGAAATTTTTGAAACTGAAATCAAAACCAGATTCTAGCATGTGATACACACTTGCAAAATATTTCAACATACCGTTTGTGACATAGGAGTAGTCGAAGCCAGAGGAGGAAATGAACCATCCGAACTGCCAGGACGGATTCCAGTGGGGCCCTGCGGTTGGTCATGAAAAACATAAAGACATCTTGAAAGAGGCAAGAAAGAACAGTCACATTTACATAATTCCCTTCTTTGTTTCACACCTGAGTTCGAATATGAGAAATGCCAGGACCCCAGGACCACAAGAAACGTATATCAAAACGCCACTCTCATGTGGTGAAGTTTATTTTGCGTTTTAAAAACCAAGATTTGGGTTTTGAAATTTAAAACTGGTTCTAGTTCAGGATCTTGAAATCCAGTTTAAAAAATCACCACTACAATACCTACAATCCTATTATCACATTTTTCAATACAATCGATTTACACTATAATATATTTAAATCATAATTCACATCATCTAATCATTACAATCATACTCGACAATATGTAATAATGCAATTCATTCTCTCTCACATATTAATTTGACATAAAATTAACTCTCACCCTTCTCAAAAACACAAGACAAACACACCTTATTATTTATCAGGATTTCAAAATCTACTCGATTTCATAACTCGGCGTTTAAAAGTCACTCAAAACCCAAACAAGCATCACCACTTAACATTCAAAAGGTTGCACCCAAGAATATTGAAGATTCTCAACAAAAAGTTCTCTTACCTGAGTGTTAGTCACAGCCATATCCCCTAATCTAGGAGGAAACTGATTGCCAAATCCATGGTTGCCAACATGAGAAGGAGGTCCTAGATTTTGTGGGCTCGGTGTATGCCAGGAGTTGGGAGCGGGGCCACGAAATGGCTCATGATGGTCCAGCGACGGTCTTAGGGAAGAGTCGAAGAAACAAAGGGTAAACCATATGTTATGAAATATAAAACATTACAATAGAAGTTCAACAGCATGGCAAGGACCAGCTAATCACAGGCATATATAACTGAGGAAAGTACCTGATCCCAGGGGCAGAAAAACGAGGACCAAATCCAGGTCCACCTAAAGAAAGACCGCCTCTGTGAATTGATAAACAGAATATTGACCTTAATTAATAATTCATATTACACTCTTGGGCATCATTTTAACCTAAAAATAGCCAGAAAAGATATCTGAAGGTTTCCGACATACGAAAAATTGCAGAAACACAACCTCTCAGTTTACATGTCTAGATTAGAAACAAATTTTTTTAGTAACAAATGTACAAGTTACATGAGCAAAACAAGCATCTACAAGGAGGAGTTAAACCAGATAAGAAACAAGAAATAAAGCTGCAAAACATTCGGAAAAAATCAAAATAAAAAAGAGTGAAGGATTTATCCACATAAGCTACCTTGACTCTCCAGGTCTAGGTCTCTTAGGATCAGCAAATCTAACAGTTAAAGGCTGATCGCACCCCTACAGCACACAAAAAAGACTCATAATCAACCAACTATGAACTAGGTAATTGGAAATATATCACCACGGAGAAAATGTAAGGAACATACTCTCATAGTATATATTCCATTAAGAGCATTAATGGCAGCTTGTGCCATTTCTCTCTGATAGTATTTGACAAATCCACAACCTTCAGAAGGGGCATCGTGAGTTAGAAGGAAGAAAAAACATACATATAACTCAAATATGAAATTTCAATCCCAGGAGGTCACGCATTCGATCCAGACTCAAACCATTAAAGTGATATAGAAACAAAAGGTTTTGCTTTTTATTCCAACGAACTCAAATAATGAGGTCGTCACATTCCAGAATCGACGGAAGTGCCAATGATATCCATAGGTAGCTGAATTCAATATATTTATAGAAAAGGAAATACAGCCAATAATGCAAGGAAACAAACCACGGCTCTGCTTCATTTCGTCACGCATAATATAGACATCCTGAACTTTACCATAAGGTGAAAAAATCTGGAAAATAAAATCAGTATCAGTCATTGTTTTTTCAGTAAAAGTTGCAGCAAATCACAATAATCCAAGTACTTAACAAACAATCCAAGAAATTAACAAGTAAAAGTTGCAGGCAAAGCCCTTTTAAATCAAGCACTTCTATAAGATCACACAAATGAAGATAGAACAAGCTTTGAGCAACATAACATACTTCTTCAACATCCTTCTCTGTAGCTTGTTTGCTCAGTGACCCAACAAACAACTTGTATTCAGTTGCACCTGCAATCAGGTGAAAAGACAAACGGAAATAGATATAGAGTTGCTTCACCAAAAACTCCATAACAATTCAAAGAACATAGTTGAGGGCAAGAACAAAATTCAGAAATTAATAACCGGGGATTAAAAGCTATACAAACTAGATATTGTAACAAAGTACCAAGGCGTTCTCGCTCTCCATCAGCATATCTGACCTGGATAGGACCCGCTGCCTGTATGACCCATGAATAAATAAGACATACTGGAGAACAAATTATCAGCATAACAAAACTACAAAAAAAAATTATACCCCTGGTAATGTGTACTGGTTATGTAATGCTCCAATGGCCCTATCAGCCTCTTCAGAAGAAGCATATTTAATGAAACAGCATCCTGCATAAGCAAAAGGTTGGTACCCAGATCTTAAGAGGTATTCTCCCATCATCAAAAGAAAAACACAGGTGCAATAACATTGAAGATCAAAATTAATTTTTGTGGTTAAATCAAGCTAAGTTACGGGAAAAAAAAAAATTAGGTACAACATATAATATAGAAGTGCCCTTGATTAGATTAAGATACAAAACCACACATACAAGTCTCGAAACTTTACGTGCTAGGTGACCTATATACACATCGCCAAAGGAGAACAAGACGCAATAGCAGCTCACATTACTTACTTCCTACCTAAAGGCCATAGTGAGGCACTCAGAGCCTATGAATATAATAGAAGGTAGAAAGCAACATCCTTGGTAATTAACATAACAATCAGCAAAAACTTAAAATTCCACACCATATCAAACATTCTCAAATTCAGCAATCATTATAAGAAAATGCCATCAACAACTAGTCAAGTCAATCACAAACAAAGGGTTTAATATCATCATTTCGCTCGTGAACATGTTCATACAAATCCCGGTAACACAAAAAAAAAAAAAAACACTATTAAAAACAACAAAAAACCAAGAAATACACATCAATTGTGGAGATTAAAACAAAAACTGGCATAACTCATAATCAAGTCTAAAGTTATTTAACATCCTTCCTCACTAAAATTGAGTCAACTCAGACATACCAATAGATCTCCACTGCAATGAAAATTTAAATCACATTATGCACCAAACTACTAGTGTTCAACCATACCATATCAACACGTGATCCTCCGAGAAGACAACAACATACAATAGTCATAACACGAAATACCCGTTATGAATAGTAGAATACCATTGCCACTGACAACCATTGAACCATAACAAGAAATCAATTTATAGAAATAAATCAACTCCTATTTATTAAACTTGACTGATCTCATTCATTAGGCACCAATATTAAATGCATGTGGAGCACTTTACACAAATAAATATCCAGTAATACTCAAACTTTATCACAAAAGTAAAATAGATTACTCCTTCATCGTACATTTATATATAGATGCATTCATAATCAATATAAAATAGTTTACTGAGAAATGTAAGACCTGGATAGCAGACAGAGCATTTGATGTCAAAACCAGAGATCCAATGAAAACAGACAACACAACTAAATATATCGACGAATCAATACTAAAAAGCCCAGGATTTCATTGCATTAGTTTTGTCACCATCTAAATCAGTAGAATAAAGCAAACACAGGACATACATAGTCAAAAAATTAATAACTGGATAAACATTTATAATCAAGTGAATAGTAACGAAACAAACAGCATAGGCCATGAAAGAAATTCATCACCAAAAGATATGCTTGAAATAGTCAAAAGCAAAAGAAAAGAAAATACTGAAGCACTATATTGCACAGGATCACAACTCCCGAGTAAAAGTTAATTAAACAAGCAATCACGGATCAGTAACGAATAGAGAAGCTTAACAAGCTTGTTTCACGCGAGAAGACTATTAAACAAGACTGCCAGCAGGAAGTTGGATATTGACCTGCTATTTATCAAAATCTAATGAGAAAAACAGCAATATATTTCTCCAAGAATCATACATGTGTAATATACAAGGTCGCTGAAAATGAATTAGTGAGCCACAACTTGATCAATCAGCTAAATGTTGTAGCTCTTCACATTCTACTGCTACACAAATATATCTATACCTTTAAAAGAATAACATAAGCTGCATCCATTAAAAAAAAAAATTGCCAATCATGACCCACTGATGCAACTTGAATATCCATAATCATACACAATCACAGCATCATTATCATTATAAGTTTAAAGGAGGAAGGTGGGGCTGCATGATCCAGTCTAAGTTGAAGTAAACAAGACAAGCAAATTAATACATTCAATATTCACGTCATATTCAAACACAAAATATCAAACTAATGCAGGCTTTCAAAATCCAGCATTGTCAAACTAACAACCCACAGGAGAAATGCATACCAGCCACATGGCCTAAATGTTTCATCAGTAACAACACCCCAAACAGGAAATTTTAAGCAAATAAAAGATACAAATCTAAAGGACAGAAAAATGTAATGAACTAAACTGCTTTGCCTGCTATCCCATCACACATAATTGTCGTTGCACGGTGATTAGATGTACAATTGAATGTGAACCACCAATACCACTAAATCAAGACACGTCAATAAATCAGCGTGTATCTGATATTGCAGATATGAAACTATCAATGTTGTTTATCTTTGCTCCATGTTTCATGAAACTTTAGCAACACAATAATTAATTTGGCCAGTCACACCATACATGTACAAGTCATCTCTTTTGAAGCACAATGAAAAAGGAGAAGTGAAAAAATATTGAAGTTCTATTCTCACAGCCATAATAATATATTTTGAAGAACCATACAACCATGACCATCATCATCTCAATCTCGCATCACAGTCATCAAATTCATAAGTTGCAAATTTTGGATGTAAAGCTGTATCCAAGAAACTGCTTTAGCAGAGAAGCCAAAACATGAAGAGGTTTCAAGAAACTTGGGAAGAATTCAGCAAAACCAAAATCCAAAGGATACCTATCCACACCATTGATATCAAACGCAAAGCATTTTGTCATCCCATTAACTAGCACAACTTCTCAAACAAACAGTAGCATCATAGAAATAACATGAATAACCATGCTCTCACAAAAGAAAAGGTTAAGGACATCACACAGAAACTACTGAATCCTCCATCAACAATTCAACATAAAATTAGTGATGACTTCATCTAAGAACATGTTCTTTATGTAGAACTCACAAATCTAAATTTAAATCTCCTGCCCAAGTAGCACAACCATACACAGACTATTGTCCATTGCACAAGCAAAAATGCCATTCATTAAACAACTCAAGTTGAAGGGCGATACGAAAACTGAACCACACATTCACCACTGCTCATTGAAGAATGTCTCACATATAAAACCGACATTCAAAACTGAATAAACTACTATACAGGAGAAACATTCAAAGTCAGTGTCATAGAGAGTTACAACACTATAACTCCAAAAGCTAATTAATTCTATCACCCAATAATATCAATTCTCTAAATTCAGCTTCCAATTATCAAAATGCAAACTAACTAGTTCCATATACTGTTAATTGGAAGTAAAGAGTTTCGATAAAACAAAAAATATCTGCAATCTCATCACTTGGAACCTGGCACGAAAGCAAGATCACTAGGTAGTAGGTATTAAAACTAAAATCCAGCAATTATTCAGCACTTCACAAGATTGGCTTATTATGAGAATCAAGCATCTACTACAGGAGGGAACTATCGAAACTTATAAAGAAGGAATTCTAAGCCATTGATGAGAAATGAATCATCGTATTGTTGCCTCCAGTGATGTATGTACAACAGATTGTCCCACACAACTTAGTCAAAAGTAAAGTAAGTCTTGTCCTAGGCTTTGCCACAATTAAAGACATTTACAAAAAAACAAAAAATAATTCTTGCCGATCAGTATACATGGATCAACTTATGTAATGTTTAATCTTGTCTTCGTCTTGGATGATGGAGAATGAATAGAAAAGATGAGGGCGAGTGAACAACTGACGAGAAACATAAGGTTACAGTTGCTTCCTTCAGCCCCCCCAAAGAACCTGAAAAGACATTTACAACAAAAAAAGGTAAAATACAACATAAGCATACCTTGTTGTTGTCCAGTTCTTTTATCCTTGATCAAAGCTACTTCCATAACGATCCCATGTTTTTCAAAGAGAGGTCGAATCTAGAATCACGAGACAATGATTAATATGTGACGTAACAAATCTTCATCTTAAAAGGGAACTAACACATTAAGAAAAGTGAAACAATACACTGTTACAATATGAAACTTAAGCTTCCACTGTTTCTTGGATAAGAGCCAGGTTTAGCAGGCTAGGCACATCAAATAAAGAGAAAATCTATTATAGCCATAAATTATCAATTGACTAAATTTTGTTCCTCTTGTAAGCAAACCTTTGAAATATTATGACAAGACTATTAAGAAACCTAAGGTATCATGCATCATTATAACACTAGAATGTATACACTCGAGATCAACAAGACATGGCAATGCAATTTTTTTAAAATACAAGTCATAACCATAGTGCAAATGCATGTCCTCTAATGACCCACGAACGAATATAATTTCAAATATTTCCATTCATCAATCCAAATAACTTACATCATCCTCAATCGCCGTTCTTGGAACAGATCCAACAAAAAGTTTGGCAAAACCAGCTCCATCTTTACCTAATAAAAGAAAAGGCAAAAAATATTGTAGTAATGCAACTAATACAAACAAAAAGTACATGAGGCAACAACTCAGGAATGATGATACATTAAAATGGCAAGCATCAAATATTCTGCAATTAATGCAGTAGCTCCAAAAATATCAAAAGTTCACATCAATGTTAAATATACATTATAGAAACAGTATATTCGTATAATAATTACATCAAGAAACACAATAATGAAATAAAGTGTCGTATGTGAGAAATATTCAAGGTGAACAAAACCTGCAAATTTTGTAACATATAATTGCATGTCAGCTTTTCTTACTGCCAATAACTTGTATAAATTCCTCGAATTAAGAAACGAACCAGCATAAAAGATCTCAAGAATTTTGGCCTTGTATTGAATCCTTCAAGTTTGAATGTTTCTCCAAAAGTGAAAAATAACTTGTTTCATATAATCATATCAGCTACATAATAGCAAAAGTATGTCATAGTTATGAAATGATTCCATTTATTAAAAGTTATCCTACTCTCTTTTGACATGAAGTTACTTCTACTCTTGTTTCATATTAATCACATTCAGCAACATCATACCAAAAGTATGTCATAGTTATGAAATGATTCAATTTATTAAAAGTTGAGTCTATTCTTAATTGAACCCTAAGGGGGCAAACATATGATCCCACATGTCACACTGAACAATCTAATATCCTCAATCTACATTCTCAATACACCAGACCAAACTGCAAGTTACTTCATTATTGGAAACAGCATTTTGTAGAACATATAATTAATCCATGAACAACTCGTGACATTTATCAAGTAATTATGGTTCATAAAGGCAATCAGAGGACTGATATCACAATAAATGCTGATAATTGATATCAACAACTCACCACACATCAACAAATGAAAGCCAAGCCGATAATCAAACCAATCCCAGATACTACCTAGAGTCGACTAAACTATCAGAAATCATAAGGTACCTGGAGACCTTTCTCCACCAGGGAAAGGATAACCTCGCTTCTGGCCCGTCAGAGCAGGTGGAGGCATATGGTAGTTATTCGATCCAATATTTCCATCATCACTGCCCGCTGACCGAAACCCTCCAGCATTACGATCACCACCAGGTAACCGTCTAAAACCTCCACCATCACCGCCACTTCCACCCATTGGTGGAAACCGTCCATTTTCTCCACCCCCATCACCCACAGGTTGAAATCCATCAGCCCCACGGAATCCACCTCCATTCCCACCCATTGGTCCGAAACCTTCCCCACCTCCTCCCATTGGCCGAAACCCTCTTCCACCTCCACCACCACTACCGCCCATCGGTCCAAACCCTTCCATTCCACCAAACATCGGTCGAAATCCTCCAATTCCATCGCCACCAGGTCTCATTCCGCCTCCTCCAATACCACTAGGCGGGGAAGGGTACGCCGGCGGGCTATCAAACGGCCTCTGGTTGTCCCTCCCACCGCCGCCACTCGAGAATCCGCCCCGGTAACTTCGAGGACTGTCGCGTCCTCCTCCGCCGACCCGGTAATTCTCCTGAGGACGGTGGTGGAACGGAGCTCCGCCGCCGCGGGAGTGCCTGGGCACAGAATTATAGCTATGCGGTTCTTCACTGCTGTTGTTGTACGTATCTCCGCCTCTATTTCTGTCGAATTTATCCATGGAATCACAGAACTGGAGATCGACGGAAAACCTAACCCTAGTAGTACCGAGAATTGAATCAGAGATTTGTAACGAGTGAATTTAAACCCCGAAATATGTATGACGAAATTGTGAACAGAATGATTGCTCGTGATTCACGATGCAATTAAACGACGGCGTTTTCGTTGTTTTTATGGGCCCGGTAAAAACGGATTTGGGCTTACAAACTTAAAATTGGAAAAAGCCCAATAGCGTACTAGAAAATGGTCTCCTACGCCCAAATTCTGAATAAATTGATTTCCTATATTTTGTTAATACACTCCATCCAAAAAATGTTCGAAATTTAATTTTGAAAAACTTGAATATTTAAATAAAAAAAAACACTTAACTAATGCATTTTTGTATTTTTTTTTCCGAATATTGTTATATTTTTTGGATTTTTTTCGGAATATTTTTTTGGTGGAGTGTATTAACAAAACATAGTACTGTATATAACGTATGCCTTTATAAAAATGTAATTTGGGGCACAGATATTCTCTCCCATTTTGTAAGTAGTTCACTGCTCGATTCAGTTCACTACCATTTGTTCAGTTTACCATTTATAGACAACAAATTACCAAAAAAAAAACTAATAATGTTCGACTTTTTATTTCCAAACAAATGACAATTGTTCGAGAAAAAAAACAAACATGAATGGGGGGGGGGGGGTTCTTTGCTCTATATTAAAACATGATTATTAAAAATGTGTGGCAGAAATATCATTAATTATTTAAATTACAAGTTACAACCACCCCCAAAATGATATAAATATGGTCTTATTAGATGTACCTACATTTATATAAAGCATACCTATAACTTAAATGTTATTGTGCAATAATAATATATATAATAAATATAATACCTATAATAATCAATGTATTTACTAGATGTAACATTAATAAAATTAATTCAGAGTTGTGCATGAAAGGTATGTGTATATCTTTCATACTCAGATAGGTTTTCAGGTACATAAGGTTGTGTGTATCCATATGGGTAAAAGTAATGTTTTCATTGGTTGTGTGTTAAAATGTAAGGGTCTGTTTGGTTAGGGATGGTGGTGGATGAGATGGGGATGGAGGGATGGGGGTAATCCAATTAATAGTAAATCCGTGTTTGGTTAGGGGTGGGAAAATAGAGTTGGATGGAACTTTATGTCAAATCAAAATTGATGTAGAAATATTTTATTATTGTTAGTTAGTGAGATAATGATTGGATGAAAGAAAAGTAGGAGAGATGATAAGAAAATGTATGAGAGAGAATGAATGTGTAAGAAAAAATAGGAGAGTGAATGAATAAACATGGAAAAAGTAGGAGAGAAAGTGAATGAGTGAGTTAAAGCGATCTGATTATATAAAATATAATTAAAATAGGTGTGTAGGTGTATAATAGGGATGAATGGGGAATGGGATGTGCCCATCCAAAATCGGATGGGATGGGGGATGGTCCATCCCCATTCGGATGGCCCCATCCCTAACCAAACACTACCTAAAAGACGTAATTATATCATCACAAGTGTGTATCCCCGCGAATTTCACAGATTGGAAAAAAACTATTATTATTATTTCAAATTATAGACATTAACTTTTTTTTAAATATCTTGTAATTTTGATATAATATTAAAATTGTACATTCAAACTCACATTAAATCTATATATATATAAAAGTAGAAGTGAGGAGAGAGAAAAAATTGTATTTATTGGAGCAAGTGAAGTGCACTTGCTTTATGGTGCAATAGTGAGTCTCACTCTCTACTAAAGAGAGTGGATCAATTTTACCAATTTATTTTCTTTTTTACTTTGCACAAATAATTTCAAAATTATTTAACTTTTTAATTTTAAATATATTTTCAACACACTATATATCAAATTAAATTGTCTTTTGAACATTTTTAATTTAACATATATATTGCACAAATTAAAAAAATCATATTTAAAATATTTATTTTATTATTAAGTGTTTTCTATTGACTTTAACTATATGATTGATTGAATTCAAATAATTTTTATTTAGACTATATAAGTTTTTTTAATATTTAAATAATTTTATGAATTTAGTATACAATTAAATAATTATAATACTCATGTATATATACAATATAATCTTTACATATTAATTGATTTATGGATAAAATAAATTTAATTTAAACTTTTTTTTATAATCGTTCATTATATAATTTCGCATTTAAAATTTATAATATTCAATCCGTGCATCGCACGGGAGAAATACTAGTATTACTTAAAATTACAGTTGTTGTATACTTACATACCCAGTTTTTCCCCATGGTATGAAGATACAATAACAATCGAACACAAAAGTTTAAATCTGCAGATAGAATCACACATTTCAAATTTAAAGGTAACATTTGACAAAAATGATGTCATAGTTAAATTAAATATTGTGTAGATGTTTTTGTGGGAACAATTGATTAATGTGTTGGTATTTATAACACAATTCAACAAATAAAAATGGCGTTTAGGTATTAATCTTAGTCTTTTTTTTTTTTAATTCAATTTATATATAGATATTTTGAAAGTAAAAAAAGTTAAAAAAAAAATCAATTGTTAAAAAAAATTGAAATCCTACTCTACAAAATAATATCTATATCTTACCGTTTCAAATTCTATTTTGCAGGTAGAATTTTATCCAAAATAAAAAATTGTGTTACAATCTATTATTGAAGGTAGGGTATTCATTTGGTGGCAATATTATTTGAGAATTATATGCTATCTCGGTGACAATATCTTTTATGAAAAATTTCAATTCCCTTCTGCAACTTTTACATCTATCTATATTTTGCAAAAATAAATTCTAAAAATATCTAAGAAAAAAATTGTTCGAAAAAAGTATTTTAATATTTGTATGTTAAAACAATATAAAAGAAAAATTGAAATCCTAGACTATAAAAGAGTATAAATTTCACATCTATCAATATTTTGTAAAAATAACTTCCAAAAATATTTTAGAAGAGAAATCAACCGTGAAAAAAATCAACTTGCACTAATATAATATTTAAAATAATATTCCATATTTTAGGTAAATGTTATGTTTTCATTGATTAAAATATACTCAGATTTATTTTATTTTAGAGTAAGATACTTTAAAAGTTATAGTACTGAAATTGTTAGTAAATAAATTTAATGTCCTTTTTTTCCCAACAGTATAATTTTCAATCCATAAAAAATTTATTCCACATATTTTAAGAAAAAATATATAAATTAATTATATAAGAAATAACAGTTTTTTACTTATTTATAAATTACAATATTTTTTTAATATTTTTATGTTAAAAAATATTAAAGAAAAATCGATATCCTAGTATAGAAAAAATATACTATATATCTTTCAGTTTAATAGTCTATTTTGGCCACATAATTTTATACAAAAATAAACTTTTTTATTACAATCTATTATTGAAGGCAATATATTATATTTGATGGCAGAATATTTTTGGTATTATACATCATTTTGGTAACAATATCTTTTCTAAAATATTTTATTTTTCTCCTACAAAAATTTCACATCTATCAATATTTTACAAAAATAACTTCCAATAATATCTAAGAAGAGATATCGTTCGACCATGAAAAAATATCTCTACATCACTTTTAGGTTACCTGCAATACAAAACGAAAAAATATAAAACAATAACGCACACCTTATTCGGGAAAGAATAATAGTTGGATCAAAATCGTAGATGTGTGATGAGAGAATTTTCTTATTGAAAGGGAAAAAATTATTGATGGTGGATTCTAAAAAAACACAAATGTAAAGATATGAATATAAATATACTTTAGAAACTTACAAATAATTTCTGAATACGTTCGAATTATCTTCAAGATGCACATATAATTTTCTTATAATGTGTGCCTAATCATCTCCATGTGCATAATAAATTTGTTTACCTGCAAAAAAAGAGGGATGGTGATCTACACAAAAAATTACAGAAATAATCCAAACAAACGAACAAAGAATAAAATCATATTTCTTCACATAGTACACAACAAATGAGAAAATGAAGAGAAGAGATGAGAATTAGGGTTGTGATTTAGAATGAAACTAAAGAGAGATTTGACATTTATAGAAAATATAAAATGAAATGTATGGTTGAGATTAAAAGTGTAAAATATATGGTGTAGATTAAGTCTTAGTAAAAATTAAACCATGCCTAAAATAACTTTTAATGAGAATTCTGTATTTTGAAATAGAGAGATTTTGGACATGCCACATCACCCTAAGAATAAGGTGGTGTTGACACATCATTTTGGAGAGGTTTGGAAATATAGTATAATAAGATATTAAAACATTACAACTATTATGCTTGATACATGCACATTATTTTATACATCGATGGACTCTACATCATTTTTGTTCATATGTATTTGAATATTGTGTTGCGCTTTCCATCCAATGTAATAACTTTTACAGCCAAGGTCGCATATGCATCTGGTATACGACACATTTATTCAACAGTTGAAACTATTTATACTGAAAAGTGTGGGTTGGTTACACTGAAAATTGTAGGCTGATTACACTGAAAGTTTATACTGAAAACCGATAACACTAATTTTTTTCTATATAATCAGCTCACACTTTTCAATGTAATCAGCTCACATTTTTCAGTGTAAACAACTACTTGAGTAAGTGCACTGTGCACGAGGTGGACAAGAGACTAGGGATGAAAATCAAACCAAGTTATTCTATACTCGATTCGAAATCGTTCAGTAAAAGTTCCTTTGAGCTCGGTTCGATATAGAAATCAAGCAAGCCTGAACATAATTTTATGTTCGGAATAGTATAAAACTCGGCTCGAACACGAACTCGATAACTAAAAAAGATAAAAATATGTGTAAAAATGTCAAATTATTCGAGCTCAACTCGTGATCGGCTCGATTTAAACTCGTTCGAGCTCGACTCAATTAATTACCAAATAAGCACAAAACTGAATACCAAGTGCGTTCAACTGGGCTCAACTCATTTACGACCCTACAAGAGAATTACTTATTTTTAACAAAACCTAACATGGCATGTTATTAGGAGTTTTGAGTATCTAACAATTGAATAGATGGGCCCTAAGAGCACCCCTCCTACAAGGCATGAATTAGCCTTCATTAAATTTCAATGCATTGCACATATGCAAGAATAGTATTTTTCTATATACACTTTGTTTTATTTATTCTGTCAATGAAAGGACACTTCCACATGTCTAACCAATGAGAATGTGATATTTTTGTTATATCCAAATCCAATGTATGATGTATACGGTAGGTGAATGTATATAAAGTTAAAGTATGTATATTTAAAAGAGTATAGTAATAAGAAATAAAATAAAGTATATATCTTTTGTCCAAATATGATTGTGTAGTACTACTTTGTTGAGCATCAATTCTAATTGTGTTCACTTTCTGCATAATTAATTCTTAAAAAGTTTGTTGTTCTCATTCTCCTTGGCTTATAGAATGAGGTTAGGCTTACCAAATTTTATTTATTTATTAATAAATCCATCGCAATTAAAAAAAAAAAAAAATCATGATCATTCGTTTATAGATTGCATGCGTAATTTACTCATAGCTTTTTGTTTTTTAACAAAAGAACTTTATAACTCAAGAAATTCATTATACAATAATGTAAATCTGTTGATTTTTAGAATATCTGAAAAACATGTAAATGCAATTAAAATCTTAGTTCCATTGATCGAATGAATATTGAAAAAACAATGATAATAACACTCAAGAAATTTTAGTTTATACTTCAATTATAAACTGAAAAATAGTGATTTACAAATATCCCATAAATATAGGGGTGTGCAAAATACGGTTTGAACCGAAAAACCCGACCAAACCAAACCGAAATACAAATTTTGGTTCGGTTTTTGGTTTATGGTTCGGTTTACGGTTTTGAAATTTAATTTTTTTTATTTCGGTTTGGTTTACGGTTTTTACTAATTAAAAACCATATAGACCGAACCAAACCGAAATATTATTTATAATAATAATATATTATATTTATATTAATATTCACTAAATTAATATTTAATAGCTTTATTCTAATATAATATAATAATATTAATATTATATAATTTATATTCACGCATAAAAGACTTGAGTTGATTTGTGTTTTGCATAAAATACTTGAGGAGTGGTGTTTTGTGTTGATTATATTTTTCAAATTATTGCTTAGATTTTGAAAATTATTATGTTGATGTTTTTATTGAATTATGTAGTAGGTTTATTGATGCATCTTTGCTTAAATTAGCATTTAGATGTTGACATGTTGCAAATAATTGGATGAAACATGTGTGTTGATGCTAAAAAAAATTAAATATATTTAAAAAAAAGTGTAAAAGATTTCAGTTTGTACGGTTTGGGACCGAACCAAACCGAAATATTTCGGTTTGAGACCGAACGGTTTTTTAAAATATGGTTCGGTTTTTTGTTTGTAAAAATTTTTTGGTTTGGTGTTCGGTTTAGTTAATACGGTTCGGTTCGGTGACCGAACCGACCGTTGCACACCCCTACATAAATACTAGTATAATAAAATCCTAATAACTAGGAAACAAGTATACTTTTTATTATACTTTTTTATTCTCTAAATTAAATTAATAATTTTCTCAAATCGTCCTCACCAAAAATTATAATAAGAGTATGTATAGAGTGAAATTGGTTTATATATGAATCACTGAAGGGTATTAGTTGTTTTCACTGAAGAGTATTAGTTGTTTTTACTGCAGAGTATTACTGGTTTGCACTGAAGAGTTTTAGTTCATTTTCACTGAACAATTAAGACTCTTCAGTGTAAATCAATAATACTCTTCAGTAATATAATTAATATCCTTCAATAAAAACAACTAATACCCTTTAATAATTCATGTATACACCAGTTTTACTCTATACTTTGTCTTATAATAATTGGAGGTTGGATCATATGAGGATTTGAAAACTAACTCAAATATCTTGACAAAACTATGAGTCAAATTATTGATTTTCCTACAAATAAATTGAACCACATAATCACAAATCAATGCTACCATAAATATATTAACTATCAAAATAGGTCATAATCTTTTTTATCTGATCTTATTTATTTATTGTTAATAATAAAATCAAGACAATCTAGCTCGATCGATAAAGTATAATATCTGATCAATGGTATTCACTTGCTTTACTGAGATAATTATTGTTATTACTTTTGCCGAATTTAAAAAATTATAAGAGGACGAATCTAGAAAAATTGATTTCTCTATTTCAATTAATTGAAAGATAAGATTTTCCTATAAATCTTGATCCTCCACATCGATTTATAATTTTCGCAGATTGCTATTAAAATCCCGTCTCCATTAGAATCATTTCCTGAATTATGTATATTTTTTTAATCAATAATATGGATAAGAATGGAAATATATTGTTTTAAAATATTGACCGTAATCTCATGTATCAAAAGTTGAGCTCAAGAAAATCTATAACAATTAAAATATAATTTCATTGACCCATATTTCTTATACTCGTGATGTTTTGATAATTTTTAGACTGTTTCATAATAAACTTATCATGAACTATTTTAATTCCATACTTTGCCCCTCTGTTTATGTGTCATCCATTACATTTACAGTTGATGTATGAGTTTGTATTCATTGATATACATGTGATATTTTCGTGAATAAGAACCTATGATGCACGGATTCTTCTAAAAATATCATAATGCAATGTCTAATTCTCACCCGCACAATCTGGCTGTCACGCGACGAATCCAACTAACGGACACTCGAACCATCCTCGCAAATCCTACTTATTAAGCATTAAATATACTATTTCAATTGAATTTTATTATATAATAAAATTTAAATTGACAATATAACATTCGTTTTAGAATTAATTCACTGTTATGATGTATGTGTTGGATTAATGGAACTTGAATTGATGTTTAGTTACTTAATTATATTAAATTATTGAATATGCTTAAGTTTTAGGCCAGAGAAAAATATAAATTACATACCGTACGTTGATTTACAAAATTTTAAAATATAATTTTTTTTAGGTATAATATATAATCAAATACTACATCCGTCCCTAAAAATTGGTCCTGTTTTATTTGTGCATGGTTTAATGCTATATGTCGAAGGGTATTACGAAGTTTTTTTAGGTCCATTTTTTTTAATAAAATGATCGTTAATGATAAGTTCGTTTCACATACTTTTCATAAACAATCATTTTAATAAGAACAGACCTCATAAAACCCTGTAATACTCTACGATACATTGCATTAAATCACGTACAAAAAAACATGACCAATTTTTAAAAATGGAGGAAGCACAAATAAACAGACGTATTATTGATGAATCGCACCCTAAACTCGTATCGTATCGTCCCGCACTCTGTACAACATGGATAAGAACACTCGCTAAAATTAAAAAATAATTTAAAATAGAAATTGGAAGACAGAGAGAGCCTAACAAAAGGCAGAAGGGAAGTAGACTTTGGGATAAAGACTTTCAGTCACGCGTCGGTGGAAATTAGACACATGTACCAACAGATTAAAATTAGAAATTAAAAAATCACAAAAACAAAAAAATAAAAAAAATAATCCAACAAATATTTTTATTTTTTTACTTAAAATGGGATGTCCCTTTCGAACATTTCCGAATATCCGATGTGCCTTCCACTCGTTTAATCTTCCACCCCCGCGTGCGCTTATTTCTACCCGATTAAATCCCGATTAATTCCTGATTATAATTTATTATTTATAACCCATTTAAACCCCAGAATCTCGAACCAGATAGAGGGAGAAAGAGAGTGGTAGAGAGAGAAAGGAAGAAGAGTGGAAATTTGGATCTGAATTCTCCTCGCCGGCTTTTAGTTCCGAAATTTGAAAAGGTAGGTGAAAAAATCCAAAAGAAAAATGATAAATCCTGTTTTGTTTATGTATTTGTTGGATTTTTTAACGTCTAATCATGTATTACTATAATTTTCATTTGTTTGGTGATTAATGATCACGTTTGATTGCTAATTTGAACACTCACTACATTTATACTTCAGATTCTCGAAGCAGATAGAGAGAGAAAGGAAGGAGAGGGGAAATTTGGATCCGAATTCTCCTCGCCGCCCAATCTGAGGTTTTAGTTCCGGAATTTGAAAAGGTAGGTGAAAAAATCCAAAAGAAAAATGATAAATCCTGTTTTGTTTATGTATTTGTTGGAGTTTTTAACGTCTAATCATGTATTACTATAATTTTCATGTGTTTGGTGATTAATGATCACGGTTGACTGCTAATTTGGTCTGTTTTCGATGCCAATAATTGAGTTTGGGAGTTAATTTCTGTTTTCTGCTTGGCAATTATTTGGGGAATCTAATGTAGTATCGCATTCGTTGTCTTTAATTCCACTGTTGAATACCTTTTTTCCATATTTGTGTCCTGTTCAATTGAATTAGGGCTTAGGGCTTAGATTTCAATTCTGAAGAACGAACACAATTGTTTTGTGAAATTACGGATTAGACCTTCGTGTTGAAATAGGGCTATTTCTCAGCTTACTGATAATGATTTTTTGTTTTCATCAGGTTTGGTTGTCTTGATTTTTTTTTTCTGGGCTAGCTTAGAGTTAAGATTTCAGTACTGAAAAACAGTTGTGAAATTACGGATTAGACCTTCAAGTTAGTATGTTATCCCTAAAGTAACTTGTGAAATCACGGATTAGACCTTCATGTTGAAATAGGGGTATTTCTCAGCTTACTGATAATGATTTATTTTTTTTCACCAGGTTTGGTTGGCTTGATCTTTTTTCTGGGCTAGCTTAGAGTTAAGATTTCAATGCTGAAGAACACTTGTGAAATTATGGATTAGACCTTCATGTTAGAATGTTATCCCTAGAGTAACTTTTATCCCTTATGAGTAAAGAGTGTAATATGGACTGTGTGTCTTTGAAAGATCAAGAAATCGTAATCGATATCGATGAGTTCGCGAAAACGAGCAAAGAAGTAGTGCCCGGTTCTCTACCCGGAGACGTAGTTTCAATTAGTGTTGATGAAGGTGTTAAGAGTGACAATTTAGGAAACTTTTTGAAAAATGCTGATGAGAGTTCGGATAAAAATAGTAAGAGGGAGAAGAGGAAGTCGAGTGGTAAGAAGCCTCCTAAGCCCCCACGACCCTCGACTGGATTATGGCTCGACGCAGCCGACCAAAAGCTGATCAAAGAGATCACCGAGCTTGCGATGATGAAACGAGCTAGGATCGAGCGAATGAAGAAATTGAAAGCGGCGAAAGCATCATCGAATTCGAGTGCTTCGTCGTCGAGTGGAAGCTTGTTAGCAATGATTTTCACTCTCATATTTTGCATTGTGATCGTTCTTCAAGGTAAAATTGATGGCTCGTTGTTGTTGCTATACCCGATTTGATTTACTGATTGTCTGATATGGAGTTCGTTTTATCTGTAGGTTGTCATTCTCCTTTGAATAGACCGACCGTCCCTAGTCTAGGATCGTTGGAGTCGAGCAATCAGATGGGCGGTGGTGGACCTTTAACCAGTGTTGGATCTCCCAAGTATGTTTGTTTTCTATTTAATAAAATATCTATTCAGATTATGATGTCATTTTGTGGCCGACAGGTCATGGGTTCGAGTCATAACTTTTTTTAAAGAAATTATGTCATTTTAGGGTATGCATTGAGCTAATAGTGAATTTGCTCATTTTTTTTTCCAGTGTTATGGAGCCGGTTGTTGGATCAGATAGCAAGGATGTAGCTACTAAAGCTATCCATTGAAATAGAATTCTTTGATTAGTGCTAGGTTCTTAGTTTTTGTGCTTTTGTTGGCAAGGAAACGACGGTCACTATCTGAGGATGCACACTGAATAAGCATCGACTGAGTTTTTAGGTATTCGTTATGCATCGTGGAGTAATTGAGTAGGCATTGCTTTTCATTCTTGATTGTGTATAGGTTGTTTTTTCGACCATTTTCAATTTGTTCTCTATTTCAGTTTAGTGTTCATCTCGTGGTATATTGTATTTGATGCACGTTGCGTTAGACTTGGCGATGATTATTCATGTGACGTGTATTAAAAGACAATGTGATACTATTTCACCGGTAGATATCAACATTCGTGCATTTTTTGTACAGTCGAAAATTCGAAATAAATGTGGGGTATGAATTGGTTTATGCAAGTTGAATTCACATGGAATGTTTTGGTCATTTGGGTGATACCATACTTTGATGTTTTAGGTACATGATCAGTATTGTAACCTGAGAATCTGCCATTTTTATAAGTTGTACATATGTATATTTTGAGATAAAGAGTCTGGCTCTTTTGTAAAATCCAAGGGTCTTCATTAAGTTAAGACAAAGTGTCATCTGAATCAATTTTACTAGACTACTGATTTGTATTTTTTGTGTTTTTTTTAACTGTTATTATTCTGTACTCGGTAATGTCCTTGGATTTTTGGCACATTAATTTGTACACTAATGTGAATGTATTTTATGCTCTATTGAATTGGTTTGTTGGGATTGGGGTAATTTTGTGGCAAATATCATTTTTTGTTTTATTTATTACTATATGATACTCCATGATTGAATTGTGAGGTTGAAGTTTGCATTTTGCAAGTACCTCTGTATTCTGGTGTTTATAAATAATACTAGAACATAACCCCGCGTAATACGCGGATTGAAATTAATTTTTTTTAATATATTAAGGTGTTGTTTGCACCAGGTGCACCATGCAATTTAAATATAATTTAGACAATTTGTCTATACTGAATGATAAGAGTTGTTTACACTGAAAAATTAGAGTTGACCAATCATAAAACAACCATAACATTTTAAAAGTACACTTGAATTGCATATTGCACCTAATGCACAAGATACTTTAATATATATATATTAAATACTTCAAGTATAGTTAAAAAAATTTAGAATTGTATATGTTTGCCCATAATATATTTCATTTCGAACATATTAAAGTATGTTGAATATCTATGGAGTTTTCGTGCAACTTAGGTGCATCGTGTAATTCAAGGTCTAATGCTTATAAATATAATAAGATTAAATAAATAAAATAAAATTATTTTGGTTTTAAGACGATATGAATAATTTAATTAAAATATTAATATTTATGTAATTAGAATTATTAAAATTTAATTAATTACTTCATCAATATAGTGAGATATATAAGTTGATAAAATATAGTGAGATATATAAGTTAAATAGTTATTCAAAACATGTAAAAACCTATAAGTTAGTCTAGTTGATAAATAATACTAAATTATGCAAGAGGTGCAAGGTTCGAACCTATCCACATATTGAACACACACCAATAGAACACACACACATCATCTAGAAAATTTTCAAACTTTATAAGAATACGACACATCATCCAAATCAATCACAGGTCAACACATAAGCAAGTAAAACTCCCTATTAGTATAATAGAGGATAGATATAGATTATATATTATTGATAAAATAGTATAGTGTGTCTACCAAAGAAATAATACTCCCTCCATCCTAACATTATTTACATACCAAAGAGACACACATATTAAAAAAATTGTGTTGTTTTTAATAAAATAATGACATATGTTTAAATATGTATATATTATTGTGAGTATACACGCAAATCAATTTTTCTTTTTTTGGAGTGTGTAAATGATTTTAGGACGAATGAATAAAAAAATATTTTTTTTTAGTTAAACTCATCATTAAAATGTCACATGGATGCCACATTGAACACACACCAATAGAACACACACACATTATCTAGAAAATTTTCAAACTTTATAAGAATACGACACATCACCCAAATCAACCATAGGTCGACACATAAGCAAGTAAAACTCTCTATTAGTATAATAGGGGATTGGGGCAGATAGAAAAAATGGATAATTGCAAATAAAATCACAACCTTTTCGTAAATTGCAATTTAATTAAAACTTTTGAATCGTTGCAAACAAAACTTCAATTTATAATTTGTTAGCAATTCCAACTAAAAGACTGATTTTAATATGCTCAAATGTAATGATTAATTATGCGTTATCATTCGAACCAATCTAAACATATTATTACGATTACTTATTCATTGTCAAGTAGGTGAAACATTATTTTTGGACCGTAAAAAAATTGGTTGTTGGTTCAAATTGCAACAAAACATTAAATTGGAGTTTTGTTTGCAAAGATTCAAAAGTTTAGATTAATGCAATTTGTGAAAAGGTTGTGATTTTATTTGCAATTAACCCTAAAAATAATATTCAAACAAATGTGAAACTGAGAAAGTATTAATTTGTAAGTAATATTATTTTTTCATTGTAAAATAAACATTGTGGAGTAGTTGTACAGTATAATTGATGGCAAAACATCCTAAAATGCATATGATTAGTGTTTTTCGATTTTTTTTTCTACATTTTTTGAGTGGAGTTTATAATAAAAAATAGAACTGTACTTAACCTCAGACAAATTGAAATACATATGATCTAGTCTTAAATTAAAATCGATTGTGTTTGAACCAGAATGTACCGAAATTTCAATTTCATACCTTGTGTGGATATATTTTGCGACAAAGTCGAGTCCAAAATCACAAATTCAAGAAAGTATTGTAATATATAAATGTTAGATTTAACTTGTAATAATTAACTTTTGAGTTTCAAAAATTGCACCTAAGGCTCCACTTGGTAGTGATTCATAATTTTAAAGAAATAAAGTGGTTAAATAATATGGACAGAATAAAGTAATATTGTTTGGTATGGTGTATTACATAGATTTAAGTGATACAAGGAGTGAAAAATCATAATAAAATTGTAAGAGATGTGTGATTGAGATAATTTATATTGATTTTGGTGCATAAAAACCGGGTCAAACAAATGGCAACGTATTATATGAAAATAATTCATGATAAACTTATCTTGAAACAATTTTAAAGTATCATTAATTTCATGGGAGTATCATTAATCTCATCAGTGGTATCATTAGTCTGAGTTTAAGAATTTTTTTAATTTCTTTAACTCAGACTAATGATACCTCTGACAGGTTTAATGATACTCCTGGTGAGATTAATGATACTCTAAAACTATTTTATGTTAAGCTTATTATGAAGCGTTTTCATATAAAATTTACTCCAAACAAATTATAACTAGGTCAATATTATATTAATGTTGTCTACCAAGCAACTTACTAAAGTAATAAATGACATTATATGACCATAATATATCCTATCCTATTATAGGCTACCAAGCGGAGTAAATAAATAGTAAAAAGATATTCATTTTAGTAAATTTGGCATCACCAAATTGCTATAAAATCATCTGATGAGACTCTTTAAAAAACGATTGAACTCAAATGGCTAATTTTGTCACAACAAACTGACAAGATGACCCATACAAAAAGAGAACATTTTCAATACCGATAGCAATAATAATAAGAGAAAGTATAAAATGAAACTGGTTTATACATGAATCACTAAAGGATATTAGTTGTTTTCATTGAAAAATATTAGTTGTACTTACTGAAGAGTATTACTGATTTACACTAAATAGTCTTAGTTGTTCAGTGAAAATGAACTAAAACTCTTCAGTGTAAACCAGTATACTTTTCAGTAAGTACAACTAATACTCTTCAGTGAAAACAACTAATACTCTTCAGTGATTCATATATAAACCAATTTCACTCTATACATACATATACATACTCTAATAATAAATTACTTCCAATCTTTATTCACTGTTCGAGCTCATTCACTAAAGCACACGTATAAAATAAAAATACATATAAAGTGAAATTGATTCATATATAAATTATTAAAAAATATCATTTGTGTTCACTATATAGTATTATTTTTCCAATACTTAATAACTGATACAACTAATATTCTTCAACGATAACAATTAATACTCTTCAAAAAAAAAAAAAAAAACCAATATCATCCGATTGTTCATGTATTAACCATTGTTACTTTGTTGTAAAATAATCCCATATCTTAACAAATGAAACGTGATTGAAACTTGCAAGGAAGAGAAACCAATACTAGTCTTCTTCTTGATGAAGACAAACTCTCATATGTACCAGGTGCACGGTGCACTCACTCAATAGTTTGTCTTAATTACACTGAAAAGTTGGTCTCAATTACACTGAAAAGTTGGTTCCAATTACATTTAAAATTTGTTCTCAGTGTAAACTTTTCAGTGTTATTGAAACCAACTTTTCAATGTAATTGAGACCAACTTTTCAGTGTAAACAATATCAACTGTTGAATGAGTGCACCATGCACCAAGTGTACAAGAGACTTACTCCTCGATGAAAAATAAAAATCCATGAACAGTAAAACATCGTTTAAGAAAAAAACTTGCCATTAGTATTCACAGATAGAAGATAAAGTACCATCCATGATTCATAAAGTACAACCACAAAATATGTAAAAATAACAAAGCATAGTAACCAAAGCTAAGGATTCAAACACGGAAACCACCGTCCATATAATCTCGTCGACCGTCACGTCGAACCACCGGAAACTCCCGCCGCCGTTGAATAAGTAGGAGAAGTCGATATCCGGCCACCGGAAAACGGAAATATCCAGCTCCGGCCATCGGAAAATTGACCTTAAGCCTATGCACATCCCGACCAGGCTGGACTTTGTTTTTATGATTGTTTGGTTTCTATAATAAATAATAATACTATTTCGTGTTTTATTCCATTTTGTAATATCTAGGAGTTGATTGTGATTTTTGGAGGAAAAGTATTAATGTGATAAGGTTTACATTTTTGGCCAAAAACACGTGTGTGTATGTCTTAGTTTGTCACTTAGCTATAGTTCACACGACAATAGTTTACGTTGTTATATTTGTTTGTCTGTGAAAAATAATTTTATTTTTTAAAATAGAAGTAGTTACTTTTAAGGCCAAGGTTATATACAGTCTTATCTTTTGTTAATACCACCCCACCAAAAAAATTTCGGAAAAAAAATTCGAAAATTTTGACAATTTTCGAAAAAAAATTCCGAAAAAAAAAAACACTGAACTTATGATTTTTCAGAAAAAATTTCCGAAAATTATTACATTTTTCGGAAAAAAAATTTCGAACAATTTTTTGGGTGGGATTGTATTCACCAAACATGGGACTGTATTTAACCTTGGCCTACTTTTAATTATAAATTTTGAATGCACTCAAGTGCATGTCTTGGATTTTGATTTCAATTTTTATTTTTTTAAAACACATACTAAAAAGTTGAACTGTATTTTTTACTCCCTCCGTTCCAAACTCATTCTTCCATTTACTGTTTGCACATGTTTTAAGAAAAGAGTTGTTTATAGTTTTAAAGTGATAAAATAGATGTTTTTTATTATTAGTGTATGGTGAATATAATATTAAAAAACATTGTTACTTTTTTGCCAAAAATGGATATACAAACGATTATGAGACTGACCTTTTTGGCAATGTAGCAAACGAGTTTGGGACGGAAAGAATATTTTTTATATATATAATATAGGTATTACCGATTACTTTTTGGGGTATTATTAAGTACCTCTTGGGGTGTTACTGAATACTTATTAGGGCATTACTGATTTCTGCTTGAATTTGTTTTTTTCAATATCAAGGTGCATATCATACACTCAAATGCATAATAGAACTATTCACTTTTATTTGTACCCTTCAATATATATTTATTTACATCATTTGTCATTGGACCTCACACACAATATTTTTAAAATAATTTATTTGGTACTTGATTTGACTACAACTTTTTACACATAATATATGTTTTTTCTTGAAATTTGTGTAAAAGCCTACAAAACTATATTTGTGGACGAGGAAATATAAAATAGTATATCAAACAAAGTGTTGATTTTTTTGACAATTATTTTTACTTTGAGAATAAGTAGAAATAATTCACATTCTAATATCACTAATGATATAAAAAAACTATGTTAGTATCAGCAATTTATGTGGATGTCGTCGACCTTTCGTAGTTCGTATGATCTTTTTAATTACTACCATCAAATAAGATATGCAAAATATACATGCATTCATTAATAAAATAAACATATATATGAGGTTTGATATATAGTAATTATTAATAAATGATAGTATATGCTATATTTCTGTCAAGATCTCTTCAACCATAGCGTGACTCCATCTGTATATTGCTCTATATATTTTTTTTGTATCATTACCCATGCATAAATTCAAAACACAAATAAAATAAGAATATATAATTCATTTGTTACAAAATAATTCTTTTTTACTACTACCCTTTTGCCATAATGGACTAGATATCTTGGCCCACATAATAGATTAGAAGCATTATAACGCAATGGGCTTCAAATTTTGTCTCCATATTTAATAATTGATTGGTGGAAAAAGAAAAAAAAATACTGTATGGCTACAATTCAAGATGTCAATTTCATGTCGATGACACATTGCCAAACATAAAAATGACCAAACTACTTTTATTTTGGATATAACGAATAATAGTTGAGAGAATAATGTGATTAACTAATTGTTAGGTTTTATTTTATTGTTAGATTTTTATTAAAATCATATATAAGGAGTGATTTGTCGTCCATGAAAATGAGGTCTCTAGCCCATACCAAATAATTTATAATTAAAATTGTTTAAACATTTATAAGTATTATCAATGTGTTTGACAAAATAACATGTTTAACAACTTATAAAATAATAAAATAAGCTCACAACAATTTATAAGCTGTAAAAAAAATACAAGTTGAAATTATATATATATATATATATACTAACTTTAAAATTAAAAGAATATTCATTATAAATTCTAAAAAATCTTATAAGTTGTATTAGTCAAATATTTTAGCAACTTATAAGCTACTTTAATGTTACATCCAATAATTTTTTTTAAACAAATTATAAAACATTAGAGTTTATAAGATATTTCAAATTAGTTTAGCCAAACGAGCTCGAAAAATGATCCAACTCCAAAATAAAACATAGTTTACTTCAAAAGCTTGGATAAACTTAACACACCTCAAATCCATAGGGTGAATAATTAATTGCCCAAGCCCAAGTAAAAAAGACTATTGCGAGCTCAATAACAAGTATGCCCTAATTTGCACCAAAATGACTTTAACAAGTGTTTATTTTAAGATAATTTAATATTACGTAATTCCAAATATTAAGTACATCAAAAGAGTAAAAAAATAAAAGACCACCTTTCCTGGCTTCCTAACAATGCATTATATTGACAACATTTTATTAAAATTAAGGTTATGGACAAAAATACAAAGATTTTTTTGACCTACTCATTTAAATTTCTTAGAATATGTTGAATAACTATGATAAAAGCTAATTTTGCTTTGCCTCAGAAAAGGAAAAATAAATAAAAAGACCACGGTTATTTGCACTAGCTTCTATGTTAAATACACTACTTGGATAAATACACTACTTTTTTTTCTGAAAAATTGCAATATTTTTGAAAAAAGTTCTGAAAATAAACAAAAAATTTGAATATTTTTTCCGAAATACTGTTCATTTCATTATGTTCGAAAAAATAAAAAAAATTCGAACAAAAAATAGTGTATTCATTCAGCTAGTGTTTTTAACATAGAGGCTAGTGCAAATAACCTGGGCCTAATAAAATAGACCCTACGGCTTAACGGGCTCAGGCCCATTAATAAATGAAAAGATTTAATATTATTATTTAGAATTATCAAGTATTAAATTAATATTTCTTGTGTTATCATATGTTACTAAGATTATATATTTTCAATACAACTATTGAAATCTAGATTATTAGGGTATCTCATGCTACACATTGATGTAACAGAATATTTCATCGTACTATTGAATCATCTAACATAATTATATTTTTATTTTATTAAAGTAAAATGATAACATTTCAAATCAGTTGTAATAAATAAAAATACAAGCAGCAACACAATTAATTAACAAAAAATCCAATATAAATTTATACACTCACTTTAGCAGAATGTTTTAAAGGAAACATATTTATATTATCTATATAATAATAGATTTATGTTGCAGCAATAATTTTTATAGCTCAAAGTTTTACACTTATGTTTTCTACACAAACATTTTTGCAATTAAATATGCTTGTATTTGCATAAAATAAGTTAGATGATAATATATATTTCCTTGCTCAAATTATAAACTTCTAAATGTTGTTGGATTTCTTAATGTTGCGAGTTTTATTTACTCCATCCGTCCTGCGATTACTTTCACACCTGCTTTCTTTGAACGTTCCACAAGTACTTTCATACTTAAAAAAAAAAAAAAATTCTCTAACAAAAGTCAATAAAACATAAATTTATTATAATTTTATTCAACATAAACTCAAACACTCATTTTTTACTTAAATAATATGTCACTTTTTATTGTGAAAGAAAAGTTGGGATGAAGGGAGTAATAATTTGAGAATTTTATGGGGACTGATAGTAATTTAATAATAATAAAAGGATATGTTTTATAAGAAAATGGTGTATAATAAACTTATCATGAAACTGTTTTAAAGTATTAAATATTTGTTCAGGAGTATAAAAAATTTCATCAGGAGAGTTCAATAAAATTTACAACAATTAAAATATAATATCACTGATCCAGATTTTTTTATATTCCTGATCAAATATGTAATATTTTAAAATTGTTTTATGATATATCATGAGCTATTTTTATATAATAATACTTAAAAAAAAATCTTCTCAAAAGCAAAAGGATGAAGAGTATGTATAGAGTGAAATTGGTTTATATATGAATCACTGAAGAATATTAGCTGTTTTTATTGAAGGGTATTACTGGTTTATACTAAAGAATTTTAGTTCATTTTTACCGAACAACTAAGACTCTTTAATGTAAATCAGTAATACTCTAAAATAATTAATACTTTTCAGTGAAAACAACTAATACCCTTTACGGATTTATGAATAAACTAGTTTCACTCTATACTTTGTCTAGGATGAATATTTCATATAATACTTTTAGAAAAAAAGAAATCTTCTTAAAAACAAAAGATTGAAGGGTTGGAGGATCTCTTGTCCTCTAATTTTAATGAATTTCTTTTCCTTTTCAAAAAAAAAAAAAAAAAATTGAATATTGATTTGCCAAAAACCAGAACCCAAATACGGTAATAAGCTTTACTAAATTTTATTTATTTTTTTTAATAAAAAAACAAAAAATGAAAAAAACCGAATCTAACTACGCGCATCTAAAAATAACACTTTCTTATCCCACCGCCAATTTTTTTAATCAATTTTCACTCAGATCTACGTAATTTTCACCTTCAATCTGTCTCCACTCTTTCTCCCGCGTATATACATACAACTATACATACACAATTCATCACTGTTGGCGATTTTAATGCTCGTCGATTCATTGTAAGCTTGGTCCGGTGAAAAATGTTGATCTATGGACCGCTAACGACCGGCCAGGTTAGTTGTTGTTTTCAGTATGAAAATCTCGTCGAATTTAAGTTTTAATTTGGTACTATTCGATGAAATTGTAGTTTAGGTAAGTATCGTAGTGGAAATTGGGTGACATTATTGCGATTTATTGATTTTGAAGTAGAAGTGAGGAATGCTGAATGGTGAATTTGTGATTTGATTTTTCTGTAGTTTGATGTTTTTGGAGTTCAGTAGATGTGAGTTTAGAGTAAAAACAACTATACATACTTAATGAATCTCATCGGAATTTAAGTTTTAATTTTGTACTATTTGATGAAATTGTAGTTTAACTGTTTAAGCAAGTTGCGTAGTGGAATTTGGGTGACATTATTGCGATTTATTGATTTTGAAGTAGAAGTGAGAAATGGTGAATGGTGAATTTGTGTTTTTGTGATTTGATTTTTTTGTAGTTTTGGTGTTTTTGGAGTTCAGTAGATGTAATTTTAGAGTAAAAACAACTATGCTCACCAATAATTCATATGTAAACCAATTTCACTCTATACATACATAATGAATCTCATCGGAACTTACGTTTTAATTTTGTACTATTTGATGAAATTGTAGTTTAGGTAAGTATCGTAGTGGAAATTGGGTGACATTATTGCGATTTATTGATTTTGAAGTAGAAGTGAGGAATGCTGACTTGTGAATTTGTGTTTTGTGATTTGATTTTTCTGTGGTTTGGTGTTTTTTGAGTTCGGTAGATGTGATTTTAGCTTATGATTTGATTTTTTTTCTTTATTTTCGTAATTTCGAAGTAGAAGTGAGAAATGCTGAATGGTGAATTTGTGTTTTTGTGATTTGATTTTTCTGTGGTTTTGATGATTTTGGAGTTCAGTAGCTGTGGTTTTAGCTTATGATTTGATCTTTTCTTTATTTTCGTAATTTTGAAGTAGAAGTAAGAAGTGCTGTATGGTGAATTAGTGTTTTTGTGATTTGTTTTTTTTTTGTGGTTTGGTGTTTTTTGAGTTCGGTAGATGTGATTTTAGCTTATGATTTGATTTTTTTCTTTATTTTCGTAATTTCGAAGTAGAAGTGAGAAATGCTGAATGGTGAATTTGTGTTTTTGTGATTTGATTTTTCTGTGGTTTTGATGATTTTGGAGTTCAGTAGATGTGGTTTTAGCTTATGATTTGATCTTTTCTTTATTTTCGTAATTTTGAAGTAGAAGTAAGAAGTGCTGTATGGTGAATTAGTGTTTTTGTGATTTGTTTTTTTTTTGTGGTTTGGTGTTTTTTGAGTTCGGTAGATGTGATTTTAGCTTATGATTTGATTTTTTTCTTTATTTTCGTAATTTCGAAGTAGAAGTGAGAAATGCTGAATGGTGAATTTGTGTTTTTGTGATTTGATTTTTCTGTGGTTTTGATGATTTTGGAGTTCAGTAGATGTGGTTTTAGCTTATGATTTGATCTTTTCTTTATTTTCGTAATTTTGAAGTAGAAGTGAGAAGTGCTGTATGGTGAATTAGTGTTTTTGTGATTTGTTTTTTTTTGTGGTTTGGTGTTTTTGGAGTTCAGTAGATGTGATTTTAGCTTATGATTTGATTTTTTTCTTTATTTTCGTAATTTTGAAGTAGAAGTGAGAAATGCTGAATGGTGAATTTGTGTTTCGTGATTTGATTTTTCTGTAGTTTGATGATTTTGGAGTTCTGTAGATGTGGTTTTAGCTTATGATTTGATGTTTTCTTTACTTTCGTAATTTTGAAGTAGAAGTGAGAAATGCTGAATGGTGAATTTGTGTTTTTGTGATTTGATTTTTCTGTAGTTTTGATGTCTTTGGAGTTCTGTAGATGTGGTTTTAGCTTATGATTTGATTTTTTCTTTATTTTCGTAATTTTGAAGTAGAAGTGAGAAATGCTGAATGGTGAATTTGTGTTTTGTGATTTGGTTTCTCTGTGGTTTTGATGTTTTTGGAGTTAGTAGATGTGATTTTAGCTTATGATCTTTATTTTCGTAATTTTTGTGAATGCAGGTTTCGTTTTTCCTTGGAATTGTGCCTCTATTTGCTGCTTGGTTATACTCGGAGTATTTGGAGTTGAGGAAGAATTCTTCGTTAAGGGCGTAAGTTGAATTTGATTGAAAATTGTAAAAATGAAACATTGTATGATAGAACTGTTATGGCTTTGTGAAGAATAGTTCATATGTTGGCATGATAATGAGATAATGAATCGAATTGATGAAATACTAGGATGTAGTAGTGAAATGTTTGTATAGAAGAACAAGTCTAATTTCTGAATTGTGCCGACAAATCAGCAGGGGGTTTAATGAACTAGGTGATTGTATATATAAGTGGTCGAACGTGCGTCTAAACTCATATACGTCTTTTCGTTGCGAATTGAACTAATAATTGACAATGTATTAGGAATATAAGCCAAGGAGCCCTAACTTAACCCAAAACCATGGTCAAAGTTAAGGATTGACTCCCACTTATATACCCATCCACGATTTCTTGTGGATCCGATGTGGGATCGTAACACAATGTGTAGGAGTTCACCCTATTTGTTGCCTTCTATTGAGTTTTACCCCCTCTAAACTTCATGCATTTCAGGGGCAGGAATTCTGATATAAATTTGGTTGAGTTGACTGGAACCGTCAAGGAAGATGATAAAGCTGTCCTTTTGGAAGGAGGTGGTCTTCAGTCAGCTTCTCCTAGAGTGCGGAGTTCATCTGTAACATCCCAGCTCGTCAGGTTTGGGCTATATTCAAGAGATTATAATCACTTATGATCTTGGCTTTTGTGAAATAAAAGTAGACTTGAGTGTTTTACTTAAATTAATCATCTAGAATCAATAATCTAAAAGCTGAGAGGGGCACACGTTTCTACCTGGTTCTAGCTTCTCATTAATGTTTTACTATATTCAAGTATCTACTTTTCACAAATAATGCAAACACCTGTCACTTTCACTAAATTTAATCACTTACTCAAAAATATGATTTTTTTTAACAAACACCTCCTTAGTTGGATTTTGTATGACGCCTAATGCGCTTGGATTCATTATTGTATCAGGTTAATTACGTTGGATGAGTCATTCTTGCTGGAGAACCGGCTGACCTTGAGAGCCATGTAAGCGTGCACCTTCGACTTCTTTGCCATGTGAATTTGGATTAAGAAATAAGAGCTTTTGTTTGTTTCATTTAATCATATTCTTTTGGCTTATCTTGTGCAGATCAGAGTTTGGTGCCCTTTTAGTCTACTTTTACATATGTGACCGCACAAATGTTCTTGGTGAATCAAAAAAGGTTAGATAATTTTTTCTCATTTTTGCATATCTGACACCATTCGAACGTGGGATTGCATAGGCACATAGTGTATATATTTGGGATTGAGTATGGAAATGAGATAACAAAATTGTGTTCTCATATATGAGGTTAAATGGAGAATTATAGTCCCAAGCAATCCAATATTGCATGGTTCTTTGGCCATGTATCAGAAAAGGGCATTGAAAAGTAATAGGAAAATGATCGAGCAACTTGCCAAGTTAGGAATGTATTTACGAATTAAGTTAATTATATTTGTAATTCGTTGGCATATTAGGGACTTACTGCTTCTAACTCATAAGTTAATTACCTGTCTCACTGTTGTTTCGAGACACCCTTTTGTATAAAAAAACATTCTACTGCATCCAAATTAGTTGGGTGTCACAAAATGACGTGTAAGTATGAGTTGAAACTTTGAAATACGTTACCATTCTAAGGCTTGGATTTCCATGAAAATACTGATCGAGCAATATGGAGAGCTTAATGTCCTTTAGGCATTGTTTGTCAAAATACGTGATAATGCTGCAAATGTTGTTTTGATTTGTATCTGGTGTTATATACTATTCATTGGAGATAATAGGTATGCATTTGTCGTAAGCGTTCTGAATAAAATCTTCATTTTTGATGGCAGAGTTATAACCGGGACCTTTTCCTGTTCCTGTACTTCCTTCTCATCATTGTTTCGGCAATTACTTCTTTCAAGATACATAATGACAAATCACCCCTCTCTGGGAAGTCAATCATGTACTTAAACAGGCATCAAACCGAAGAGTGGAAAGGTTGGATGCAGGTAATTGTTCGACAGACCGTTAATAACACTTGCATTGGCTTTCTTAACACATTCAAGATGGAATGAACATTCTCTTTATCTTTTTCACTGTATGTACAGGTCTTATTTCTTATGTATCACTACTTCGCTGCAACGGAAATCTACAATGCCATAAGAATCTTCATTGCTGCATATGTGTGGATGACGGGATTTGGAAACTTCTCGTATTATTACATCCGCAAGGATTTTAGCCTTGCTAGATTTATGCAGGCATGTTTTCTTTTACCATCTAAAAGTAATATACATGTTGTCACCCTATTCTTATACCTAAAAGGTTAATTTTGATCGGCAGATGATGTGGCGGCTTAATTTTTTGGTGGTGTTCTGCTGCATTGTGCTTAATAACGATTACACATTATACTACATTTGCCCGATGCACACCCTTTTCACTCTCATGGTGTATGGAGCCCTTGGTATTTACCACAAGTATAATGATCGCGGGTCCGTTATAGCTCTCAAAATTTTGGCCTGCTTCTTGGTGGTAATTCTCGTGTGGGAAGTGCCCGGGGTTTTTGATGTGTTCTGGAGTCCCTTCACTTTTCTGCTCGGTTGGTATCTATATCTAGTTCTTGTACTTTTTTTTTAATCTAAAGTGTTTGAATGCACGTCTCACACTCAACATTTTGTTGATTTTAGGATACTCTGACCCAGCTGCGAAAGTCAAGCTTCCCCTTTTGCATGAATGGCACTTCCGCTCCGGCCTTGATCGTTACATTTGGATAATCGGGATGATTTATGCGTATTACCATCCAACCGTAAGTTGTGTGCATAACCATTTTATGACACATTTAGAAATTTGTATTCATGTTCACCTTAGACACTTAGAATGTTTTTTAGGTTGAGAGATGGATGGAAAAGTTGGAGGAAGCTGAAATAAAACACAGGATATTGATCAAGTCGACTGTTTTGACAGTTGCCTTGACGGTACGCTTGATCTCTAAACTTTTTCTCGACTTATCGAGTTGGTCTCCAATGTAAATGATTTTTCTTTTTCCAGATTGGATATATATGGGTGGAATATGTATACAAGCTTCCAAAGATTACGTATAACAAGTATCATCCTTATACATCGTGGATCCCTATCACGTATGCTCCATCTCCTGTCTCTTTATTATACATCATAGCATGTTCAGTAAGCCTGATCGGGATTATTATATCTGCATATTTTTGCTTACAGGGTATATATATGCCTGCGTAATGTGACCCAACATTTCCGCTGCTACTCGTTGACTCTTTTTGCGTAAGTATTTGTTCACTGTTAAATTAACACTTAAACTCAGACAGAAGAACATACATTCTTTCTTTACTTAGTTTATTCAGTCGGACACTTGTTTTTCTTGATGTGCAGATGGCTCGGGAAGATCACTTTGGAGACTTATATCTCGCAATTCCATATATGGTTGAGGTATGTACTTTATTTCCTTTAAAATTATGTATGTATGTTTTTAGGAATTATTATTACAAGATTTGGTTAATCGTGAACCTTTTGCGTTGATTACTTAACACTAGTATAACTTGTGGATTTGCTTAATCTTATTTCGAAATCAAAATTTAAATACGATTTGTTTATAGCACTGGTATAGATATTGTGGAGGGGCTGAACCTAGGGGGGATTTAAGAGTCCGTAAATAAGAGTTATGAGTCAGTCAAAAGGGTTGTTAATTATGTGCCTAATTAGAAATATCCAGAAAAAGTATTGAAATTGTCGGCCTTAGGCTTGGGCGGGATAATTCCCGAGTATCATTGTATCTCATTTCAGTTTAATCAGTCTTCTCGTGGTAAATTTGTTTTATTACAAAAAACACGAGTTGAACACAGCTTATGCAACGCAGGTCCAGTGTCCCCGATGGTCAACCAAAGCTGTTACTTACGTTCATTCCGGATTACCCGTTGTTAAACTTCATGCTCACTACTTCCATATACGTCGCAGTATGACTTCTTTTTCTTTCCAACATGATTAAACCCATTAAAAGACGGTGTTGATACGTCTTTTTGATTCTCAAAACACGAATGTTGCAGGTGTCTTACAGGCTTTTTGAACTTACGAATACGTTAAAAATAGCTTTCGTGCCGTCTAAGGACAATAAGCGTCTCGGACACAACTTTGCCGCAGCTATGGTGATTGCAGGCATTTTGTACATTTTGGCTTTTGTATTGGTTAAAGTTCCTCAACTTATGGTAAGTATTTTCCCTCAAATTTATGTTGTATATTCCCATTGATACAAATTGTTCGATAAATAGTACTACCCCCGCCCCCCAAAAGTATGACTTTTTGTTTTTTTCAACAATTTTGTTTTCTTCGCCATTCAATCCCATCAGTTTTATAATCACAAACAACAACTTAATTCATAAATGGATCACGCAATACGCCAAAATGTTCTTTGTCTATTTTATATATGTTTTCCTAAGCCCTGACAAAAACAAACGGCCATACTTTTGGGGACTGAAGGAGTACTATTTTTTTGTGAGTTCGTTATGCAATTGTGTGTAAATTTGTAGGTGTGATGTTCGATTCGGAGGTGCGAAAAACGGGACGACGAAGGCGGCTTGATGTAACGAGTAATGTAAATCTATCATTGATCAAGAGATGGAGCAAATTCTCAGTTGGTAGATGTTTTATAGGAAGGTTGTGTGGGCATTGGAGTTGTATAGAAAGCGTGGTTGTTCAAGCCATTGTTATCAATTATATATTCCACTTAAGAAAAACCTAAATCCTTTTTTTTTATTACTCTTGGTAATATCTTATGATCGAAAGTCTATATTTTGTAGTGTTGAATATATGAAGATAGGTAAAAACTCATATGCTTAGCTATTATATTGCTATTTAGCACTTCCCAATAATAATACATCTATAATAAAAAGTATTCATTGCAAATCTCAATTATCGAGAAGTCATTCATCGTGAACTTAAAATAACTTCAATAAATTCACAGACTATGGTCATGAGGGATCCAATTGCATTATTTTGTCATCTTCCTAAGTACACAAATCCCATCTTCTAATAAAATGAAAATAAATTATAGCAATATTCATTTTTTCTTAAACGGGCATTAAAAAAATAATAACTAATCCAATTAAAACTGGGAAAGCCAAGCTGTAAAAATATATATACATATACTTATCCAACTAAGATTTGATTTTTTTTTAATGTTTTAAAATACATGATAGAGCAAGTAATATTTTTTTTTAGTGAAAATAACTAATATTCTTCCATGGTTCGAAATAAATTTTAATACATTTTATAAATATATTTGTATTTTAATTTGTATTTACTTTAATTTAGATTACATTTTTATGAATTAATGTGCTCGTGCGTAAATTACGAACTGTTAATTGAATATTGACTGGAAAAATAAAAATGAAAACCCATCAAATTTAAAGTATCGCGTGAGAAGTGAGAACGAATCTTGAAATTTTCAATAAAAAATAAATGAACATCGTAATTAATTTTAAGGACTCTTCAAATATCGGATCATTAAATATGTTCTGTAATTAATTTCAATGACTTTTTCGAATTTGGATCGTTATATATAGACTAAAATTATATTTTAACCTTGCTCCGCCAAATGTTACCCAATTTATAAAAATTGAGAACTTTTACTTTCATCATCTGTATTTGATGAAATTATATAATTTTGGAATGTATATATTATTTTTAGAAAAAGGATTATGTTTTTGAATTTTTTTGTATGGAAAATTGCCAGAATTGCGTTTCCATATCTTTTCAATTCAATGAGAGATTATTTTTTCCTATAATTTCGCTATTTATTACCGTTTTTGGTAATTATCATAATAACCGTATCTTTTTAATTTAATTTATACTTTCTTAATGTGACACTATATTTACAATTTTTTTTTTTTTTTTTGGAGGAAAGCGATTTACTGGGGATAAAAGGTGGGAGTTACCGTGATTGAATGAAGGAATTCCAGATTTCCAATGGGAGTTATTTTTTTTTTTTAATGATGATGGGCCCCACTTTTTTTTTTTTTTTTTTAACGTTTTTTAGATTTTCAATGAAAGACCGTTTCTTTATTGTTGTCAGCCGTAGACTTTGTCTTCCATCTTTTTTTCGGTTTATCAAAAACTCAAAACTGCCTCTTTTTATTCTCTCTGGTTATTTTTTGATCTGAATTCACAAGAAAGGATGATCAATTATCAGCCGTTCGATCTGTTTTACCGATGGATGGGATTCAATTACAAGCTTATGGATCTGTTTATCCTCGTCTTCAAACAATGGACTGATTTCAATGGAAAAAAATGGGTTGAATTCGATTTTTGGACAACAGTATTTGTTGTTCTGGGCTGAGGTAATATTTTTTTAAATTATATTTGTTAGAGATGATTCTATTTGAAATTTTGATTTTAATTTTTGTTTTTCTGTATTGATTTTACAAATTTATAGTAAAATAAATTGTCCTTGTTCATCTTTTCTATATGCTTATTATAAAGATTTGATTTTTTTTGCTGTAGTTAATTCGATTATAGGATAAAAGTATTTGAAATTTTGATTTCAGTATTGTTTTTGCAAATTTATAATAAAATAAATGGTGTTTGTTCAAGATTTGATTTTTATCTACCATCCAGTTTAAATTCCATATTTTGCAGATTTGCTATTTGTTTGAGTTAATTTGATTTGAAAACATGATGTAATTTCATGTTTTGCTATTAAATTCCATTTGGTAATTATATTTGTTAATACAAATTTATAATTATAACTACACCTGTTTTCAATAGTTGATTTCTTTTTGCAATCAATTTTTTTATTCAGCATTTTGTGTTTTAAGTTGAATGTTCAATTTAATTTGATTAGAATGTCATTTGAGGATTTGATGACAGCAATTGTAAATACTAATTCATAATTGAATTAGTAGTATTATGAATTAGTAGTCTGGTTGAGTTTTATTTTCAATTACCTAAAATTTTGATAAATGGAGAATCATTGTATTATTTTTTTAAATTTTAGTATGTTGCATTTTTTTTTTGTGTGTATCAATATTTCTTAGTCTAGTAAGTTTAATTTGCATTTTATCTATTGTTATTGAAAAAATAATTGTTTATGTTGGAAAAACTATCATCACTGATGAATGTCTTGTATTATCTATTTTGATTGGTAGTGAATGAAGGATAAATTGTTGATAGTAGTTTCCTTTAATAAATGGATTAAGAATTTGGTTACTATTATAATTTCATGTTTTTCATTTTTGCAGATGGATATTCCACTTGAATTCAATTTGAGAATTTTTCATGTTTTCTAATTGAATTCAATTTCAAAACTCAATGTAAATAGTTTTGGAACTGAATTCAATTTGAAATTATAAATCATCTTTTTAGCAAGGTATGTTAACTTTATTTAATATATGATTTTAGACTATGATTTGGTTATTTTTTATTTTTTAAAGTTATTTGATTTCTTAATTTATTTTTTCAGATGAAAATTGGACTTGACTTCGATTCAAGAAATGGAGCTCGTTTTTGGAATATAACTCAATTTGAAAATACAAGGATTGACATCGTGATACACAGGTATTTATTTTTACCAATTTGAAATTAAATTATGTTTGTATTCTTTTCCTAGAAAAATAAGATTCAAGATATTCTTTGTTTACTATATGATGATTATGAAAATAGCCATTTCTAGTGAAATTTATTGATGGGTATTTTTTGATTGAGTACGTTGCTTGTTAACATAACTTTGTGATACTTTAATTTAGTAATAAGTAATATTAGTGTTCACATGTTTTAATTTTTGTTTACTATTATATGAATATATTAATATTAGTATTACTATGGACTAAGGTCTAGTAATATTGTACCTTCAAAATCTATTAAAAAATTGGAAGCTGGAATATGATTGAATTCTTTCTTAGGTTTAAAATAGTTTTTTTTGAATAAAATTACTAAATTCTTGAATTTCAAATATATTGCTAAAAAAGAATACAAATTTGAATAGTATAATCATTATCTAACAAATTTTGAGTTGACATAGGGAATGGAAAGGTATTTGGTGTTTGAAATTAATTAATTTTGAAATGTTGATTTTAGTTTATATTCAAACACCATAATGAAGTTAATAGTGAATTTATAACCTTGTAGCATTTTGGAGAAGGAATTGGTTTTTCAGTTTTATTTTTCTTTAATTAAATTTAGAATTTTGCCTTGTGACTAAAAAAATTAAGTAAATATTTAGAACTCTAGTTTCAGTCGATTAGAAATTGGAGATTTTACAATAATGAGCAGTTAATGAATGATGTTTATTTCTTGATTAATATTTCTTTTCTATAAAACTTGTTCATAATGTGAAATCCATTCGAAACAGTCTTTCACTAATACATTATGTTCATTAACAAATATTATTATGGGAATAGTGGTTTACTTGATTTATTATCAATTTCAGAGAATTAGTATGATTATAGCAAAATCTATTACCATCATTTGAGGAGTAACTAATTTGATCACATATAATCATAGTGAAAGAAATAAAATGTGTACCACAATTTATTAATAGTTTATCTTACACCAATGAATACTTTGTAAAAGAGTATTTTATAGGTTATTTATAGAGTTGTAGACTTGGTATTTCAAAAACAAAATTTTTAAACCCAAATTAAAATGGATTTTAGATTTCAAAATCCAAATCCAGGTTTTTAAATACCCAAAAATAACTTAGCCTTAGTGAAATTATAATCCCAGGTAATTTTGTGTTTGGTTTGAGGAATTGCACAGGACTATGACCTTGGATAGACTAGAACGACTATCTCGTAAACAATTCGATCCAGAAAATTTGATTCTAGTCCAAATTTTCTGGTTCTAGTCTATCCGTTTTACGATAGTCGTTCTAATCCTATTCTAACTATTCCAATCCTATCCCGTAAACCAAAGGGCCCTTAGTGGATAAATAATTATCGTTAATTTGTGAAACAATTAGTCCAATTCCCTCTGTATGTTAATTATCCTCATGACTACTTATTTCGGGCTAATATAATATTAAGCAAACACATGTTAAGTATTTGTATGCTATCAATTTGTATTAAGTTAATAATCATTAAGTTAATATTTGCTTTGGCCATCTAAAATAACACTTGTTATCTATTCTTCTCATTTAATAATTCACTAAAAATATTTTTAAGCTATACAAAACTAAATTAGCATTCCTTATCTATTATAATCATTGAGTATATAAAGAGTGAAATTGGTCCACATATCATTGAAGAGTATTAATTGTTTTCACTGAAATGTATTAGTTGTTATAACTGAAGAATCTTACTTTGCTTTCACCGAACAACTAAGACTCTTCAGTGTAAACTATTAATACTCTTCAGTAAAAATAAATAATTCTGTTTAGAGAACCAACTAATACCCTTTTGTGATTACGTATGAACCATTTTTACTCCATATTTTGCCATAATCATTTAGTTGATCACCGAATACTTAAATGAGCTTTGGGCATTTAAAATAATAAATGATCATTATTTAGAATAACTGATTGCACCGAATTATAAATATTTAGAATTTGGCGGGCTTTGTAAACAAATTGCTCAAATCATTCTCTCAGTCGCATTTTCAAATATCCATTAAATAACCGCTTTCACGTGCTGCGTTCATTTTACGATAGAAGTTTTCAGCCACTGTGAACAATCGCTCTTTAGTTGCATGAAAAAAATGACTATGAAGGTTCGTGAATTGTTCTATTTATTGATTCTGATCGATGTAATTTGTTTATTAGTTACACTTCATTTCATTCTGATCGTGAAATCGAGTCGAAACCTATTGATTCTGATTTGAATTGAAAGTTAATGATTCATTTTTGCACGTCATTTGATTCTGATCGATGAATTTGAAATCGGTGATTTAAGTTCGAAGCTGAGTTTTAATTAGTAACGATATAAGTTTCAGCTACTGTGAAGAATCGCTGTTTAATTGCATGAAAAAAATGACTATGAAGGTTCGTTAACTGTTCTATTTGTTGATTCTGATCGTTGTAATTTGTTTATTAGCTACACATCATTTGATTCTGATTGTAAATTTGTTGATTAGTTACACATCATTTGATTCTGATCGTGAAATTGAGTCGAAACTTAATGATTCTGATTTTAGTTGAAAGTTATTGATTCATTTTTACACGTCATTTGATTCTGATCGATTAATTCGAATTCGGTGATATTAGATCGAAGCTGAGTTTTAATGCTCCTGTTAAATTTTTGATTGCAGGTGCTATTATTCGTTGGAATTCTAGGTCTACTTGCTGAATGGTAATTCCACTATCAGTGATGTGTTATAATTGAGATTCTTCTGAAAATATGATTTCGAAGTATCGTGCATATACTTTTTTTTTCTGCGTGCAATTTAATTGCCGATTGATTATTCCATGCGTAGTTTTATTAAGGACCAGTATGCAATATGTTGCTTCCAAGTAGTGATAATATTTTGTTATTCTTAAATTAGTGCCTGTCAAATCAAATTTGTTCAATGATGTTCCATAAACATTATTATTTGCTGGATTTGTTCATCTCGTGGGTTCTGCGGATTCTTTTGGACTAATTGTAATATATGTACTTAGGTCCGAGTAGGTACTCTCAGTTTCTTTCTGTTTTTGGTTGTACCAAATAATTAGTACATTCGCGTGATCATTTGTCCTAATCTGAATGAGTTGATTAAAATTGATCATTTGTCCTAATCTCTTTGTTCAGTTTGTTCCGTCACTTCTTCAAACTTTGAAAAATATCACCATTTGTATTGTAGGGAGAAACCTGAGGGGCTGACGCTATATGATCAGCAGCTGCAGAAGCCATCTAACCAAAATCCTCAAGTGCAATCGTACTCATCAGGACCGTTGAAACAGCATGCCTCTCAGAACCATGTGCAACTTCAATCTTCGGTCTGTAATATTTTTTCTTTAATTTTTTTATTAAATTATTTAACCATCTTCGACATATGATAATTTTTTAGTTATGCTTCTTACGGATTTTATTCTATATTTTCAGTTCCAGGATCCTGCTTATTCAGCAAAACAAGGATCTAAGGTATGATTGATCGGAGAGAGTTTTATTTTTTCTGTATGGTTGTTGGATAACATAACTTTTTTAAAACCAAATTTTGACTTAAACTGATTAATCTGTTATGCTCCCTCATTTTTGAATCTTGTTGTGTACTTTGCTATTTATTCTGAAAGCTGTGTCTTGTTTAGGGATTAGAGTATACACAATGTGCACATGGCTTAGTAGAGCAGAGCAGGTTTTTTCAACCATTTTTGTTAGATATTTTGACCCCTTTGCCTCTTTTGGTATTCCACTAGATATTTAGTTGTTAGAATTCAATTCCCCGCCAGCTGAGCTTTTTAAATGGAACTTCTGAATTTTGATTAAGTGTTGGATTCTATGTCTGTGAGATATAATTTTGCTCTCAATTTACTCGTAGTTATAATGCTATGGATTTAGAGTTTATTTTGTTGCTATTTGATTGCAAAACCTTACTTCTGATTGCTGTAACTTATGAACCAGTATGAGAAATATATTCTAATATATGCATACGTTTTTAAACTAAAGCTGATTTATCAATCGACTCTTTTTGAGTATCAGGACCTCTGCTATGCACAGGTACCTCCAGTGACTGGTCAAGTGGTCGATCCTAGTCGATATCAGCAGTTTAGAGATTAGAAATTCACAATAATTTTTCTTATTGCTTTTCACGCTCTTTAGTTTGTATAATTTTTCTTCTGTTTCATTGTGTGACACGCTAATTTGCATTTCTGTTTTGTTTGCCAACTAAACAATCTATGTCTTATTATATATGGGTCATACAGGCACCGTGTCCTATCCAAGTCAGATATGCTGATGGTGAGCGAGAACGCCATGGTACTTTGTTATGATAGTTTGTATAGGTTTTAATCCCTGATATTAATTTCTGAACTTTGTTCTTGCCCTTAACTATTTACTTTGAATTGTTATGGAGTATTTGGCGAAGCAACTCTATATCTATTTCCGTGTTTTTTCACTTGATTGTAGGTGCAACTGAATACAAGTTGTTTGTTGGGTCACTGATCAAATCTGGTTTTGATCCTCGTTTTTCTTTCCCTGGTACCAGGTACTGTTCTCTGTTATATATGCCTGTGATTAGCTGGTCCTTGCCATGCTGTTGAACTTCTATTGTAATGTTTTATATTTCATAATATATGGTTTACACTTTGTTTTTAACTCTTCTTTAAGACCGTCGCTGGACCATCATGTGCCATTTCGTGGCCCACCTTCCAACTTCTGTCGCACACCGAGCCCTCAAAATATAGGACCTCATTTTCATGCTGGCAACCATGGTTTAGGCAATCAGTTTCCTCCTAGATTAGGGGATATGGCTGTCTCTTCTACTCCGGTAAGAGAACATTGTTAACTTTTTGTTGAGAATCTTCAATGTTCTTGGATGCAACCTTTTATGAATGTTATGAGGTGTTGCTTGTTTTGGTTTTTAGTGACTATTGAAAACTGGGTTCTGAAATCTAGTAGATTTTGAAATCCTGATAAATAATAAGGTGTGTTTGTCTTGTGTCTTTTATACGAGGTTATTTTATTGTACTCCCTCTGTCCACTAAATGGATACAATCACTTCATCTTCACCCTCCAACCATCAATTTATTACTCAAATTGCCACTGGACTTTGTTCATAACAATTGGTTTATTCACAGTTGGAATCCTCAATACGCCACACCTTACTATATCTACTTTATACATAAATAAACAACTCGACTTAAAACCTGTGCAGAGGACGTCTCAGCCAGTTGGTAATAATAAGCCGTTAGGAGATTTAGCTGCGACTACCACTGCCTTACCTGCTGTTACAGCTACTTTTAATTGGTCTGTGCACAAGTCGCCTGATGGATACATGTACTACTACAACATTGTGATTGGTGAAAGCAAGGTAGAACTACTCGTCTTATGAATATTCATTGTTATTCAGAATAACCTGCCTTCTCATTTCAATCTTTGTATTGTAGTGGGAGAAACCTGAAGAGCTGACACTATATGAGCAGCACCAGAAGCCATCTAACCAAAATCCTCAAGTGCAGTCGTACTCATCAGGACTGTTGATACAGCAGGCCCCTCAGATACAAGTTAAACTTCAAGGTCATCATCAGCAACAGATCCTCAATAAGAGCAAACAATTCCAGCAGGCTGCTCAATCTTTGGTCTGTAATATTTTTTCTTTTAAAAAAATTGATTAATCTATGTATCAATCATTGACATCTGACAATTCTTAGCTATGTTTTTTATGGATTTTATTTTATGTTTTCAGTTCCAGGTACCTGCTTATTCTGCAAAACAAGGAATTAAGGTATGATTTATCAGATAAGAGTTTATCTTTCCGTATTGTGGTTGGATAACATAACTTTCTTAAAACCAAATTTTAAATTAAACTGATTAATCTGTTTTGCTCACTCATTCCTGAATCTTGTTGTGTACTTTGATATTTATTCTGAAAGCTGTGTCTTATTTATCCTTGGTCTCTTTTTGTATTCCACTAGATATTTCTATGATTAGATTTCAATTCCTGTCCAGCTGAGCTTTTCAAGTTTTAAATTCCCGTCCAGCTGTGTCCTTGGCCTCTTTCTGAATTATAGGTTAAGTTTTGGATGCTATGGTTGTGAGATATATTTTTGCTTTCAATTTATTCGTTGTTGTAATGAAACGGATTAAGAGTTTATTTTGTTGCTTTTTGATTGTAAAACCTTACTTCTGATTGTTGCAACTTATGAACCAGTATGAGAAATAGATTTTGATATATGCATTTATCTTTTAGTATCCGGACCTCGGCTATGCACAAGTACCTCTAGTGACTGGTCAAGTGGTCAATACTAGTCGATATCAGCAGTTTAGAGATTGGAAATTCACATCCATTTTTCTTATTGCTTTTCACGCTCTTTAGTTTGTGTAATTTTGCTTCTGTTTTATTGTGTGTCCACGCTAACACACTAATTTGCTTTTCTGTTTTGTTTGCCAACTGTGAACTGGGTAATAACGAAACTAACAACACTTTTATGCATCTTATATGATTCTGTAAAATTGGTGATTACAGGTTTTTTTAATCTTTGGAATTCTAGCTGTATTTGCGGACTGGTTATCCTTGAAATATTTGGAGTTCAAGAAGAAGTCTCCATTTGCAAATGCGTAAGTTGAAGATCTCTTCCTTACTACTTTTGTAAATTTAGAGTTGAAATCTTTGTATAAGGAATCACCTCTAAATTTTCTTCATTTCAGAAGAAGTAATTTTGATATCAATTTGGTTGAGTGGACTGGATTCATCAAGGAAGAAGATAAAGCTGTTCATTTGGATGGAAACAAGCTGGTAATTGTTTGACTAAATTATTAATTACGTTGTTTACATATTATATTACTATTATGCAATTTCCAATAATTTGAAATATTTGATTTCTTTTATATGAATTACAGCTGTTTGGAGGAAGAAGTGGAAAGAGAAAGATAACACGAATGCCCTTACGGTCTCACTTTTACACTTATATAAAGCAGTATACTATTTTTCGAGAAACTATTTTAAGGTAAAACCCTTTTATCGAACATACAGAATAAATGTTTTTGTTTTTTTTTTTAAACTTTGATACAATATTTTAATTGATCTATTTTGGTTTATAGGGCTAAAGCTGATTTTGAGGAAGATCCATTCTTTACAGAAGTAAGAAAGTTATCTATATCAATTAATCAAAATTTTCTTACATGTAACTTTATAATGGTGTTTCTTTTTATGGTTTTAGGTTGACTGCTGTGTACCCCATAACTTCCCAAATTACCTTTTACGAGTGCAAAATCAAGGCCAAACACGTAATGTTTCAAGTCAATATAATTCTGTCTTACAAACATTTTCTTTCTTTAGTTAACAAAACTGAAAAACTATTTTCTTTTTAGGTTGTTGCTACGCGTTCGTAATCGTAAATTGTATGTACGCATATTTTTTTATGCGTGAGCGCAAGGGTATTAGAGGCTCGGTGCAGGAGCTGTTAGATTGTTTACACCGGCATTATCCTCCACCAGGCAACAAAAAAGTAAACCTTGACAATCCACCTAAAGAAGGCTATGCAAACAGCTATGTTAATGCTTTTGAGTACATTAAGAAGTTCGGTTTGTCACTCCATGAAAATTATGGGTGGAAGGGAATCTGTGGTCAATGTCCATTCATTAATGGTGGAATTAAAGGGGTAAGGAGTATTATTTTTCAGTGGTGATATCTTTGTTAATTTTTTAGTACTAACTTTTGTTAATATATATGTAGGATCGGATCACGATTGAAGAATATGTTCTTCTAACCAATTTTGAAGACATTGTTAATTTTCTGAATGAAGGGTATATCCTTACGGGTGGCGTAGAACTCACAAAAACTTTCCGCCGTTGGAGAGGAGTAAGTTACTCGTACCAATATTTTTTAATGTTTCATATTAATTTATACTATTCATAATACAATTTTGCCTTACTTCTGGCCATTTAGGATGGAGTGTACAGTTTACAGCATTATAACAATGATTCGCGTGTTAAAAGTAAAAAGAAAATGAAACTTCACAGCATCACCCTAATAGGGTACCATAGGAGCTCAGGTCAACCGTACTTCTTGGCACAGAATACCTACGGCAAAAATTTGGGCCATTGTGGATATATCAAAATTTCGCCAAGTTTAGTATGTTCTGTGTACCGTGTTCTTGGATGCGAGCTGATGAATTGCAGGTAATTATGCTTTAATGGACAGATGTGCTATCATTGAATTGCAGTAATTTAATTTCTGCACAAAGTAAAATAATATGTTATTGGCATTTCAAAGTTGTTTTTGTAGTCATTTATCTCAACTGTTGCTTTTGTTCTTAATCTTAATTTCTTAATAATTGCAGGCAGGGTGATGGATCAACTGGGGAAGCTGGTAACATTACGTGAGAAAAACTGTTTGATAGAGAAAGTGACTTCAAAATTTTTGAACATTAGAAACTCACAATATTGAAAAACATTTGAGCTATAGGTAGTAGAGTTGGTTATAACCATTTGAGCTATTCTGGTAAAAAAGAGTGCGATGATGGTAATAGGCACTTTTAACTGATATGTGGTTTTCACTCTTGATAATAAAGTTGACCATGTGGAATTATAGTTTCGTTTAAATAAACACCATGAAAGTCTAATGTTTGGCCTTGTGCTTTGTAGATTGTCATTGCATACTATAATCGTATTTGGAATTGTTGTAGTTTAAATGAAATAGACGAGAAACAATCATATGGTGCTAGCCTCTAATGTTATATTAGGTATAAGTACTACCAACTGACATTTTGGCAAAAAACAACATTTTTATCAAAATCTTTGTTTAGAAGACTGTAACATTGCACAATTGTTCAGTTGGTTTAATATTTCTTAGCAAAATGATTGGAGTATTTATATTTTTAATGTTAGTTTGTCAGGAGCAAGCTTAGTCAAAAAATGAGACAATTTGTGTTGGTTTTGCAAAACACAAGCTCTGCTGATTTCATCGCAACTAAAATATGTAGTCTCTCCTTTACAATATATGTTAATTAGAACATCATTTATTGTTTATTGTAGTAAGTATGATTCTTTTAATAACAGTTCATAGAGTACTAATGTACCTAAAGCAAACACCAGGACAATGTATTTTATATCCTTTCTCTAATAGTTTCAAGTTACATTAAGAAGTATTACAGGATATGTCATCTATTTGGGAGATGCACTCATTTTATGGAAGTCCAGAAAGCAGTCCTCTGTAAGCAGAAGTCCACCAGAAGTTGAATATAGAGCTTTAAGCATCCACAACCAACCAACAATGGTATACACTGATAGCAAAGCAACCTTCCAGCCTTCTACATTTGCCAACAATGGTATACACTGATAGTAAGCAGAAGTCCAAAATGGGATTGTTAAATATATACTCCCATTTTTTTTTTTTTTTTGGGGGGGGTGGGTGGGTGGGGTTGGTTGGTAAAGAGTAAAGTGTCATTTCACTTGTAAAAAATGTCATTCTTATATTATAAGTTGTGTTTTACATTAGGAGGCAGTTAAGAGTTGCATTAGGGGGTTAGGATTTTATGCTCTGAATTTCTTAACTTTTCTTTTCACACTCTCTCTGAACAAAATTATTCATTCGTTCAATAGATAGAATGTTCATCATCAATCTAGATCGAAGTTCTGAATAATATAAGTTCACAAAAACTCAAGATAGAATTCTTGGGAATTGTGAGATTATTATCTTGGGTGATGATTTTGATTGGAGGATATATATTTAATAATTTAGTGGTTTCATTCTGTTAGCTGGTGGTGTAGGTTTATTTTCAGGCGAAATAACTGAATAATTTAATTATATTATATTATATTATATTCTCAGTTCATATTGGCATTTTATTAAACAACAAAATCATTCTATGATAATAACAGCCTAGAGAAGAGAATTGAAAAGAACGACGTTTTATTTCGGGGTGGGTGAGATGAGGGAACTCTTTCAATTTTTTTAAAACAAATTATATACATTTAAATTTATATTTAATAGATTTTTTGTTTTATTTTGTTAAATGAATTGTCCAATTTTTAAATTTTTATTGGCTTTATATTACAGTTAGCACGCCACACATGTCCATCTAAACATATTTGCTGAAAATCCTTAAATTTAACGATCATGTGTATGGCCGTGTTTTTTCATTTTCAACAACTTTGAAACGTAAATCGTACACTTAGCCAAATATTAGGATGCAATTGGGACATAAAATTTTACAATTGCCCAAAAAATTGAGACGTAATTCGAGAAAATAACTTTTTTGTGATGTAAATTGTACACTTAACCAAAAATTGGGACGTAAATTGAAGAAATTAATTTTTTTTGGACGTTTTTGGAGAATGTGAAAAGTTATTGGACGTAAAAAAAAAAAAAACTCCATCCCTTGATCCAAAGAGCTCCTGCAAACTAAAGTATAAATAGACTCTAACTTAGTTGCAAGTAATTCCACGAGCTATTTATTTTAAGCTTAATATTTAATTAAAAGACTCTACTTATAATAAATGTCCAATTATAGTAATAATTATAAGGATAATTAAAGTGACGCGTTTCACCTTCATATTAGTCTATATAAAAGCAAACTTAACGAGTAAATGCATTAAATCATTTCACTACCTGGATCGTTTTGAAGTTAAGGCTCTTGATATATAACAGTAGAGTTAATATCAATTTTGTTCACCAAACTTTACCTTAATTTCAATTTTCATCACTAAATTTCACTCGTCGTCAAAATTGGTTACCAAACTATATTTTTTAGTCATTTTTGTCAGGATGTCGCTTGATCTTTAGTCAACTAACGAAATAAGTTAGGATATCAGTTTTGGTCACCAAATTTTACCAAAATTTCATTTTTGATCATTAAGTTTCACTAGTTATTAAAATTGGTCACTAGTTAATCAAATTTGGTCAGGATGTCAGTTGACCGTTAGTCAACTAACATAATAAGTCATTTATGGTGTAAAATTTCAATAGAGAAGGATAAAATCGTTCAAAAATAATTTACAATGTCAAGACACTTTTATATATACTAGCTTGTTACCACGTGCGTTGCACGTGTATATGTTGGTAGTCTTTATGATTTTTTTTTTAAATTTCAATGTAAAAAAATCCTATCACTAACTAATTTTATCACAATTTTCATTCTTAAATTATTTTTAGTCAAATGAATATATATATAACTTAAACATGACTTGTTGATTCATGAAATGAATAGATTTGAAGTGGCTCAAGATCTGCAATAGTTGTCCAAAGAGTTATTTTGTACACAACATTTATCCAAATTCTTTTTCTGCATGGTACAATTATTATGTCAAACGAGAAAATGAAACAAAAATTTTCACCACTTAAAATGATTGCTGGTGACACGGGAGTAATACGTAGAAGACAAATGTTCTTCGCACGGAAGGTGAAAACAATATTCTTAATATTTGATAATTGAGTAATGATTTGTTCCCTTTTTTTGGAATCTCAGAGTTCCTACTTAAAGGTATAGGAATACAAAAGGCAGTCAAACAAAATTAAGTAGTCTTAATGAAAATGCTGAAAATTAAAAAGAACTGGTCAAATGACCCTTTCAATGACCCTTTCATTGCCCACATCAGTCACCCCTTCTTGAAAAGAACTCGTCCTCGAGTGATCTGGATAAGTTGAAGGTTCTTCAGGGAAATAACGATATAAGTCGGACACATTAAAAGTATTGGAAATCCCCATCGTTGCTGGAAGATCCACCACATAAGCATTATCATTGATCTTTCGAATAATCTTATAAGGGCCATATTTCTTAGGTTGCAGCTTGTGGTATTGTCCTGCTGGGAATCACTCACGTCGGAGAAAAACCATCACCTCGTCTCCGACTTCGAATACATTCGACCTTCGATGCTTGTCCGCAGCTGCCTTAAACTTCTGAGTGGTTTCCAATAATCTTTGTCGTACTTCTGTTTGCACATCCAATCCATCTTTAGCTAATTTTGTAGCAGCTACACTAGCAACTTCTAGTAATTTTACCAAATCCACAGCATGACTTGGAACCTTTTGATAAACCACAACAAAAGGTGACTTTCCTGTGGAACTATGGACGACACTGTTGAAAGCAAATTCTGCTTGCGGTAAGGCATAGTCCCACTGCTTTGGCCGATCACCGCAAATGCATCGAATCAAGTTTCCAAGAGTTCGATTGACGACCTCCGTTTGGCCGTCAGTTTGAGGATGTGCTGTGTTGCTAAAATTCAGTGAAGTACCAAACATTTTCCATAAAGTAATCCAAAAATGACTCAGGAACTTGCTGTCTCGATCCGAAGTTATATATTTTGGAACACCATGTAAGCGTACCACTTCTCGAAAGAAAAGACGTGCAATATGAGAGGCATCCGAAGTTTTCTTGCATGGAAGAAAGTGTACCATCTTAGAAAATCTGTCCACTACCACGAATACGGAATCAACACCCCACTGTGTCCGAGGTAATCCAAGAACAAAATCCATGGATAAGTCCTCCCAAATAGCCTCAGGAACAGGTAAAGGCATGTAGAGTCCAGTATTTTGAGCTTGCCCCTTTGCTGTTTGACAAACAAAACATCGGCTCACAAATTCTCTTACTTCTCGCTTCAATTGCGGCCAATAATACCGCTCTTCCAAGCTAGCAATTGTTTTCTCTCTTCCTAAATGGCCGCTCAAGCCGCCTCCATGTAGATCACGAATTAATTTATCCCTTAATGAAGTGCGAGGGATGCATAGTCGGGATCCCTTAAAGAGGTAGCCTTCATAAGCGTAGAAATCCTCAAAAGGAAGATTACACCAAATTCCTGCAAAATCCTCGTCAGTGGAATATAAGTCAGGAAAGATTTCAAATCCTACTACTTCATGGCTCATTGTCACAAGTAAGGCAGCACACCTACTTAGCGCATCCGCAGGCTTGTTCTGAATTCCAGCCTTGTGCTTTAATGTAAATGGAAACTGCTGCAAATACGTTACCCATCTTGCATGCATTTTACTTATGTTTTTTTGGCTGTTGATGTACTTCAAGGCTTGATGATCGGTATACAATACAAACTGATCTTGAAGTAGATAATGCTCCCAGTACTTTAAGGCTCTAAAGACTGCATAAAATTCTTGGTCATAAGTAGACCACTTTTGACGCGCCCCGCTCAACTTTTCACTGAAATATGCAACAGGTTTGCCTTCTTGTGAGAGTACAACACCTATTCCAACCCCACACGCATCACACTCCACTACAAACAATTTATCAAAACTGGGAAGAGCTAGAACAGGAGCTGTACACAATTTCTCCTTAATTGTTTCAAAACTCTTTTGTTGATCAGATCCCCAACGGAACTTTCCTTTCTTCATACATTCAGTCATGGGTGCCACTATGGTGCTAAAATTTCGAATGAACCGCCGATAGAAAGTGGCAAGTCCATGGAAACTTCTCACTTCCGTCACCGTCTTTGGAATGGGCCAATTTCGAATTGCTTCTACCTTCCCTTCATCCACACGAATCCCATCACCGCCAATAATGAAACCGAGAAAGACAAGGCTCGATTGCATGTAGCTACACTTCTTCAGGTTAATATAGAGTTTATTAACCTGTAAAACAATAAAAACCTGTTACAAATGGTCTAGGTGATCATCCTCGTTAGTGCTATAGATGAGAATATCATCAAAATACACTACAACGAATTTACCCAAAAATGGCTTTAACACCTCATTCATCAGCCGCATGAAAGTGCTTGGGGCGTTAGATAATCCAAACGGCAAAATAAGCCACTCGTATAGACCTTCCTTTGTTTTGAATGCAGTTTTCCACTCGTCTCCCGGTCTGATGCGGATTTGATGATACCCACTTCGCAGATCTATCTTGCTGAAAATTTTTGCACCGGATAAATTGTCCAACATATCTTCCAGCCTAGGAATTGGAAATCTATACCTCACAGTTATCTTGTTTATTACACGACTGTCCACACACATGCGCCAAGACCCATCTTTCTTCGGAGTTAGCAACGCAGGAACTGCACACGGACTCATACTTTCTCGGATCAACCCCTTAAGTAATAAATCCTCCACCATTTGTTGTAACATAGCCCCTTCCTTCGGACTCATGCGGTAGTGTGGCAAGTTGGGTAAAGTGGCTCCAGGAACTAAATCGATGGCATGCTGTATATCCTCATTGGCGGTAATTCTGCAGGAAGTTCCTCAGGTACTAGTTCTTGGAATTCTTCGAACAACTTCATAACACGACTAGGTATTTCATTTCTTCTCTCGGAGTCTCCCACCATGAAAGCAGATTTCACTACCAAAGCATGAATTTCTTTAACTTCTCGTGCCTCGTTCATCCACTCTCTCGCAGATTGGGCTAACGTTATGAGCTTCCGAGTTTCAATCTCTTGCTTGTACCCCAAGGGTAATAGGATTATCTTCTTTCTATCCTTAAAGAACTGATAAACGTTCTTCCTCCCATCATGAGTTGTGCCGAGATCAAATTGCCAAGGCCTGCCAAAAAGCAACTGACAAGCATCCATGTCTACAATATCGCACACAACTTCATCTTTATAAAATTTACCAATAGACAAAGGAACTCGACACCTCTCTGTTACTTTAATACCCTCCCCTTTAGTAATCCACACAATCTGGTAAGGTTCGGGGTGTTTTTCCACAGGTAATGTTAATACTCTGACCAGACTTTGAGAAACAATATTCTCACAGCTTCCACTATCAATAATTAAATCAACAACCTTATTGAAAATGGTGCACCTGGTTCGGAATAGTGCATTCCGTTGGGAGTCATCTCTTCGCGGTGCTAACAGGACCTTTCGAACCACTAATGTTGCATGTTCGTCATACTCTCCTCCATCTGGTTCGCATACTCCATCCTCCTCTTCCCACACATCCTCTTCTTCCTCATGACTGACCACATTGACTGAGCAGCGTTGCGGGCAGTTATTCGAATGATGACCAATTCCCTGACACCTGTAACATTTGTCCCCGATCGGTCTTGCATAAGGATTTTCAGTGGGTCTTTTCGCAGGTTCCTTCTCATTTCCACGCTTTCCAGAACTAGAGGCAACCTCCGTGTTGGCCTTAGGATTGGTCTTGGGAGTATCAAGAAAATTCTTGCGGGACTCCTCCCTGCCGTAAAAGCTTCGAAAGCCCATTGATTCTGCTCGTTGTGCCATATTTATTGCTTCGCTAAGGGTGAGGATAATTTGACATCCAATCTTCTCACGAATCACAGGTTTTAATCCATGAATATACCTTGCAACCCGTTGTCCCTCTGTCTCCATCAGATTATTACGTGAAGAGAGACGTAAGAAATCCGAGGTGTATTCTGCAACAGGTTTCTGTCCCTGAACTAACGTTTGGCACTGTTGGAATAGAAACTGTTCATAATCAGGGGGAAGAAAACGAGCCATCATCATTCTCTTCATCTTCACCCATAATCGGACCGACTGTTTTCCCAATCGTCGTCGCTGATTCTGAACTTGTTCCCACCACGACGATGCTCCTCCTTTCAAACGATAAGCCACCAGTTTCACCTGCTTATCCTCTGGTATTTCTGCAAAGTCAAAGAACCTCTCTACTTCAGCAACCCAATCAAGGAATCCTTCGATATTGAAATTTCCATTGAAGGAGGGAAGATCCGCCTTCAATCGAAATTCATCGTGCCTATGTTGTCGATTGTCTCTTTGGTCAGGATTATGGTTTCTTCAAAGTATGCCTGCCATTTCTTCATCGGATGAATCGACATCATAATTTTGTCTTGTTGGAATCTGCTGGTGGATTCCACGCCGAAGACCAGGAGCAAATCTCCTAGGCTCTTCATCGATTCTTATACCATCTTGAGGACCTTCTGTATTGGCATGTAATTCCTCTACTTGTTCAACACGGGTGGTTAACATTTGGACTGCTGTAGTCAAATGTTGTATTTCTCTGATCACATCAGCGAGGTTAGGTTTGTCGTCGTTAGCCATTGCCTAGGAAAAACCTTGGCTCTGATACCAACTGACACGGGAGTAATACGTAGAAGACAAACGTTCTTCGTACGGAAGGTGAAAACAATATTCTTAATATTTGATAATTGAGTAATGATCTGTTCCCTTTTTTTGGAATCTCAGAGTTCCTACTTAAAGGTATAGGAATACAAAAGACAGTCAAACAAAATTAAGTAGTCTTAATAAAAATGCTGAAAATTAAAAAGAACTGGTCAAATGACCCTTTCAATGACCCTTTCATTGCCCACATCAGCTGGTCAATCCAAGACTAACCTTGGGGAAAAATAGAATTACATGCATCACCGGAGAATCCAAGCCACAAATTATCACATGTTATCTGGAAAGACAACACTAAAACCGATAAAGAGACCATCGCATGATTAGATGATCTCATAAGATACCATACTATCAGTCTCAAGTCTAAAAAAGCTAAACTTACTCTTCGCCCCCAATGATAAACAAAACAAATGTAAAAAAAGCCTTTTGTGTTTCTTGAGTATGTTCTCCACACAAAAGAATTGAGACCAAAAGAATCATCATTAAGAAAACCATATACTTCACTTTCCATTTAGTAGTCCAAGAAGTGAAGCTCTACGTAAAAAAAAAAATGAGTAGAAAAGCTGTATGTAAAAATGAGTAGAAAAGCTGTCTGTCCTAGTAAGATAGAAGAAAGAATAATATTTTCTTTATTCATCAATAATGTAAATAATACCCGATTGGACAACAACCAAATATTTTGTCTCGCTAACTATACACTACAAGAAAATTGATCTTTAGTGACAACAACCCTGTCATGTCCTCTCATTATTGTTTCCCTAGTTAAAAAATTTTAATATCAGGAAATAATATGTAATGACAGGATCCTGTCATTACAGATTTTTAACTATAGAAGCAATAATGACAGGATTACTATCACTAAACATCATTTTTCTTATAGTGATAAAATCATTAGTTGAAGAGATATTACTTATTCTAACTATTGGTATTAGTCCTTTTAATACAATGTATTAGTAAAATATTATTTACAGTAATAATTACCGTGAATATTATTCACATAATACTTTGCCTATGTGTAATTTACTATTGTGAAAATCATTCACTTATATGTTATTCAAAAAAATAAGAAACCAGTTGTGAAAATGGGAAGGTTTGAAGATCTCCATTGAGGGAAGACTTACTCTTATAAATGCTATTTTTTCTGATAGAATAAATATGTAAATATTAGTCCTTTATTGTATATATTAGGTGTTAATAGGCGTACATTAATTCCATGATTGTAACTGTTTTGATTCCTTGATTACCGCCTTTGGTTAAGGCATGTACACTACTATATCTTTGACCTCAATTGAGGATGTTGAATGGGGGATTACATTCCTTTATAGTATCAGAGCCAGCAACAATTCGAACGGTGCTTAGCTGGGCTCTTTCTAAAGATTGGTCAATTCATCAACTTGACGTGAAAAATGCATTCTTACATGGAACTCTTAGTGAGCCAGTTTACATGCACCAGCCTATAGGTTACCGTGATCCTAAGAATCCTACTCATGTTTGCTTGTTGAAGAAGTCATTATACGGGCTGAAACAAGCACCACGGGCGTGGAATAAGCGGTTTACAGATTTTGTGTCTACTTTGGGCTTTGTTCGAAGCACGTCTGATCATTCACTTTTTGTGCTTCGACGAGATCAACAAATGGCATATATGCTTCTATATGTTGATGATATAATCTTGACCGCCTCTTCAGATGCCCTGCGTAAGTCTATAATCTCGTTACTTAGCTCGGAGTTTGCGATGAAGGATCTGGGGATATTGCATTATTTTTTGGGTATTGCTGTGACACGTCATGCGGGTGGCTTATTCTTGTCACAACAGAAATATGCGAAAGAGATCATCGATCGAGCGGGTATGTCTTCTTGTAAACCGTCTACCACTCCAGTCGATACCAAACCTAAATTGAGTGCTCATCTGAGCACCCCTTTTATCGACCCTTCTTTATATCGGAGTCTTGCCGGAGCTCTTCAGTATCTCACTTTTACGCGACCCGATATAACGTATGCAGTTCAACAGGTTTGTTTGTTCATGCATAATCCGATGGATGTGCATATGAATGCTTTAAAACGTATCCTACGTTACATTCAGGGAACTCTCACACATGGACTCCATCTTTCTCCGTCTTCAACAAATTCTCTATGCTCATATACCGATGCGGATTGGGGTGGGTGTCCGGATACTCGCTGCTCCACGTCGGGTTATTGTATCACGAGACCTAGGCTTTTCTTGGTCCGTCTTTCCGCTGCGTCGTAGCATTTCTCCTTTATTTTTTTTTAATTTCTCTTTTCATCTCTTCGCCGAATGCGATGTCTGGCTCCAAATCGTCTTTCCATCCGGCTCTTGCCGTCACCAATATCAAGAACCATATCTCGATTATCCTTGAAATGGAGAATGTCCATTATGCAACTTGGGCGGAATTATTCAAAATCCATGCTCGGTCACACAGGGTTATAAATCATATCATTCCGTCCGCCACGGCTACGGATCCACGAACTCTCACCGGTGATGAAAAAGAATTGTGGTCTACTCTCGATGCAACAGTCCTCCAATGGATCTATTCCACAATTTCAATCGATCTGCTGCATACTATTCTCGAACCTGACTCTACCGCAATGGCGGCATGGGATCAGCTGCGTGATATTTTTCAAGACAACAAGGGTTCTCGTGCGGTCACGCTTGAACAGGAGTTTTCTCATACTCACATGGAGGATTTTCCGAATGCTTCTGCATATTGTCAGCGCCTCAAGGTTCTTGCTGATCAATTGATGAATGTGGGTGCTCCGGTTTCTAATGACCGTCTTGTTCTTCAGTTGGTCGCCGGCCTCACTGATGCGTACAATGGTGTCGGTACGCTTCTCAGACAAAGCAGCCCTCTTCCTTTCTTTTATCAGGCACGCTCGATGCTTGTACTCGAGGAGACCGGTTTTGCAAAGAAGGCTGCCACTGGTACAACGATGGTGGCTGCTGCGTCTGCAGCTTCAGACTCTTCTCCCCCTGTTACTGCTCTCCAACACAAATCTGGTGGTAAAAAAAATATGAAGCGTAACAACGGCAAATGGACTAACCCTGGCAAGGGAGGCGGGCAACAACATGGTGGTTCACGTCCTGGCCAACAACAACAGTGGCAGCAGACATGGTCTGGTGCACCTCCACAGTGGTTGTGGCAATGGCTTTGGTCGATGCCTCCGTGTCCCTATCCTACGGCTCCATGGGCTCGGCAGCCTGCGCCGTTCCCTAGATCTCCATCCACGCAATCTGGGGTTCTTGGCCCCTGGCCTCAGGCGTACTCGGCTACGGCTTCTCCCTCTGACACTGATATTGAGGCAGCAATGTACACCCTCGGGCTTACTCCTCCAGATGCAAATTGGTACATGGACACCGGAGCCACGTCCCATATGACTTCCACCCAAGGTACTCTATCGCCTTATTTCAATACGAGCATTAATTGTGGTATACTTGTTGGAAATGGTCATTCTATTTCGGTTAGTGGTTATGGGCATACCCATTTATCTCCCCCTCACCCACCTTTTCTGTTAAAGAATGTACTTCACGCTCCTCATATTATCAAAATTTTGGTTTCAGTCCAAAAATTTACATCTGATAATTCTGTCGAATTTGATCCATTTGGTTTTTCTGTTAAGGATTTCCAGACGGGGATAGTTTTGATGAGAAGTGAGAGTCGAGGCGAGCTTTATCCTATTTATACAACCAACAATACGAAACCAGTTTCTCCCTCTCCTTCAATGTTCGTTGCTCTCTCATCCTCCCTTTGGCATGAGAGATTAGGCCATCCGGGGAGCTCTGTTGTAGAGTCCCTTACGAAAAATAATTTTATTACGTGTACTCGAACCCGTAATTCTAATGTTTGTCATTCTTGTTCTCTTGGGAAACATGTTAAGTCACCATTTGTTCTTTCTTCATCTATTACTATGATGCCATTTGATATTATACATAGTGATTTGTGGACTTCACCAGTATTGAGTTCTATGGGACACCGTTATTATATGTTGTTATTGGATGATTACTCGATTTTTTTATGGACATTTCCGTTGTCTAATAAATCTCAAGTGTATTCTACTTTTCTATCCTTCCATGCATATATTCGAACTCAATTTGACTGGGGTATTAAAGCATTTCAGTGTGATAATGGGAAGGAATTTGACAATAGGTCATTTTGGGAATTTTGTAAAACTAATGGTATGTCTTTTCGTCTCTCTTGTCCCTATACCTCATCTCAAAACGGGAAGGCCGAACGGAAAATTCGTACGATTAATAATATTATTCGTACATTGCTTACTCATGCCTCTTTACCTTCGTCATTTTGGCATCATGCCCTCCAAATGGCTACGTACTTGCTTAATATTCTCCCACAAAAACAGTTAGCTTATACCTCTCCTCTCAAAATGTTGTATCATAAGGATCCATCGTATTCTCATCTTCGGGTCTTTGGATGCTTATGTTATCCACTTTTTCCCTCTACTACTATACACAAACTCCAACCTCGCTCCACACCATGTGTGTTTTTGGGGTATCCTCCTAATCATCGTGGTTATAAATGTTATGATTTGTCTTCCAAGAAAATCATTATTTGTCGTCATGTGATTTTTGATGAGGCGAAATTTCCTTTTTCTCATGTTCCTATCCAGTCACCACGCTCATATGATTTTTTGGATGATGATCCATCACCTTATGTGGTGGATTATCAAACAAGTTCCTTACGTGATATACCATCAGCTCCCTCTACGCCTCCAAATCCTGTTCCAGGCTCACCACCTCCTAGAGTGTGTCCGGTCCCTCCACTTCCACAACGACCGGTAACACGAAGTCAACATGGAATCTTTCGACCTAAGCAATTGTTTACTCTTCATACTTCGGTCCAAAAATCTCCTCTTCCTCGTAATCCCGTGTCTGCCCTACGGGACCCTAATTGGAAAATGGTTATGGATGACGAATATAATGCTCTTATTGCTAATAAGACGTGGGAATTAGTGCCCCATCCTCCTGATGTTAATGTCATACGTTCTATATAGATATTTGCTCATAAAGAACGTTCTGATGGTTCGTTTGAGAGGCATAAAGCCCGTCTTGTAGGTGATGGTAAAACACAACAAGTTGGCATTGATTGTGGTGATACATTCAGTCCGATTGTCAAGCCAGCAACAATTCGCACGGTGCTTAGCTTGGCTCTTTCTAAAGATTGGTCAATTCATCAACTTGACGTGAAAAATGCATTCTTACATGGAACTCTTAGTGAGCCAGTTTACATGCACCAGCCTATAGGTTACCGTGATCCTAAGAATCCTACTCATGTTTGCTTGTTGAAGAAGTCATTATACGGGCTGAAACAAGCACCACGGGCGTGGAATAAGCGGCTTACAGATTTTGTGTCTACTTTGGGCTTTGTTCGAAGCACGTCTGTGTTGGAGTTATACGTGAAAGTATGCTTTTACTTTGTATAACTCGTGTATCAAACACTCGTTTTATGAGAATAATTCTTTTATCACATTTGCTTTAGATATGATTGAATGTTGAATTTCTATTGCAAACCGTTCAATATATAGTACATGTTACATAATAGTTAATGTGGTGATACCCGATCACGGAAGACGACATTAACAGTTTACTTGTAACTAAACGTACATTTTCACGACCTAGGTGGAATTGAACAATCCGTCGTGAAAGGTCGATGTGTAAGGCTCAGATTGGTCTGTCTTGACTAAGAGATTGCACTAGCACATTTAGTATGTGTTGAAGAGGTCCTACAGCGAGGAGAAATTCTTCTGTTCTGAAAGGTGAAGAATTAGACCTCAGTGGTTGTTGATTTCTTAATCTCCGTCACTTAAATAGGACCGTGTGTGCTTAGTAGTTACTGCTTTGATTCATGTTGGGTGAGAATCATTGCGACTTCGAACTTTGTGTCTTGGGCAGTAATATTAATCATACGACGGTTGCTAAGATTTAATACGGAGAAACGCGTGCGAGTACGGCTCGTGTGATTAGTCCCCTTGGTGGGCTCAGAAGTTTTATTGTACCAAATCTTGCAAGTGAAGAATTAGTTTCTTCGGTACGAATAATAATGTTGAGCTGTCTTTACTCCAAGGTGAAATATATTAATTAATTTAGAGCTATTCAGAAGCTTAATTAATTAATGGACTTGATAATCTTAAACGCGGGAAATAATAACCGGGAGTCCATATTATCGTAATATGTATTAAGATGGATAGTGCAATATTAATTTATTAGTGGTAATAATTAATATTAATGGACTGAATTATATTGGGGCTCAATATTGAAATTCAGAAGTCCATTAGGAGGTCCAATCTTAATTCTCCTTAAGGCCCCTCAAGTAGCCCATTAAGTAGCCCAATAATGATAAGGTGATTAAAATAAAAAGATAATATCTTGCTGATTTTTTCTAGTATTTTCGAAATTAAGCAATATTAGAAGAGAAAAGATTTTGTTGATTTTCTTGGAAAGATATTATGGAAGATATGTATTCTTGGAATACAAGAATATCTCATATATTCAAGAAGATCTAAATCTTGGCATCTCTACTAGTAAATTTCGAAATTCACCCCTTAATTAGGTGTGTGAGATTTTTGTGGAATATTTTATTTTGGAGAAAAGAATATATGAGATATATTCAAGATTTCTTAGAGACTAAGAAAAGATTTTTTCCAAGCCCATATCCACATGAAAATTTCGATCACTCCTTCTTATAAATAGGGGATGATTATTTCATCCCCAAGTACATAATTCCATGTGTTGGAAAAATCAAGAAGCATATATATTTTTCTTTTTCCTTAGTTTATTAAATTGCTTGAAAGCGTCTCCCACCGGCGATCAAGTGAGGTGAAAAGGGAAATACTTGAGAAGGCTTTGGATTGATAGTGCGAGATTACAAGTGTCCCGTATATCCAAAGGCCAATACTACGAGAGGTACGTTAATCACATATTTACTTGTTTAATTCCGCCTAGTTAAATATGTGAAATTAATTTAACATGCATGATGATAATTAGTTGTTGGAATTATTATTTGAATTAATTAGGATTAATTCATGCTAGTAATAATTGTATTTAAATTCGTATTTAAAGTTCATCCCGAATAGATTCCGGGCACCCCTATTTTCCCAACAATTGGTATCAGAGCCACGGTTTCGGGCTCTGAATTTTAAATTGGAATTTAAATTGTTGAACATTAAATTGAAATTGGATAGTAGAATTGTTAGATCTTTTTTGCAGGTATCCAATTGTCATGGTTTTAATGTTGTTAATTTCATGCGTGTAAATTAATTGTTTTTAATTCGATTCGTTCGAATTCGTTTTTCTCGTGAGAAAATCCACGAGTAGATTAGTTGTTTTATTTTGATTCGATCATTGTAATAGACTAGTCTAGATCTAGTATTTATTTTTTTTGTAAAAATAAATTGTAACCGGATCGTGACGAAGAACGAAGAATTAAAAACGGCGTACCCGGACGACGCATACAAGCGTGGAGCGTGTATGGAGGTAAAATCATGCAAGGGTGAAGAAAACGAGGACGAACGGCGAAAAAACGGCGCACGGGGGTGCACGGCGCACACCGTGCGCAACGGGCGCACGGCGCCGCGCGCGCGCCTCGGCAGGCTGCTGCAGCGCCTCGGGCGCCCCGGGCAGCGCCTCGGCGCGCTTCTGTGCTGCGCCTCGGGCGCGCCTCGGGTGCGCCTCGGGGCTGTGCTTCGGCGCACCTCGGGCGCTTTTCCAGCGCTTCTCGGGCCGGGAAGCGCGCGGGCCCACTTCGTGGGCCGACGCGCGCTGTATCTCAGGCCGCGGAATTTTTTCGATTCGTGTTTTTTTTCCGTGTGATTTTAAACGTCGTCTCGAACCCCAAACAATGCTGTTTTTGAAGAAGTGTTGTTGTTCGAGTGGGAGCACATCGAGACGAACGTCGGAAAGCAACAAAGACGATTTTTCGCATCAAGACGTGAAGAAATTAAACCGTGACAATTGGATTCGAGTGCTCCAATGTGTTTAATTTTGTTTTGATGGATGTTTTATTTCGTGCACTTATTATTATTTGTTAATATGTGTTTGCATGAATTTAATTGTCCAAGAAAAATCTTACTTTCGAAAATTACTAAGTATGTTTTTATAATCGCAATTTTATTCCGGATATTAAAATTGGATTATTTTGGCCTCCATAATTTATTTATTTGTGAAGTTCTTTTGGAATACATTTCCCCCTCGGATCGGCCAAAAGAACGGATTTCACATGAATAAATTCCGAAAGGATGATTGTGGATTATTACTAGTGGCGGTATTGACCCTCACCACGAGTGGCTTGCTCAAAGCGAAATAATAATCCTATATTTAATTATGGTTATTACTTAGGCATAGGAAATTGATATTAACTTACTCCCCTCGGAGTCCCTGTCAATTTCTATGTGGTCAAAGTGGGAGCCAACTATTAATTTTGAATTAAGGATTTATAACTTTTAAGTTTGTGATCCGCTTGAATGTATTTAAATGTATAGACCACCCCTCGTGGCGCATTTAAATTGTTTCGAGATGTTGGCTGATGCATGATTATATTGTTTTAAGGTTTCAATATAATTGATGTGATCGAATTATGTGATAATTTCATATTTTTCTAGATATTGATATGAATGTATGTTTTATTCTCATTTCATCATGTCGCAACCTTTTAATCCACTGTTTAATATACTTAAAGTTAATAAACTTTTTGGAGAGAATTATATCGATTGGAAATGTTTTTTTTTTAAATTTGTCCTTACTGCACGAAAACACAATTGGGTTATTTATGTTAATATACCCGGCAAGCCTAATGATAAGTCAAGCAATGGGAAGAGGCAGTTTATGATCGGAAGCGTGACAATGAATGAAGTGCATCATCTTGACATTTCTGTCTGAGGATTTGAGGCGCGTTCATGAAGACATTGTATCCGCTGTTGAAATCATGGAACACCTTGAAGAGATGTTTTGACATCAGAATCCCATGACTAATCAGTTCACCAAACATGACTCGGTCAAGTTGGAAATGGTGGAAGGAACGCCCGTGAGGGAGCACGTTCTCGAGATAATGGCATACCTTAACAAGTTGGAAGTACTTGGTGCGGATTTTGATTGATTTCATATACCATTCCCTACCGAGAAGCTTTGAGTAGTTTCATCTGAACTGTCAGATGAATGAACGGACAAGACGTTTGCCCGAGCTCTTGCAAGCTTTAGTTTCGGTGGAGGTGATAATGGAGCACCAGTCTAGTGCTATGGTGGCTAATGGTTCGTCTACCTCTTTTGGTCCCAAGGGAGGGAAAAAGAGGAAGAGAACCAAAGGCCGGATCCAAGCAAATCCAATTGTTGCGAAAGGCAAATGCAAAGGCAAGCATCGAAGGGGAAGTGTTTTAGTTACGGTGAGAGAGGACAATGGAGGTCTGCCTGTTCCAAGCCTAAGAGGCTAGGAAAGTTAGGTAATTCACACACCTTAGTCGTCGAAACTTGTGAAGTGGCGTATGCTGTCTATTCGTGGATAGTGGATACGAGAGCTACTGATCACATTTGTTTCATGGGTTTAAGCTAACCCGACGACTTAACGGAAGTGAGATCCCCATCACATCGGGCAATGCTACGAGAGTGGCAGCTGAAGCAGTGGGAGAAGTGCGCCTATCTTTTGAAGATAGAGTTATGGTCTTGAGAGACATTCTTCATGTTCCTAGTTTAGAAAGAACTCAACCTTCAGTTTCTAAACTGTTTGAATAGATACTCAGTTTCTTTTAATAAGGATGTTATTATTGCTTGAAACGATGAGTTTATCTGTTCCGGAACTTCAATGGATGATCTTTATACCATTATTAGGGCACACCACTCACAAAATTGAATCTAGTAACACATCGATTATTTCGAGTAATAAAAGAAAGCATTCTTCGGAGATGAACGAAACACTTCTATGGCATCTTAGACTAGGTCATATTAATCTAAAGCGGATAGAGAGATTGGTGAAAGACGGATCCTTGGAATCATTCCAAGTCGAACCGTTTCCAACTTGTGAATCCTGTTTAGAGGGTAAAATGACCAAGAGGGCATTTGGAGCCAAGGGGAATAGAACCACGGAAGTGTTAGAACTCGTTCATACCGATATGTGTGGTTCAATGACGATCATAGCAAGAAGGGGTATGAGTAAATTGTCTTTTTCAATGATTACTCGAGATATGGATACATCTACCTTATGATGCATAGGGAAAGAAGTATCAAGTTTCTACGATTTGATCGTAGAGGCGAATACCTTAGCGATGAATTCTTGAACTAGCTATCGGACGAAGGGATTGTATCCCTGTTGACCGCACCGGGAACCCCTCAATAGAACGGTGTGGCGGAACGAAGGAGCCAGACTCTTTTAGAAATAGTCAGATCCATGATGAGTTATTCGGATTTACCCAAGTCGTTTTGGGGTAACGCATTGGAAACAACGACTTACATTCTAAACTTGGTGCCATCCAAATCGGTTCCTAAAACCCCAATGGAATTGTGGACCGGGCGCAAACCCAGTCTAAGACACTTGTGGATTTGGGGTTGTCCGGCATACGTGCTAGACGAGGAAGCCGGTAAATTGGATCCACGTTCGGAATTAAGGTTGTTTATAGGATATCCCATGGGAACGAAAGGGTGTATGTTCTATAGTCTCAAGGATTAAAAGACCGTGATTAGTTCGCACTTTAAATTCTTGGAGGAAGACTATATGAACAAAAGAAAGCCCAGAAGTGAGATTACCTTAGACGAGTTTAGAGGGCAAACTCCTATACCAAGTATACAAGATGATATATCACACGTCACACCTTCACAACCGGAACCCCGTCGTAGTGGGAGGATTGCAAGGCAACCCAAGAGATTCATGGGAATTGAAGAATCTTCGGATTTGATTCCCGGCGATGAATTAGACCCATGAACGTACGACGAGGCAATCCAAGACAAAGACGCGGAAGTGTGGCAAACCGCAATGGAAACCGAGGTGGGTTCGATGGATTATAATCAAGTGTGGGAGTTGGTTGATCCACCTAATGGGGTAGAGCCCATTGGATGCAAGTGGGTGTGCAAGAGGAAAAGAGGACCGGACGGAAGGGTAGAGACCTTCAAAGCAAGGCTTGTGGCCTGTGGCCTGTAGCTATGCTTAAGTCCATCCGTATTCTCTTGTCGATCGCTGCGCACCTGGATTACGAGATCTGGCAAATGGATGTCAAGACGGCTTTCCTTAACGGAAGTCTTGACAGCATAGATATCTATATGCAACAGCCCAAAGGTTTCATTGAAAAAGGCCAAGAGAATCTCGTATGCAAGCTCAAGAGATCCATTTACGGACTTAAGCAAGCATCGCGCACTTGGAACCAGTGTTTTGATCAAGTGATTAAGTCTTATGGGTTTGATCAAAACGAGTTCGAAAGTTGTGTGTATAAAAAGCGTGACGGAACTGCGGTGGTATTCTTAGTATTATACGTAGACGATATTCTGCTCATTGGAAACAATGTAAAGGTATTGTAAGACGTAAAGGTATGGCTGTCAAAACAATTTGATATGAAGGACTTAGGGGAAGCCGGTCACATCCTTGAGATCAAAATCACTCGCGATCGCAAGAAAAGAATGTTGGGCTTATCGCAAGCTTCATACATTGACACTGTTTTGAAGCGTTTCAGCATGCAAGATTCCAAGAAAGGTTTTGTACCTTTTAGGCACGGAATCCATCTATCGAAAGAAATGAGCCCTAAGACGCAAGCGGAGATAGATAACATGAAAGGTGTTCCATACGCTTCGGCCGTAGGAAGCCTTATGTATGCAATGTTGTGTACGAGACCGGATATCTGCTTTGCCGTGGGCATGGTGGCAAGATATCAAAGTAATCCCGGGAAAGACCATTGGACTGCCGTAAAGTGCATCTTGAGGTATCTGAAAAGAACTCGGGAGCGGATGCTGATTTACCAGTCGGATAGTCTAGTTCCCGAAGGATACACGGACTCGGATTTCCAATCAGACATAGACTCAAGAAAGTCAACCTCGGGTAGTGTGTTTTGCATGGGAGGAGGAGCCATTTCATGGAGAAGCGTTAAGCAGAAATGCATCGCCGATTCGACCATGGAAGCCGAGTATGTAGCTGCTTGTGAAGCAGCGAAAGAGGCAGTTTGGCTCAAGAACTTCTTAGTGGACTTGGACGTTGTTCCGAATTTGCCCGACAAGATAACTGTCTTTTGTGACAATGCCGGAGCAGTTGCAAATTCAAAGGAACCGAGAGCCCACAAGGCCAGCAAACACATAGAAAGAAAATACCATCTGATACGAGAAATCGTTAAGAGATGAGATATAGAGGTGGCAAAGATAGCGTCGGGTGACAACCTAGCTGATCCATTCACAAAGGGTCTGCCTCAGAGTACATTCGAGAGACATGTGGATGGAATGAGAGTCAAGACGATTGCCAATCTGCTTTAAGTATAAGTGGGAGGAATTATTAGGTTAGTGTAGGTTGACATGAGATGTCACGTAGAGCTACTACACTAAGACATGCGTGATGTATACTAAAAGCAGACTTTAAGTATAAGTGGGAGATTGTTGGAGTTATACGTGAAAGTATGCTTTTACTTTGTATAACTCGTGTATCAAACACTCGTTTTATGAGAATAATTCTTTTATCATATTTGCTTTAGATATGATTGAATGTTGAATTTCTATTGCAAACCGTTCAATATATAGTACATGTTACATAGTAGTTAATGTGGTGATACCCGATCACGGAAGACGACATTAACAGTTTACTTGTAACTAAACGTACATTTTCACGACCTAGGTGGAATTGAACAATCCGCCGTGAAAGGTCGATGTGTAAGGCTCAGATTGGTCTGTCTTGACTAAGAGATTGCACTAGCACATTTAGTATGTGTTGAAGAGGTCCTACAGCGAGGAGAAATTCTTCTGTTCTGAAAGGTGAAGAATTAGACCTCAGTGGTTGTTGATTTCTTAATCTCCGTCACTTAAATAGGACCGTGTGTGCTTAGTAGTTACTGCTTTGATTCATGTTGGGTGAGAATCATTGCGACTTCGAACTTTGTGTCTTGGGCAGTAATATTAATCATACGACGGTTGCTAAGATTTAATACGGAGAAACGCGTGCGAGTACGGCTCGTGTGATTAGTCCCCTTGGTGGGCTCAGAAGTTTTATTGTACCAAATCTTGCAAGTGAAGAATTAGTTTCTTCGGTACGAATAATAATGTTGAGCTGTCTTTACTCCAAGGTGAAATATATTAATTAATTTAGAGCTATTCAGAAGCTTAATTAATTAATGGACTTGATAATCTTAAACGCGGGAAATAATAACCGGGAGTCCATATTATCGTAATATGGATTAAGATGGATAGTGCAATATTAATTTATTAGTGGTAATAATTAATATTAATGGACTGAATTATATTGGGGCTCAATATTGAAATTCAGAAGTCCATTAGGAGGTCCAATCTTAATCCTTAAGGCCCCTCAAGTAGCCCATTAAGTAGCCCAATAATGATAAGGTGATTAAAATAAAAAGATAATATCTTGCTGATTTTTTCTAGTATTTTCGAAATTAAGCAATATTAGAAGAGAAAAGATTTTGTTGATTTTCTTGGAAAGATATTATGGAAGATATGTATTCTTGGAATACAAGAATATCTCATATATTCAAGAAGATCTAAATCTTGGCATCTCTACTAGTAAATTTCGAAATTCACCCCTTAATTAGGTGTGTGAGATTTTTGTGGAATATTTTATTTTGGAGAAAAGAATATATGAGATATATTCAAGATTTCTTAGAGACTAAGAAAAGATTTTTTCCAAGCCCATATCCACATGCAAATTTCGATCACTCCTTCTTATAAATAGGGGATGATTATTTCATCCCCAAGTACATAATTCCATGTGTTGGAAAAATCAAGAAGCATAGATATTTTTCTTTTTCCTTAGTTTATTAAATTGCTTGAAAGCGTCTCCCACCGGCGATCAAGTGAGGTGAAAAGGGAAATACTTGAGAAGGCTTTGGGTTGATAGTGCGAGATTACAAGTGTCCCGTATATCCAAAGGCCAATACTACGAGAGGTACGTTAATCACATATTTACTTGTTTAATTCCGCCTAGTTAAATATGTGAAATTAATTTAACATGCATGATGATAATTAGTTGTTGGAATTATTATTTGAATTAATTAGGATTAATTCATGCTAGTAATAATTGTATTTAAATTCGTATTTAAAGTTCATCCCGAATAGATTCCGGGCACCCCTATTTTCCCAACAGTCTGATCATTCACTTTTTGTGCTTCGACGAGATCAACAAATGGCATATATGCTTCTATATGTTGATGATATAATCTTGACCGCCTCTTCAGATGCCCTGCGTAAGTCTATAATCTTGTTACTTAGCTCGGAGTTTGCGATGAAGATCTGGGGATATTGCATTATTTTTTGGGTATTGCTGTGACACGTCATGCGGGTGGCTTATTCTTGTCACAACAGAAATATGCGAAAGAGATCATCGATCGAGCGGGTATATCTTCTTGTAAACCGTCTTCCACTCCAGTCGATACCAAACCTAAATTGAGTGCTCATCCGAGCACCCCTTTTGTCGACCCTTCTTTGTATCGGAGTCTTGCTGGAGCTCTTCAGTATCTCACTTTTACGTGACCCGATATAACGTATGCGGTTCAACAAGTTTGTTTGTTCATGCATAATCCGATGGATGTGCATATGAATGCTTTGAAATGTATCCTACGTTACATTCAGGGAACTCTCACACATGGACTCCATCTTTCTCCGTCTTCATCAAATTCTCTATGCTCATATACCGATGCGGATTGGGGTAGGTGTCTGGATACTCGCCACTCCACGTCGGGTTATTGTGTTTTCCTTGGGAACAATTTGGTCTCCTGGTCGGCAAAACGACAGGCGACACTCTCTCGTTCGAGTGCGGAGACAGAGTATCGTGGAGTGGCCAACGTCGTCTCGGAATCGTGTTGGTTACCTAACTTGCTTTTAGAGCTTCATTGTCCTATACCCAAAGCCACGTTGGTATATTGTGATAATATTAGTGTCGTCTACCTTTCGAAAAATCCTGTCCAACATCAACGGACGAAGCATATTGAGATGGATATACATTTTGTTCGTGAGAAAGTTTCTAAGGGACAGGTCCGAGTCTTGCATGTGCCTTCGAGATACCAGGTGGCCGATATATTTACAAAGGGGCTTCCTCTTGTTTTGTTTGAAGATTTCAGGGACAGTCTCAACGTCCGTTTACCTCCCGTTTCAACTGAGGGGGTGTGATAGAATAAATATGTAAATATTAGTCCTTTATTGTATATATTAGGTGTTAATAGGCATACATTAATTCCATGATTGTAACTGTTTTGATTCCTTGATTACCGCCTTTGGTTAAGGCATGTACACTACTATATCTTTGACCTCAATTGAGGATGTTGAATGGGGGATTACATTCCTTTATTTTCCTCAATTCCGATATATTATTTATCCACCTTTAGGGCACCAAGGAATGTGATTAAGGAAATAGTGAGTTTACAAAGAAAATTTTCGGGAGGGGGGAGGGAGAGCGATAGTGCGAGTAAAATAGCTTGGATAAAATGGTCCGAAATTTGTAAACCAAAGGAGCCTGGGGGTCTCGGAGTAAAAGATGTTGAATGCTTCAATAAGGCATTTCTTGGGAAATGAGTTTGACGATTTTATGGGGAGAGAGAGGGAATGTGGGCAAGAGTTATCGAGTCAAGGTGGAGTACTTCTTGGGGAAAGAGTTTAGGTTATTCGGGGGTTGGGAATTAAGGTTACTCATGTTGGCTGGTGGAGGATGTACTGAAAGCAGTTGAGGCAGGGTTGCGAAATTGGTTTTTTAACAATTTGGTGAAGGTAGTGGGGGATGCGATCATGCGAAGAAGACCTTGAGCCTAGGATGTATAGGTTGTGTCCACAAACAAAAATACAAAAGTAAGGGAGTTAGGAGAGTGGAGAAATGGGGAATGAAATTGGGTGTGGCAGTGGGAGAGGCAACTCTTAGAGAGGGAGAGAGATGTTCTAAACTTTTTATTGAATGTTGTGAACAAGTACTCGTTGAAAGCAAACGAGGAGGACTCCAGAGATGGAACCCGAGCACGAATGAGATGTACAAGACAAAAGAAGTGTATGACTGGCTATTCGGACAAAAAGTGATGTATGCAAGGGGAAGAAAAGAAGAATTTAAATTGATTTTGAAAACTGGCCTCCTTTAAAGGTAAAGATGCACGCTTGGCGAGTGTTATGAGAGTCACTACCAACTAAATCAAGACTCCATAGATATAATATTATTCCAGCTGATTCAAACTTGAACTGTATATTTTGCAATGACAAAGAGGAAACAATTAGCCATTAATTTTCGAATGTGTGCTTGCATATAAGCTGTGGATGAAATAGTGTGATTGGTTAGGGGTGACGCGATTTTATATGGAAGAAAAGAAATAAGAAGGAATTTAATAAGGCACAAGTTGTGAATCATGAGTTATTTATGGAGTTAAAATGTAGGACTTGGAGTTGGTTGAGAGCTAAAAATCTGAACCTAAATAATGTGAATTTTAAGGAGCGGTTAAGGTGTGTGTGTGTTATGGAATTGTAATAGCTAGCTTCTATTAAAATGGTTTTGAGGGGAAAAAGATTGTAACTTAGGTATAATGTGATTAATGAAAATCTCTTTAGCTGATAAAAACTATACAACTATATGATAACATCTAACTTAAAAATTAAAAATAACGAGTACAAAACTAACAAAATTTTGGGGCGTGTGGCATGAATTCAAAACTCAAAATGCAATATTTTATTTTCCAACAAAATATTTAATTACTAATGATCAATAAATGTCATGCTTAAAATAAAATTAAAATCCAAAAATAAAACCAAGGTGCCAGTAAATCAATAAAACATACGAACAACATACTAAAACCTGCCAACTCAATGTACTATTATGCAACTTCTTAAAAAGCAACATTCACCCATCAACCTCTTTCCAAAATTAATGTCCCAATCGAATTATAAAGATGTTTGACATTAAACTTCTCTATCCACTAGGACTAAATATGAAGACGATAAATTATATTAATAAATTAGATTATTATTAATAAGGAGCGTGTTGAGTGGAATGTCATATTAGTCCTTTGGCGAGCCAATATTGGGCTCCATAACAAAACTCTTGAGGGTAAACAAAACATAACTAGAACTACTGAAAATCTTAATGAGATATGTCTTTAAACAAAACACTTCATCATTCCATGGGAGCAGGACCGTCTGGTTTCAAAAAACACTCTAAAACAGCGAAATTGCGAAAATCGGGTTCGGGTGCAAAAACAGCTGTCAGAAACGTCTCCAATTCTGCATCATCCGCCGCTTCCTTGGCAGTAAAAGTCAAAAGGTAGATCCTATTTGTGGAATAAACAAGCTTCATCGTCTCCACATATTTATACAATTTTCCGGTCTGCACCAATTTCATGAATTAATAATAACATATACAATAAATACAAAATTAATTAAAGAGATGACATCATACCATACCTACCTTGGACTTAATATACTTCTTTAACTTCTTTCTTATAGTAGCCATTGTCTCTCGGTAGCCGGATTCCTGGAGAGTGGTCTTTAGATCCTCCTCCGGCTCGAAAGGAGAGTCCATAAAAGTGGGCACCTCAACATCCACATCATAACCCTAATCACCACCCACCACAAACAGTTACTAACATAATAATAAGTGTTAATATTAATTTGCAATTTATATTATGACTTTTGTATCAATTTGTAACATGTATAATATATTTTTATCAAATTACAATACTAAATTATCAATTTGCACATATAGAAATCTGGTAATAAATGTTTTACAAGTTGCAATTTTTTATAAATTCTATTTATGTTTAAATGTTTATCATATGTTTTTTTTTTAATCAATTTGCAGCTTTTACCATGATCTTTTATTAATTTAAAATTTGTACAATTAATTTTTTTATCCAATTATATGAATAGGTTGCAATATGAAAAATTAAGCATCAATCGTACATGTCCCAAATTGATATTAACCCTAATAATAGTTACACAATAAAAAAAATAAGAAATTGCTTACAAAATTTTCTAAAAATAAAAAATCATAGTGGCAATGTCTATGAATTGCCTACAAGTTTTTTTTAAATCATCTCATCTATAGCAATTTGTCTATGAAATAACATCCTTGAGTAATTAATTACTAAAAAATATTTACCTACAAATTTTTGTGCCTTAGAAATTCTTTTGTAGGCAAAATCCTCATTATTAAATTTTCTTAGTGTCTTCATTTTTTAATTAAGATGCAAAAAAATTCCATCAAGGAATAATCAATCAATATTGATAATTAATTAAAGTTTGAAAAATTGATTTCTAGGGTGCACCTGAGTGCATATTATGTACTTGAATTTTGAAAAAATGTACCAAAAAGAATTAAGCAATACCTCAAGAAGCAGTTCGATGTGTTTTGAAAAATCAAAATTGAGTGTAAAATTCAATTGCATTCTATATATTTGAGTGCATGCTAGAATTTGTAATATAGAGAGAGATCCGACTATACATTGACTCCCAATTTCAACAATAATCTCCACCTAATTATGTTATATGTGTGCGTTAAAATTTCCCAAGATTAAGTGTATTTTTTATTTACAAATAATATTTATTATTGAATGAAAATTCATTACCGAAAATCTTCTGAAAGTATTAATTTTTGTCTACGGACCACTTTGACGCATAAAAGATGACATTTTTATAAGAAGTCAAGCAAAAAAATTACAATAATATTTACTTCTCTGGTCAGTAAATCAAAATCTCATAATACGTTTATCAAAAAATATTTTTATATACAAAGAAAATACATTTTTTTTATCCTTTAATTTTGGTTGATTTTTGGTTTTCGTCCTGTTAACTTTAGAAATTTTGAATTTCATCCTATAACTTACTAAAATTGTGTTTTTCGTCCAGTTAACTTTAGAATTGTGAATTCCGTCCTATAACTTACAAAAAGTTGGTGCCACGGACAAAAATCATAATTTTTTGTAAGTAATTGGACGAAAAAACATAATTTTTTGCAAGTTATAGGACGAAATTCAAAATTCCAAAGTTAAGAGGACGAAAAACACAATTTTTATAAGCTATAGGATGAAATTCAAAATTTCCAAGTTAACAGGATAAAAATCAAAATCAATCAAAGTTAAAAGAAAAAAAAATGTATTTTCCCTATAATATATGAGTTATAAGGTGAAGGATGAATACATACCCTAGAGGAACGCACTTGATCAAGGAATTTCTTTATGTCACTAGGTTTGTATGATTCCAAACTTTGCCCGAATGGACCTTGATGATAATAATATTTGATTTCATCGCTATCGTACGCGTCTTCAGAATCACTCCTTGCCATATAAGGTGTAATCATACCAAACTTGTATTGTGGACATTTTTTCAATGGAGGCCATTCTTTTTTCATCCCTACATATTCTTTTCTTCTCAATCTTTTTTTCAATCGACCCCGTAATTTCTCCCCTTTGGTTTTCGATCGATGCCCTAATTTCTTTCCTGATTTTTTCGACTGAGACTCTATTTTCTTTCCCATGGCTGCGCACTATTCTACCAAAGAAACCTAGAAATTATGTATGTATATAAATAAGATAGTTGCTTCCTCCCTAAGATATTCGTGGGGTTTTATTTTGGTCTAGATATGATTGGCATATATATCATAAAATTTGTTAGAAGAGATATTTCGAAATATCATAGTCAAAGATTGTATAAGATTATTTTTATATTATTTTCCTTACTTATAGCTTTTTTTTCCCCCTTCTCAACCATTTTTTCCTTTGATTTTCGATCAAGAGCGAAAGAAACCTAGAAATGATTTACTATGTATAAAAGTAAGATAGTCGTCCTGTTGGGCTTGGAGCCCGGTTTTAATTGGATTTTTTCAATGAGGTATCCTAATTATTGTTAGAAATTGGTTTTAATAAGAGGGTTTGTATCCCAAGTTTGACTAATTTTTTTAGGAATGAAAACGTTAGATTTTGGGAAAACAAAAATAACGAGGTCGTTCTACTCGCGGAGTAGATGAGCGTGGTATATTAGATATCTCAAAACTAATTTCCGGTGAATGAGAATTTAATTTGGGAAGTTGAAAGATTATTGACTCTTGTAAGATAAATTCCATGGAAAAAGGAAAATAAATTACATCCTACATTGGAAAATTACAAGAAAGTTTCTTATATATATAAAGGAAAGTATTCATGTTCTTCAAATTGGTACATGGGGACCCTAACCACGGACAGCGCGCGCCCCGTCCCGCTCGGGCCCGAGTCCGTGGTTCTTGGCAATTGGGCTTTGGGGCCTACCTAAATTTATAGAGTACCGAAAATGTGAAAGACTCAATATCTTTTTGGACCAAACTGTTTGGGTGGCGCTATCCGGATTTGGGCCAGCCCACGAATATGAATAATTCAGTCCAGATTTCGTTTGGAATATTCCTTCGAAGCTTCTAGAATCCTCTTGCTTCCCAAGTAAGTGAAGCGGACATGGTCAATTCCACGATCTTCTTAATTGACCGTCTTCATCTGCAGTGCAAATTTCCGTCTATATATACCCCTCTTCTCCAGACTTTCGAATTCACTTTTTTGCCTACGCAATTAATTAAACCTCAGAAATCCTTTCGCAGATAATAATTTCATTCAGTTTCGTACTCCAATTTTGTTCGTCGAGAGCTTGTACACGGTGGTGCTACCTGTATAAGTTGCAAACTGTTTACCTTTGAGAACTTGTACGTACGATTCCGTAAGCACTATACGGGGCGTATTTAGTCTTGCGAGAAAATGTTTTTTTCTTGACTCGGTTTCTTCAATACGATTTCGTTTCGTATTTCCATTACAGTATACGAGGTAACATTTTCTCTTTCCATTGATGTTCTCCACTTCAGCTAACCAGTTCTTGAAACTACTAAAAGCTTCTGATTTGGTCTTTAACACTGATATCCACACCTTCCTTGAGTAATCATTTAAGAAGGTTATAAAGTATCTTCCTCCATTCCTTGGGGTTTCTTGCAGGTCCCCACAAATCAGAGTGTACATAATCCATAATCCCCTTTGTTGTATGAGAAGCACTGCTAAATTTCAACCTCTTAGACTTTCCATATATACAATGCTCACACAAATCAATTTTGGTGATTCTATCACCACCTAACAGACCTTGCTTAGCCAGCTCTTGTAAGCCCTTTTCACTCACATGAGCTAGCTTGTTATGCCATAGTAATGTATTTTCCTTCTCACTTACAAAATCAGTCCTACAAGTCACAGTACTTCCAAGCAAGAAATAGAGATCATTCCTTCAAGTCACTTCCACAACAGTATGTGTTTCTCTGGTAACTACTAATTCACCATTTTCAGAAGTGAACTTGTACCCCATATTACCTAACATACCAAGAGATATTAGATTTCTTCTTAAATTAGGTACTTACCTCACATTCCTCAGAGTTCTGACAGCACCATCAAACATCTTCAAGTTTATAGAGCCAATTCCTCTTACTTTGCATGTGTGGTCATTTGCAAGCAAGACTGATCCAACATTATGATGTTTGAACTTAATGAACCACTCTTTCATATGACACATGTGAAATGAACAACTTGAGTCCAGAATCCACTCACTCTTTTCCTCTGATGTGGTGATAGAGTGAACTTCAGCTAATTCAAAGCTTAACCAGTCTTCAGTTTCTACAGCCTAATTTACTTGATTATTGTCCTTTCCAGATTCAGCAGCTCCCTTGAACTTTGATGACTTCATCCACTTTGGAAAATTTCTTTTGAAATATCATGGTTCATGGCAGTGATAACATTTCATGTCTTCACCACCATTAGAGGGCTCTGATGTTTTCTTCTCAGGTTTCTTGTCTTGTGCTTTAGGTCACTTCTTGAAGTTCTTCTTTTGATGATTTTCTTTCACTGTCAGGCCTTCATTTACCTTGCTACTACTGCTAACTTCAGATATTTTCTGCAATTCCTTGGATTTGAGAGTGTTGTTTATCTAAAAATGGGTGCTGGGATTTAGTGGCTATTTGGTAGGTTTAGATAAAAACATCAAAGAAAGATGGATTGAATGCTCCATTAATGCAACTCTTTATGAGTGATAATGAAGATGATATGAATGCAAGAACACCAAGAATTGCCAGGGTTTTTTAATCCCTGAACTTAAATGCTTGTATAACTTTTTAATTGAGTGAATAGTTTTTTTTTTCGACTTTGTACAAGGATAGTCCTATTTATAGGTTTCTTCTACAGGGGTATACTAGTCATTTTCGACCTCCACGGGGGACAACTGCATTAAATGACTGCAGCCCCTGGAGGCGCGCGGATGCCCAATCGTCCTTGCCTGCAGAAGGTCGGCCACTGCTGTGTCGCCACGTGTCCCAAAAGGACGATTCTCTGGATCATTCCCTTAATTTGTGGGAATATTCTTTCTGTCACTTCATACGGAGGCGGCTTTTTACTCCGTTTGGGAAGATCTTGCCAGATTCCATCACGTGCTCTTGGGATCTTCTTCTTTGGGAGGATACTCATTGAGGTCGGAGGTCGGACCTCGAGGTCAGCAAGGCGCCGGGAGTCCGACCGACCGGAAGATGACTTCCTTTACTATCATCCCCGAGTTATCTAGGCGCGATCGTGGTCAGCGGGTATCCGACCTGGAAAGGGTCGGAAGTGACCCGTCCTGGAAAGGGTCAGAAGTGACCCGTCCTGGAAGAGGTCGGAAGTGACCCAACGTTCAGTCTTCATTCGCCGTCGTACAGTCGATACCCCGGGTGGTCGGGGATGCCCTTGCCGGGCTCCGATCATGAGGCCGGATGATCTCCGGCCGTCCTGCCTAAAAAGGTGGTCGGTGTCGACCTCGGTCGGAAACGGTCACAACAGAGAGCCAACTGCTTATCTTCAAGGCTAATAACTTCTTGTCTTCCAAACAAAATGGTATCCTTCAGATTTTCATAAGATTTAGGCAGAGCACTTAACAAGATAAGTGCCTTATCCTCCTCCTCCACTTTGATCTCAATATTCTCTCAGTCATCCAGAATTTTATTGAAATCATCCAACTGCTCCAAGATGGATTTGTCATCTGTCATCTTGAATGCATAGAGTTTCTGCTTCATGTACAACCTATTAGCCAAGGTCTTCACCATCTTGAGAGCTTGTCCCAGACTGCCTTTGCAGTTTTCTCCTTAGCAACCTCCCATAGAACTTTGTCTCCAAGGCACAAGATGATAGCACTGTGTGCCTTTTCCTTGATCTTGATCTTGTCTGCTGCTTTCTTACTTGATTCTTCCTCTTCTTACTTTCCAGGCTCTTCAATAGCTTCTGCCAACCCTTGTTGAACTAGAAGGGCCTTCATCTTGATTCTCCATAGCCCAAAGTTAGATTTTCCAGAAAACTTTTCAATATCAAACTTTGTGGAGCTATTCATCCTTTCTTCTTGTTTTGGTTTGGTTTCCCACAAACATCGCCAATTTGTTAGGATCAAGAGATTGAATATCTAATAAACACTCTTAGAAATCTCAGCAATATGAATAAAACCAGAAGAACTCTAAGATGATTAACACATAAAATGAAGAATGATCAAAGGAAAAAAGCAAGAACACCAAGGATTATAGTGGTTCGATCCAATTGATCTACATCCACTTTTTTAGGCCTTTCACTATGTTGAAGAAGATATTACAGAATTACAATGATATTCGCAAGAGTATAAGCCGATAAATTCAATATATCACTCAAAATATCACACAAGCTAACAAGTGAAAAATCTGACTTTTCTCTAACTTTGAGTTAATTTATATGTGACCAAACAAGACACCCTTGAGAAATGAACAACTTGAGTCCAGAATCCACTCACTCTTTTCCTCTGATGTGGTGATAGAGTGAACTTCAGCTAATTCAAAGCTTGTGGAATCTTCAGTTTCTACAGCCTAATTTACTTGATTATTGTCCTTTCCAGATTCAGCAACTCCCTTGAACTTTGATGACTTCTTCCACTTTGGAAAATTTCTTTTGAAATGTCCTGGTTCGTGGCAGTGATAACATTTCCTGTCTTCACCATCATTAGAGGGCTCTTATGTTTTCTTCTCAGGTTTCTTGTCTTGTGCTTTAGGTCACTTCTTGAAGTTCTTCTTTTGATGATTTTCTTTCACTGTCAGGCCTTCATTTACCTTGCTACTACTGCTAACTTCAGATATTTTCTGCAATTCCTTGGATTTGAGAGTGTTGTTTATCTAAAAATGGGTGCTGGGATTTAGTGGCTATTTGGTAGGTTTAGATAAAAACATCAAAGAAAGATGGATGGAATGCTCCATTAATGCAACTCTTTATGAGTGATAATGAAGATGATATGAATGCAAGAACACCAAGAATTGCCAGGGGTTTTTAATCCCTGAACGTAAATGCTTGTATAACTTTTTAATTGAGTGAATAGTTTTTTTTTTCGACTTTGTACAAGGATAGTCCTATTTATAGGTTTCTTCTACAGGGGTATACTAGTCATTTTCGACCTCCACGGAGGACAACTGCATTAAATGACTGCAGCCCCTGGAGGCGCGCGGATGCCCAATCGTCCTTGCCTGCAGGAGGTCGGCCACTGCTGTGTCGCCACATGTCCCAAAAGGACGATTATCTGGATCATTTCCTTAATTGGTGGGAATATTCTTCCTGTCACTTCATACGGGGGTGGCTTTTTACTCCGTTTGGGAAGATCTTACCAGATTCCATCACGTGCTCTTGGGATCTTCTTCTTTGGGAGGATACTCATTGAGGTCGGAGGTTGGACCTCGAGGTCAGCAAGGCACCGGGAGTCCGGCCGACCGGAAGATGACTTCCTTTACTATCATCCCCGGGTTATCTAGGCGCGATCGTGGTCAGCGGGTATCCGACCTGGAAAGGGTCGGAAGTGACCCGTCCTGGAAAGGGTCAGAAGTGACCCGTCCTGGAAGAGGTCGGAAGTGACCCAACGTTCAGTCTTCATTCGCCGTCGTACAGTCAAGACCCCGGGTGGTCGGGGATGCCCTTGCCGGGCTCCGATCATGAGGTTAGATGGTCTCCGGCCGTCCTGCCTAAAAAGGTGATCGGTGTCGACCTCGGTCGGAAATGGTCACAACAGAGAGCCAACTGCTTATCTTCAAGGCTAATAGCTTCTTGTCTTCCAAACAAAATGGTATCCTTCAGATTTTCATAAGATTTAGTCAGAGCACTTAACAAGATAAGTGCCTTATCCTCCTCCTCCACATTGATCTCAATATTCTCTCAGTCATCCTGAATTTTATTGAAATCATCCAACTGCTCCAAGATGGATTTGTCATCTGTCATCTTGAATGCATAGAGTTTCTGCTTCATGTACAACCTATTAGCCAAGGTCTTCACCATCTTGAGAGCTTGTCCCAGACTGCCTTTGCAGTTTTCTCCTTAGCAACCTCCCATAGAACTTTGTCTCCAAGGCACAAGATGATAGCACTGTGTGCCTTTTCCTTGATCTTGATCTTGTCTGCTGCTTTCTTACTTGATTCTTCCTCTTCTTACTTTCCAGGCTCTTCAATAGCTTCAGCCAACCCTTGTTGAACCAGAAGGGCCTTCATCTTGATTCTCCATAGCCCAAAGTTAGATTTTCCAGAAAACTTTTCAATATCAAACTTTGTGGAGCTATTCATCCTTTCTTCTTGTTTTGGTTTGGTTTCCCACAAACATCGCCAATTTGTTAGGATCAAGAGATTGAATATCTAATAAACACTCTTAGAAATCTCAGCAATATGAATAAAACCAGAAGAACTCTAAGATGATTAACACATAAAATGAAGAATGATCAAAGGAAAAAAACAAGAACACCAAGGATTATAGTGGTTCGATCCAATTGATCTACATCCACTTTTTTAGGCCTTTCACTATGTTGAAGAAGATATTACAGAATTACAATGATATTCGCAAGAGTATAAGCCGAGAAATTCAATATAGCACTCAAAATATCACACAAGCTAACAAGTGAAAAATCTGACTTTTCTCTAACTTTGAGTTAATTTATATGTGACCAAACAAGACACCCTTGAGAAATGAACAACTTGAGTCCAGAATCCACTCACTATTTTCCTCTGATGTGGTGATAGAGTGAACTTCAGCTAATTCAAAGCTTGTGGAGTCTTCATGTTGGGAAAATAGGGGTGCCCGAAATCTATTCGGGATGAAATTTAAATATGAATTTAAATACAATTATTACTAGCATGAATTAATCCTAATTAATTCAAATAATAATTCCAACAACCAATTTAACATCATGCATGTTGAATTAATTCACATATAATCTATGGCGGAATAAACAAGAAAATATGTGACTTACGTACCTCTTGTAGAACTTGACCTTTGAATAAAACGGGACAAACACGTACGCGCTTTATCAACCCAAAAGCCTTCTCAAGTATTTTCCTTTCGCCTTATTCGATCACCGGTGGGAGATGCTATCGAACAATTTAAATAACTAAGGAAAAAGAAAAATATCTATGCTCTTGATTTTCCAACACATGGAATTATGTACTTGGGGATGAAATAATCACCCCCTATTTATAAGAGTAAGTGGCCGAAAATTATAGGATTATTTGGGCTTGGAGAAAATCTTTTCTTAGACTCTAAGAAATCTTGAATATATCTCATATATTCTTTTCTCCACAATAAAATATTCCACAAAAATCTCACTCACCTTATTAATATGCAATTTTCGAAAATTTCAATAGAAGAAGCCAAGATTTGGATCTTTCTTGAATATATGAGATATTCTTGTATTCCAAGAATACATATCTTCCATAATATCTTTCCAAGAAAATCAACAAAATCTATTCTTCTCTTGATACTCAATTTTCGAAAAAATAAGGAGAAAATCAGCATAATATTATCTTTTTATTTTAATCACCTTATCATTTTTGGGCTACTTAATGGGCTACTTGAGGGGCCTTTAAGGAGAATTAAGATTGGACCTCCTAATGGACTTCTGAATTTCAATATTGAGCCCCAATATAATTCAATCCATTAATATTAATTATTACCACTAATAAATTAATATTGCACTATCCATCTTAATCCATATTACGATAATATGGGCTCCCGGTTATTATTTCCCGCGTTTAAGATTATCAAGTCCATTAATTAATTAAGCTTCTGAATAGCTCTAAATTAATTAATATATTTCACCTTGGAGTAAAGACAACTCAACATTATTATCCGTACCGAAGAAACTGATTCTTCACTTGCAAGATTTGGTACGATAAAACTTCTGAGCCCACCAAGGGGACTAATCACACGAGCCGTACTCGCACGCGTTTCTCCGTATTAAATCTTAGCAACCGTCGTATGATTAATATTACTGCCCAAGACACAAAGTTCGAAGTCACAATGATTCTCACCCAACATGAATCAAAGCAGTAACCATTAAGCACACACGGTCCTATTTAAGTGACGGAGATTAAGAAATCAACAACCACTGAGGTCTAATTCTTCACATTTCAGAACAGAAGAATTTATCCTCGCTGTAGGTCCTCTTCAACACATACTAAATGTGCTAGTGCAATCTCTTAGTCAAGACAGACCAATCTGAGCCTTACACATCGACCTTTCACGACGGATTGTTCAATTCCACCTAGGTCGTGAAAATGTACATTTAGTTACAAGGAAACTGTTAATGTTGTCTTCCGTGATCGGGTATCACCACATTAACTACAATGTAACTAGTACCATATATTGAACGGTTTGCAATAAATATTCAACATTAAATCATATCTAAAGCAAATGCGATAAAAGAATTATTCTCATAAAACGAGTGTTTGATACACGAGTTATACAAAGTAAAAGCATACTTTCACGTATAACTCCAACACTTCAGTTTCTACAGCCTAATTTACTTGATTATTGTCCTTTCCAGATTCAGCAGCTCCCTTGAACTTTGATGACTTCTTCCACTTTGGAAAATTTCTTTTGAAATGCCCTGGTTCATGGCAGTGATAACATTTCCTGTCTTCACCATCATTAGAGGGCTCTAATGTTTTCTTCTCAGGTTTCTTGTCTTGTGCTTTAGGTCACTTCTTGAAGTTCTTCTTTTGATGATTTTCTTTCACTGTCAGGCCTTCATTTACCTTGCTACTACTGCTAACTTCAGATGTTTTCTGCAATTCCTTGGATTTGAGAGTGTTGTTTATCTAAAAATGGGTGCTGGGATTTAGTGGCTATTTGGTAGGTTTAGATAAAAACATCAAAGAAAGATGGATTGAATTCTCCATTAATGCAACTCTTTATGAGTGATAATGAAGATGATATGAATGCAAGAACACCAAGAATTGCCAGAGGTTTTTAATCCCTGAACTTAAATGCTTGTATAACTTTTTAATTGAGTGAATAGTTTTTTTTTCGACTTTGTACAAGGATAGTCCTATTTATAGGTTTCTTCTACAGGGGTATACTAGTCATTTTCGACCTCCACGGGGGACAACTGCATTAAATGACTGCAGCCCCTGGAGGTGCGCGGATGCCCAATCGTCCTTGCATGCAGGAGGTCGGCCACTGCTGTGTCGCCACGTATCCCAAAAGGACGATTCTCTGGATCATTTCCTTAATTGGTGGGAATATTCTTCCCGTCACTTCATATGGAGGCGGCTTTTTACTCCGTTTGGGAAGATCTTGCCAGATTCCATCACGTGCTCTTGGGATCTTCTTTTTTGGGAGGATACTCATTGAGGTCGGAGGTCGGACCTCGATGTCAGCAAGGCGCCGGGAGTCCGGTCGACCGGAAGACGACTTCCTTTACTATCATCCCCGGGTTATCTAGGCGCGATCATGGTCAGCGGGTATCCGACCTGGAAAGGGTCGGAAGTGACCCGTCCTGGAAAGGGTCAGAAGTGACCCGTCCTAGAAGAGGTCGGAAGTGACCCAACGTTCAGTCTTCATTCGCCGTCGTACAGTCGAGACCCCGGGTGGTCGGGGATGCCTTTGCTGGGCTCCGATCATGAGGCCGGATGGTCTCCAGCCGTCCTGCCTAAAAAGGTGGTCGGTGTCGACATCGGTCGGAAACGGTCACAACAGAGAGCCAACTGCTTATCTTCAAGGCTAATAGCTTCTTGTCTTCCAAACAAAATGGTATCCTTCAGATTTTCATAAGATTTAGGCAGAGCACTTAACAAGATAAGTGCCTTATCCTCCTCCTCCACTTTGATCTCAATATTCTCTCAGTCATCCAGAATTTTGTTGAAATCATCCAACTGCTCCAAGATGGATTTGTCATCTGTCATCTTGAATGCATAGAGTTTCTGCTTCATGTACAACCTATTAGCCAAGGTCTTCACCATCTTGAGAGCTTGTCCCAGACTGCCTTTGCAGTTTTCTCCTTAGCAACCTCCCATAGAACTTTGTCTCCAAGGCACAAGATGATAGCACTGTGTGCCTTTTCCTTGATCTTGATCTTGTCTGCTGCTTTCTTACATGATTCTTCCTCTTCTTACTTTCCAGGCTCTTCAATAGCTTCAGCCAACCCTTGTTGAACCAGAAGGGCCTTCATCTTGATTCTCCATAGCCCAAAGTTAGATTTTCCAGAAAACTTTTCAATATCAAACTTTGTGGAGCTATTCATCCTTTCTTCTTGTTTTGGTTTGGTTTCCCACAAACATCGCCAATTTGTTAGGATCAAGAGATTGAATATCTAATAAACACTCTTAGAAATCTCAGCAATATGAATAAAACCAGAAGAACTCTAAGATGATTAACACATAAAATGAAGAATGATCAAAGGAAAAAAACAAGAACACCAAGGATTATAGTGGTTCGATCCAATTGATCTACATCCACTTTTTTAGGCCTTTCACTATGTTGAAGAAGATATTACAGAATTACAATGATATTCGCAAGAGTATAAGCCGAGAAATTCAATATAGCACTCAAAATATCACACAAGCTAACAAGTGAAAAATCTGACTTTTCTCTAACTTTGAGTTAATTTATATGTGACCAAACAATTCACCCTTGAGCAGTTATCAGTTGCGAGTTGTAGCCTGTCACATGCTCTTCATCTTGCAACTTGAATCAGTTGAATGCTCCAAGTGGTTAGGAAGTTATGACCTCTCAAAGTTGGAACCAGACACCACTTTCGTAACTGAATAACTGTCAATGCTCTTGGCTTTTCCAGCTGTTAAAAGGTCAAGAAAAAATCTTCTCACTTTATACTTCCATTGGCTTGGAAGTTATCTACCAGATTTAGAGATAACACCTCTCAGAAACATTGATTTGCGTGCACAGTCACATATATACACACATATTTACCTATATGACACTACTTTATCACTTTTCTTAATCCGCGCAAATTTTCTTGGGACGGAGGGAGTATAGTATATAAAAATTTCAAGAATTTTTTATATTGGTAGAAAGGATTTCTAATATTTTAAATAAAAAATCCTTGAATCTGTAAAATATGTATAACGATAGTAAATAAGAAATTCTTTAAAAAGAGAACTTGGAATACTTTTTTTTTTCCCACAATATAAATAAGGGACAATAAATCTCCAATACATTGTATATTTCAATGACTGTATATACAATTATTATATAAAATACATTTAATTGCATGTATGTTTTCATATAATAGAGATTAATACTTTGTTGTTTCATGTACCACACTAGTTATACATCTACATAACTTGCTAAGTACTAACATATTTATAATTTAGACTTTTCAAAGTTATTTAAATAGGATTTTCGTAAATTTTAAACTGAAACAGGGTATTTCTCAAAGCAGGGAAATTAAGAATAATATGATAATATACACAAATTCTATCATGCACTTGAATTTTAAGCTCAATTTTTATTTCAATTTTATATTTCCAAAACACACCGAACACTTTTTTTTCCAGTTGGAGTATTACCGATTACTTCTTAGGGTATTACTGTTCTGTTAATTTTTTTTTTCCAAAAGTCAAGTGTATACTAAAATTACTCTATTTAAAATTACAAAGCAATTACAAAATTATATCTAAAACTGTATACAAAATAATTTAAAAATAATCTACACAATCTTGACTACGATATGGAAATAAATCTTCAAACGATTTCTTCAACTTTTCTAATTTGAGAATCATATCTTGCGAAGGGCCAATGAAGAAAAATAGGACATTTTCTAACGATTTCTATTTTTCGTATTTTTAAAAGTGAAACAGGATATTTTTCAAAGCAGGGAACATTAAGAATAATTTGATAATATATGCAAATTCTATCATGCACTTGAATTTTAAGCTCAATTTTGATTTCAACTTTTTTTTTCAAAACACACACAAACCCACCTAACTGTATTTTCTTTCAGTTGGGGTATTACTGCTTACTTTTTGGGGTATTACTAATTTTTGTTTGGAATTTTTTTTCTCTCCATAATTCAAGTGCATACTAGAGTTATTCGATAATATATACTCCCTACGACTCAAAATAAGTGCCGTTTTAGAGGTTAAAGTTTGTTCCAAAATAAGTGTCGTTTTAGCTATTTTTTCACATTTTTTTCCTGATTTACCCTAAATTCAAATTTAAAATATAAGAGATATTTTGGGGATTATATTAAAATATAACAAATATATTAAAGATTATCAAAATATTATAGATCTTTTGGAGATTATATGGGGTATATATATGTCAAAATTTATAATTCTTAAATTGTCCTAAAATCTTTAAAACGACACTTATTTTGAAACAGATGGAGTATATATATATATATAACACTAAAATTACAAAGCAATTACAAAATAATATCTAAAACTCTATATTAAAGAAAATAATTTAAAAATAATCTACACAATCTTGACCATGATGGAAATATATCTGTTGTAAATCTGGAAGATTTATTATTCCAAATCTAGGAGATTTGATGTGGGCATTACTTATGGACCAAGAAACCCAATGGACTTTATCTCTTAGACTAGGGTTTTAGCATTATAAATATACATTTATACTCATAATTGTATACACTCATACACAAGAATAATAGTGGAACTCCTGGCTTGGATCGCCCCCAGACGTAGTCGTTCCCGACGAACTGGGTCAACAAACGTTGTCTCTTTATTTACGTACTTATTTACAACAATATCTACAAACGATTTCTTTCAACTTTTCTAATTTAAGAATCATATCTTGCGAGTGACGACTGCCTTACTTTTATATATATTACATAATTTCTAGGTTTCTTTTGTTGTGCAGCCATGCCGAAAAAAATAGTGAAAAAATCCGCAGCCACGGGAAGGAAATTAGCGTCTCGATCGAAAATCAAAAGAAAGAAATTAAGAAGGAATGAACCCGAAACATATGTGGGCATGAAAAAGAAATGGCCTCCGTTGAAAAAATGCCCGCAATACAAATACGGTATGATTACAAATTTCATGGCAAGGAGTGATTGTGAAGAGGAGTACAATAGCGATGAAATCAAATATTATTATCACCAAGGCCTATTCAGGCAAAGTTTGAAATCATACAAACCTAGTGACATAAAGAAATTCCTTCATCAAGTGCGTTCCTCTAGGGTATGTATTCATCTTTCACTTTATAATTCATAATTAATATATATGGTAAAGTATTAAAATAGTTCATGATAAGTTTATTATGTAACCGTGTTAAAGTAATATCATCAGGTCAGTGGTATTATATATTTTTTTAAATCAGTTTCATAATAAGCTTATTATGAACCATTTTCATGTAAAATCTACTATATATATCACAAATTTTAGTATGCACTTGAATTTTAAAAATCTTTTTTGATTTGAAAAAAAAATATGATAAACATGTAAACATATATGGGGTTTATACAAATTTGCAACTTGTAAAACATTTATTACCTGATTCCTAAGTGTGCAATTTGATAAAATACATTATCCATGTTACAAATTGGTACAAAAGTCATAATACAAATTGCAAATTATATTAATTAGTAACTGTTTGTGGTGGGTGGTGATTAGGGTTATGATGTGGATGTGGATGTGGATGTGCCCAGTTTTATGCACTCTCCTTTCATACTAGTGGAGGATCTAAAGACCACTCTTCAGGAACACCACTACCCAGAGACAATGGCTATAATAACAAAGAAGTTAAAGAAGCATATTAAGTCCAAGGTAAGTATGGTATGATGTCATCTCTTTAATTAATTTTGTTTTTATTGTATATGTTATTATTAATTCATGAAATTGGTGCAGACCGGAAAATTGTATAAATATGTGGAGACGATGAAGCTTGTTTATTCCACAAATAGGATCTACCTTTTGACTTTTACTGCCAAGGAAGACGCGGATGATGCCGAATTGGAGACGTTTCTGGCAGCTGTTTTTGCACCGGGACCCGATTTACGCAATTACGCTGTTTTAGAGTGTTTTTTGAAACCAGACAGTCCTGCTCCCATGGAATGATGAAGTCTTTTGTTTAAAGACATATCTCATTAAGATTTTCAGTAGTTCTAGTTATGTTTTGTTTACCCTTTAAAGAAGTAAATAGTAAAGTAGCAAACAACTTTGAGACGGGGGAGAATATTATATTTTCAGTTCATATTGGCATTTTATTAAACTACAGAATCATTCTAAGATAATAACAATCTATATGTTAGAGTTAAGAGAATGGAAAAGTACGACGTTTTATTTTGGGTGGGTGAGATGAGGGAACTCTTTCAAATTTTTAAATAAATTGTATATTTTGTTATTTTAGTTTAAATTAATGGATTATTTTATTTTATTAATTTTTTAAAGAGTTACTATTAGTTTCTATATATGAATTGCCTATATTACAGTTAGCACGCCACACAGGTTCACCTAAGCATATTCGCTGAAAATCCCTATTTAACGATCATGCGCGCGACACAGGGTAATATTTTTTTAAGGACTGTAACTTTGGGGGGGGGGGGGGGGTGGCAAAACAAGGACTGTAATTTTTCGGGCTGGCAAAACAAGGACCGTAACTTTTCGGGCTGGCAAAACAAGAACAATAACTCTAAAATGTGGCAATTTAAGGACCACAACTTTTAAAAATAGCAATTTGAGGACAAATTAGCCCAGATTATTCTCTTTCGGGCTCTAATCGCCAGCGTGGATATTCTTTTGAATAATTTTTTTTAAATTCTACCTCTATTTTTTCCTTCTATTTTTTTTTTAATTACCAACTCATTTCGTTATACTTAAAAAAAATGAAGTGAATTTTTTTTTTGAAAATATTATTTCATTTACTATACGTTAAACACTTCACTGCAATAAAATAATACTTAGTGTTAAATATTTAATCTAGGTAAGTTAATACTTACTATACGTTTAATGAAGGAGTTGGAAATTATTTTAAAAAAATAAAATACTTTCATTATACTCAAAAAATAAAATACTTTCATTATTTCAAAAAATATTCATTTCATTTCAAAAAATTCTCAGATTATTGTCTTTTGGCTGGGATTGGAGGGATATGTATGGCCTTATTTAATTTTTATTTTTTGTGGGGAGAAAAAATGGAATTTGGTCGGTTTCAGAGAAAAATATCACCTTGGAATTATTGTGGAAGGGGTAGTAGTAGTTATGAGTTTGCTTTGCAATATGAAGTATATGTGGATGTTGGGGAAAATGGCGATGTAATTAAGGTTTAATTAGTCCAAAAAAAATTTATCCGTCCCAAAGCAAAATTTTAACCTTATTTATTCGTCCCAGTAAGTAAATTAATTCATTTAAAAAAATAAAAGAAAAAAATGAAGTGGAATTTTTTTTTAAAAATAGTTTCATTCAAAATAATATCCATGTTGGCGATTTGAGCCCGAAATCCTATCTAATTAGCCCGAAAGAGAGTAATCCGGGCTAATTTGTCCTCAAATTGCTATTTTTAAAAGTTGCGGTCCTTAAATTGTCACTTTTTAAAGTTACGGTCCTTATTTTGCCAGCCCAAAAAGTTACGGTCCTTGTTTTGCCACCCCCCAAAGTTATGGTCCTTAAAAAACAATTTACCCGCGCGACACATTGTTACACATGAGGTAGTATGACCGTGTTTTTTCATTTTCAACTTTGGGACGTAAATTGTGCTCTTAGCCAAATATTGAGATGCAATTGGAGTAATTAATTTTTTTTTGGGCGTAAAATTGTACAATTAGCCAAAAATTGAGACGTAATTGTTAAAATTAATTTTTTGGGATGTGTAAATTGTACACTTAGCTAAAAACTGAGACATAATTGGAGAAATTAATTTTTTTGAACCTTTTTTGTGGATGTGAAAAGTTATGGGATGTTAAAAAGAAAAACTCTATCCCTTGATCCACCATAATGTGTTATGTCCTTTATCAAAAGGCATTATAAAAGCAAACTTAACGAGTAAATGCATTAAATCATTTCACTATCTGGATCGTTTTGAAGTTAAGGCTCTTGATATATAACAGTAGAGTTAATATCAATTTTGTTCACCAAACTTTACCTTAATTTCAATTTTCATCACTAAATTTCACTCGTCATCAAAGTTGGTTACCAAACTATATTTTTTAGTCATTTTTGTCAGGATGTCGCTTGATCTTTAGTCAACTAACGAAATAAGTTAGGATATCAGTTTTGGTCATCAAATTTTACCAAAATTTCATTTTTGATCATTAAGTTTCACTAGTTATTAAAATTGGTCACTAGTTAATCAAATTTGGTCAGGATGTCAGTTGACCGTTAGTCAACTAACATAATAAGTCATTTATGGTGTAGAATTTCAATAGAGAAGGATAAAATCGTTCAAAAATAATTTACAATGTCAAGACACTTTTATATATACTAGCTTATTACCACGTGCGTTGCACGTGTATATGTTGGTAGTCTTTATGATTTTTTTTTTTTTAATTTCAATGTGAAAAAATCCTATCACTAACTAATTTTATCACAATTTTCATTCTTAAATTATTTTTAGTCAAATGAATATATATATAACTTAAACACGACTTGTTGATTCATGAAATGAATAGATCTGAAGTGGCTCAAGATCTGCAATAGTTGTCCAAAGAGTTATTTTGTACACAACATTTATCCAAATTCTTTTTTTGCATGGTACAATTATTATGTCAAACGAGAAAATGAAACAAAAAATTTCACCACTTAAAATGATTGCTGGTCAATCCAAGACTAACCTTGGGGGAAAAATAGAATTATATGCATCACCGGAGAATCCAAGCCACAAATTATCACACGTTATTTGGAAAGATATCACTAAAACCGATAAAGAGACCATCACATGATTAGATGATCCCATAAGATACCATACTATCAATCTCAAGTCTAAAAAAGCTAAACTTACTCTTCGCCCCCAATGATAAACAAAACAAATGTAAAACTTTTTGTGTTTCTTGAGTAAGTTCTCCACACAAAAGAATTGAGACCAAAAGAATCATCATTAAGAAAACCATATACTTCTCTTTCCATTTAGTAGTCCAAGAAGTGAAGCTCTACGTAAAAAAACAAATGAGTAGAAAAGCTGTCTGTCCTAGTAAGATAGAAGAAAGAATAATATTTTCTTTATTCATCAATAATGCAAATAATACCCGATTGAACAACAACCAAATGTTTTGTCTCGCTAACTATACACTACAAGAAAATTAACCTTTAGTGACAACAATCATGTCATGTCCTCTCATTATTGTTTCCCTAGTTAAAAAATTTTAATATCAGGAAATAATCTGAAACGACAGGATCCTGTCATTACAGATTTTTAACTATAGAAGCAATAATGGCAGGATTACTACCACTAAACATCATTTTTCTTATAATGATAAAAACATTAGTTGAAGAGATATTACTTATTCTAACTATTGGTATTAGTAAAATATTATTTACAGTAATAATTACCGTAAATATTATTCACATAATACTTTGCCTATGTGTAATTTACTATTGTGAATCATTCACTTATATGTAATTAAAAAAAATAAGAAACCAGTTGTGAAAATGGGAAGGTTTGAAGATCTCCATTGGGGAAAAACTTACTCTTATAAACGTTGTTTTTTCCTCAATTCCGGTATATTATTATCCACATTTAGGGCACCAAGGAATGTGATCGAGGAATTAGTGAGTTCACAAAGAAAATTTCCGGGAGGGGGGAGGGAGAGCAAGAGTGCGAGTAAAATAACTTGGATAAAATGGTCCGAAATTTGTAAACCAAAGGAGCCCGGGGTCTCGGAGTAAAAGATGTTGAATGCTTCAATAAGGCATTTCTTGGGGAATGAGTTTGACGATTTTATGGGGAGAGAGAGGGAATGTGGGCAAGATTTATCGAGTCAAGGTGGAGTACTTATTGGGGAAAGAGTTCAGGTTATTCGGGGGTTGGGAATTGAGGTTACTCATGTTGGCTGGTGGAGGATGTACTGAAAGCAGTTGAGGCAGGGTCGCGAAATTGGTTTTTTAACAATTTGGTGAAGGTAGTGGGGGATGCAAAGAAGACCTTGAGCCTAGGATGTATAGGTTGTGTCCACAAACAAAAATACAAAAGTAAGGGAGTTAGGAGAGTGGAGAAATGGGGAATGAAATTGGGTGTGGCAGTGGGAGAGGCAACTCTTAGAGAGGGAGCGAGATGTTCTAAACTTTTTATTGAATGTTGTGAACAAGTACTCGTTGAAAGCAAACGAGGAGGACTCCAGAGATGGAACCCGAGCACGAATGAGATGTACAAGACAAAAGAAGTGTATGACTGACTATTCAGACAAAAAGTGATGTATGCAAGGGGAAGAAAAGAAGAATTTAAAATGATTTTGAAAACTGGCCTCCTTTAGAGGTAAAGATGCACGTTTGGCGAGTGTTATGGGAGTCACTACCAACTAAATCAAGACTCCATAGATATAATATTATTCCAGCTGATTCAAACTTGAACTGTATATTTTGCAATGACAAAGAGGAAACAATTAGCCATTAATTTTCTAATGTGTGCTTGCATATAAGCTGTGGATGAAATAGTGTGATTGGTTAGGGGTGACGACGATTTTATATGGAAGAAAAGAAATAAGAAGGAATTTAATAAGGCACAAGTTGTGAATCATGAGTTATTTATGGAGTTAAAATGTAGGACTTGGAGTTGGTTGAGAGCTAAAAATCTGAACCTAAATAATGTGACTTTTAAGGAGCGGTTAAGGTGTGTGTGTGTTATGGAATTGTAATAGCTAGCTTCTATTAAAATGGTTTTGAGGGGAAAAAGATTGTAACTTAGGTATAATGTGATTAATGAAAATCTCTTTAGCTGATAAAAACTATACAACTATATGATAACATCTAACTTAAAAATTAAAAATAACGAGTACAAAACTAACAAAATTTTGGGGCGTGTGGCATGAATTCAAAACTCAAAATGCAATATTTTATTTTCCAACAAAATATTTAATTACTAATGATCAATAAATGTCATGCTTAAAATAAAATTAAAATCCAAAAATAAAACCAAGGTGCCAGTAAATCAATAAAACATACGAACAACATACTAAAACCTGCCAACTCAATGTACTATTATGCAACTTCTTAAAAATCAACATTCACCCATCAATCTCTTTCCAAAATTATTGTCCCAATCGAATTATAAAGATGTTTGACATTAAACTTCTCTATCCACTAGGACTAAATATGAAGACGATAAATTATATTAATAAATTAGATTATTATTAATAAGGAGCGTGTTGAGTGGAATGTCATATTAGTCCTTTGGCGAGCCAATATTGGGCTCCATAACAAAACTCTTGAGGGTAAACAAAACATAACTAGAACTACTGAAAATCTTAATGAGATATGTCTTTAAACAAAACACTTCATCATTCCATGGGAGCAGGACCGTCTGGTTTCAAAAAACACTCTAAAACAGTGAAATTGCGAAAATCGGGTTCGGGTGCAAAAACAGCTGCCAGAAACGTCTCCAATTCTGAATCATCCGCGGCTTCCTTGGCAGTAAAAGTCAAAAGGTAGATCCTATTTGTGGAATAAACAAGCTTCATCGTCTCCACATATTTATACAATTTTCCGGTCTGCAACAATTTCATGAATTAATAATAACATATACAATAAATACAAAATTAATTAAAGAGATGACATCATACCATACCTACCTTGGACTTAATATACTTCTTTAACTTCTTTCTTATAGTAGCCATTGTCTCTCGGTAGTCGGATTCCTGGAGAGTGGTCTTTAGATCCTCCTCCGGCTCGAAAGGAGAGTCCATAAAAGTGGGCACCTCAACATCCACATCATAACCCTAATCACCACCCACCACAAACAGTTACTAACATAATAATAAGTGTTAATATTAATTTGCAATTTATATTATGACTTTTGTATCAATTTGTAACATGTATAATATATTTTTATCAAATTACAATACTAAATTATCAATTTGCACATATAGAAATCTGGTAATAAATGTTTTACAAGTTGCAATTTTGTATAAATTCTATTTATGTTTAAATGTTTATCATATGTTTTTTTTTTTATCAATTTGCAGCTTTTACCATGATCTTTTATTAATTTAAAATTTGTACAATTAATTTTTTTTTCCAATTATATGAATAGGTTGCAATATGAAAAATTAAGCATCAATCGTACATGTTCCAAATTGATATTAACCCTAATAATAGTTGCACAATAAAAAAAATAAGAAATTGCTTACAAAATTTTCTAAAAATAAAAAATCATAGTGGCAAACTGGCAATGTCTATGAATTGCCTACAAGTTTTTTTTAAATCATCTCATCTATAGCAATTTGTCTACGAAATAACATCCTTGAGTAATTAATTACTAAAAATATTTACCTACAAATTTTTTTGCCTTTGAAATTTTTTTGTAGGCAAAATCCTCATTATTAAATTTTCTTAGTGTCTTCATTTGTTAATTAAGATGCAAAAAAATTCCATCAAGGAATAATCAATCAATATTGATAATTAATTAAAGTTTGAAAAATCGATTTCTAGGGTGCACCTGAGTGCATATTATGTACTTGAATTTTGAAAAAATGTACCAAAAAGAATTAAGCAATACCTCAAGAAGCAGTTCGATGTGTTTTGAAAAATCAAAATTGAGTGTAAAATTCAATTGCATTCTATATATTTGAGTGCATGCTAGAATTTGTAATATAGAGAGAGATCCGACTATACATTGACTCCCAATTTCAACAATAATCTCCACCTAATTATGTTATATGTGTGAGTTAAAATTTCCCAAGATTAAGTGTATTTTTTATTTACAAATAATATTTATTATTGAATGAAAATTCATTACCGAAAATCTTCTGAAAGTATTAATTTTTGTCTACGGACCACTTTGACGCATAAAAGATGACATTTTTATAAGAAGTCAAGCAAAAAAATTACAATAATATTTACTTCTCTGGTCAGTAAATCAAAATCTCATAATACGTTTATCAAAAAATATTTTCATATACAAAGAAAATACATTTTTTTTATCCTTTAATTTTGGTTGATTTTTGGTTTTCGTCCTGTTAACTTTAGAAATTTTGAATTTCATCCTATAACTTACTAAAATTGTGTTTTTCGTCCAGTTAACTTTAGAATTGTGAATTCCGTCCTATAACTTACAAAAAGTTGGTGCCACGGACAAAAATCATAATTTTTTGTAAGTAATTGGACGAAAAAACATAATTTTTTGCAAGTTATAGGACGAAATTCAAAATTCCAAAGTTAAGAGGACGAAAAACACAATTTTTATAAGCTATAGGATGAAATTCAAAATTTCCAAGTTAACAGGATAAAAATCAAAATCAATCAAAGTTAAAAGAAAAAAAAAATGTATTTTCCCTATAATATATAAGTTATAAGGTGAAGGATGAATACATACCCTAGAGGAACGCACTTGATGAAGGAATTTCTTTATGTCACTAGGTTTGTATGATCTCAGAATTTGCTCCCCGAAAAGGCCTTTGTCATATCGTAGTCAAGATTGTGTAGATTATTTTAAAATTATTTTCTTTGTATAGAGTTTTAGATATAATTTTGTAATGGGCAATACTATTCACCCGCATAAAAATGTTATGTTCACCCATCTCTTTATTTTAATAAGAATATATTTAATAAAAATGACTAATATATCCTTCATAAAAAATAAACATTATATTTATTAAATGCTCACGCTTTCAACACTCTACCCAAAATCTCATAATTCAAGCAATTTTTTCTATTTTTTCACACACACAATTACACCATTAAAAATAAAAGGACAAAAAAATATATGAATATGATCATAAAAATATAAGCCATAGAGACTCAATTTAATGATTATTCTTTTCTTTATATTGGTACACCCAAATTAACTTTTTATCAGATTTAGTCCCAAATCTGCCGGAAAAGACAATACGACGTCGTTTTAAAGTCCGAAATTGGGGATTTATCGCAAGGGTGTTGATGGAGTGTCCATATGCGGTAATTATATTTTATTTTGTCACTTTCTTTTAGAATTTTTAAATACATATTATGTGTAATCAAATTGTAAAAGAAAAGAAAAAATCAAATATAAATAGTAGCCGTAAACGCCACATCAGCACTCTTGCCGGAAATCACCGAAATTCGGACTTCAAAGTGAGATTTGGGACCAAAACTGGACCCTGTCAGAAAAATTGGGACTAAATCTGATAAAAAATTAATTTTGGGACCAAATCTATTTTGTCAGAAAGTTATGAGACGATTTGTAATATAAACTCCGATATTCTGTGTCCTTGGCCTCTTTTGGGTTTCCACTAGATACTTCTTTGATTAGATTCTGTGTCCTCATTCTTGAATCTTCTTTGAATGGAACTTCTGAATTTTAGATTGCTGTGAGATATATTTTCTTTGTCAGTGTTAGGTGTCAAAAGCTAGAATACACTCTTGAACCAGGTTGATTAAACAAGATCAGTAGACTTTAGGAATCAGTAGACCTTAAGATCAGTAGACCTTAAGAGCGATCAGAAGAGTTCAAAATCGAAAGCAACTCAACTGATGAGAATTTCAGTAGAGTTCAAAGCACAAGACTCAGAGATTTTATAGTGGTTCGATCCAATAGATCTGCATCCACTTTGTGAGGACCTTTCACTATGTTGAAGAAGAGATTACAGAACTACAATGATATTATCCAGAGTATAAGCTGAGAAAATGAATCTAGCACTCAAAATATCACACTAGCTAACAAGTTGAAAATCTTCTTTTCCTCTAACACTGAGCTAATTTATATAGCAGCAACCGAGACACCCTTGAGCAGTTATGAGTTGCGAGTGATAGCCTGCCACGTGTTCTTCATCTTGCAACTCGAATTAGTTATAACCTCCAAGTAGTTAGGAATTTATGACCTCTTGAAGTTGGCACCAGACAACACTTAAAACTATAACAGTTTTGCCTAACTACCTTTCGTAACCGAATAACTGTCAACTCTCTTGGCTTTTCCAGCTGTTAAAGGTCAAGAACAGATCTTCTAACTTCACCCTTCCATATGGTTTGGAAGATATTTACAAGATTTAGAGATAACACCTCTCAAATCTCCACCTTTAGCTCTAAATCAACAATAGCACCTTTAACAAAAGGCCTTCACCACTGCTCCCTCAAGAGCAGCACCAACCAATGCTTTAATGCATTCCAATAAGCCTGAGACAAAGTTCAAACTTTGCCTAAGGCAATGCCTTTGTGAATCCATCTGCGGGATTGTCTTCAGTAGCTATTTTAGCTACATGCACCATCTCTTTCTCCACCATGTCCAGTACAAAGTAGTACTTTACATCAATGTGTTTTGTTCTTTCATGGTAGCCTTGATGTTTTGCCAAATGTATGGCACTCTGATTATCACAATACAATGTGACCTTTCTCTGATAAAGTCCCAATTCCTTCAGAATCCCTTTTAGCCAAAGGCTTTCTTTAACAGCTTCTGTAAGTGCTACAAACTCAGCTTCCGTAGTGGATAGAGCAACATTGGACTGGTGTGTTGATCTCCAAGACACTGCTGTTCCAAACAAAGTGAACACATATCCAGTTAAGGACTTCCTTGTATCAACATTAGCTGCATAATCTGAGTCAACATATCCAACTAATGCATCTTCATTTCCTGTGCACTTCTGAAACTTCAATCCCTTGTCAACAGAGCTAACAATGTACCTCATAATCCACTTCACAGCTTCCCAGTGTCCTATTCCAGGATCACTCATGTATCTGCTAACTACACTCATGGAGTGAGTAAGATCAGGCCTGTAGCATACCATGGAATACATTAGGCTTCCCACTGAACTTGCATAAGGAACCTTACTCATATGAGATCTTTCTCTGGTATCTTTTGGAATTTGCTGAATTGACAGCTTTATATGCTGTCCAAGGGGAGTTGTTACTGGTTTTACTTGATTCATTCTGAACCTGTCAAGCACCTTCTTCAAGTATGAGCTTTGACTGAGATGAATGGTATTCATGTCCCTCTTTATTTCCATTCCCAGAATCATCTTTACTGTCCCAAGGTCTTTCATTTCAAACTCTGATTTGAGCAGTTCCTTCACCTTGTTAATTCCTTCTTCATCTTCACTTGCTATAAGCATATCATCCACATAGAGCAGTAAGTAAGTCTTCAATCTGAGACCATCCTTGAAATAAACACAGCTGTCATACTTGCTCTTTGTGAATCCTACTGATGTAATAAACTCATCAAACCTGAGATACCATTGTCTTGGACTTTGCTTAAGTCCATATAGTGACTTCTTAATCAGACAAACCTTCTTAGCAGAATCAGGTATGTTTACTCCCTCAGGAATTTTCATATGAATGGGTTTATCTATCTTTCCATGAAGAAAGGCTGTGGTGACATCCATCTGGTGTAATTCCAGATTGTATTGAGCTACTAAGGCCAGAAGAATCCTTATGCTGCAATGCTTCACTACTGGGGAGAATATCTCATTAAAATCCACCCCTTCTCTCTGAGTAAAGCCCTTTGCTACAAGTCTTGCTTTGTATCTTATAGATCCCCCTTTCATAGCTTCCACTTTCTTTCTGTATATCCATTTGCACCCAACAAGTTTCTTATTCACAGGTTTATCCACTATCTCCCATGTTTGATTCTTCTCAAGAGAAAGTAACTCCTGCTCCATAGCTACAATCCATTTATCCCTTTCACTGCAGCTAATAGCCTGTGAGTAAGTCTTAGGTTCCTGTTGCTCCACATCTTGAGCAACATACAGTGCATATGAGATTACATCAGCATGTCCAAATCTCTGTGGTGGATGAATCTGTCTCCTGACCCTGTCCCTTGCTAATTAATAATCCTGGTATTCAGTCTCACTGCCTTGATCACTCTCATGATCACCTTGATTCTCATGAGCATAGTTTCTTATACCCTGTGGCTCCACCTCAAGATGTGTAGTACTATCTTGAGTCTCTCCAGAACCTGCATTTTCAGTCACCTTAAGAGGTAAGCAGTTTTCATCAAAGGTTACATCTCTGCTTATGATACACCTCTCACTTCCCTTCTCAATGCACCACAATTTGTATCCCTTTACCCCTGTTGGATATCCAATCAGTACACACTTGAGAGCTCTTGGTTCTAGCTTGTCTTGCCTTATATGAGCAAAGGCCTTGCATCCATAGACTCTTAAGTTGGAGAAATCAGGTTTGTGTCCAGACCAGGCTTCCTCTGGTGTCTTGAACTTCAGTGGTGTAGATGGACTTCTATTTATGAGATAAGCTGCTGTGGTTACTACTTCTCCCCAGAAAGACTTGGGTAATCCAGAGCTACTCAACATAAACCTCACTCTTTCTAGCAAGGTTTGATTCATCCTCTCAGCAACTCCATTTTGTTGAGGAGTTCCAGGTACAATTTTGTGCCTTACAATGCCTCTTTCCTTGCAGAAAGTTGTGAATTCTTCAGATAGATACTCCAACCCGTTGTCAGTTCTTAGAACTTTTAGCTTCTTACCACTGGTGTTCTCCACCTCAGCTAACCAATTCTTGAAACTACTGAATGCTTCAGATTTAGTTTTCAATACAGATATCCATACCTTCCTCGAGTAATCATCTATGAAGGTAATGAAGTATCTTCCTCCATTCCTTGTGGGATTCTTTGAGGGTCCCCACAAGTCTGAGTGTACATAGTCAAGGGTTCCTTTTGTGGTGTGAGAAGCAGTGCTGAATTTCATCCTCTTAGACTTCCTATATATGCAGTGTTCACATATATTTATCTTTGAGATTCTGTCTCCACCTAGCAGATCTTGTTTGGCTAACTCTTGTAAGCCATTTTCACTCACATGAGCTAGCCTGTTGTGCCACAACAGTGTGTTGTCCTTTTCATTTGCAGAATTAATACCACCAGTAACAGTCTTTCCAAGTAAGAAATAGAGATCATTCCTTCTAGTTCCTTTCATAACAATATGGTTATCTCTGGTAACTACTAATTCACCATTTTCAGAAGTAAACTTGTACCCCATGTTATCTAACATGCCAAGAGATATGAGATTCCTTCTAAGATCAGGTACATACCTCACATTCCTCAGAGTTCTGACAGCTCCATCAAACATCTTCAAGTTTATAGAGCCAGTTCCTCTTACTTTGCAGGTGTGGTCATTTCCAAGCAAGACTGATCCACCATTCTGGTGTTTGAACTCAGTGAACCATTCTTTCACAGGGCACATGTGAAATGAACAACCTGAATCCAGAATCCACTCATTCTTCTCCCCTGATGTGGTGATGGAAAGTACTTCAGCTAGTTCAAAGCTTGTGGAGTCTTCTGTTTCTACTGCTTGATTTACTTGTTTCTTATCCTTCCCAGATTCAGCAACTCCTTTAAACTTTGATGACTTCTTCCACTTAGGGCAGTTTCTCTTGAAATGTCCTGTCTCATGGCAGTGATAACACTTCCTGCCTTCTCCATCATTAGAGGTTTCTGATGATTTCTTCTCAGGTTTCTTGCCTTTATCTTTAGGCCACTTCTTGAAGTTCTTCTTTGAATGGTTTTCCTTCACTGTCAGACTCTCATTCACCTTGGCACTACTACTGGCTTCAGATGTTTTCTGCAGTTCCTTAGACTTAAGAGCCAACTGCACATCTTCAAGGCTAATTGTATCTTGTCTTCCAAATAGTATGGTGTCCTTCAGGTTTTCATAAGACTTTGGTAAAGCACTTAACAAGATAAGGGCCTTATCCTCCTCTTCCAGCATGATTTCAATATTCTCTAAGTCATCCAGAATTTTATTGAAATCATCCAACTGCTCCAGGATGGGTTTGTCATCTGCCATCTTGAATGCATATAGTTTCTGCTTCATGTACAACCTGTTAGCCAAGGTCTTCGCCATGTACAAGCTTGAAAGCTTGTCCCAGACCTCCTTTGCGGTTTTCTCCTTAGCCACCTCCCTCAGAACTTTGTCACCAAGGCACAAAATGATAGCACTGTGTGCCTTTTCTCTGATCTTGGCCCTTTCTGCCACTTTCTTACTTGTTTCTTCTTCTTCTGGTTTTCCAGGTTCTTCAATGGCTTCAGTCAATCCTTGCTGAACCAGAAGGGCCTTCATCTTGATTCTCCAAAGCCCAAAGTCAGATTTTCCAGAGAACTTTTCAATTTCAAACTTTGTGGAGCTACTCATCCTTGCGTCTTGCCTTGTTTAGCTCGTTTCCCACAGACGGCGCCAATTTGTTAGGTGTCAAAAGCTAGAATACACTCTTGAACCAGGTTGATTAAACAAGATCAGTAGACTTTAGGAATCAGTAGACCTTAAGATCAGTAGACCTTAAGAGCGATCAGAAGAGTTCAAAAATGAAAGCAACTCAACTGATGAGAATTTCAGTAGAGTTCAAAGCACAAGACTCAGAGATTTTATAGTGGTTCGATCCAATAGATCTACATCCACTTTGTGAGGACCTTTCACTATGTTGAAGAAGAGATTACAGAACTACAATGATATTATCCAGAGTATAAGCTGAGAAAATGAATCTAGCACTCAAAATATCACACTAGCTAACAAGTTGAAAATCTTCTTTTCCTCTAACACTGAGCTAATTTATATAGCAGCAACCGAGACACCCTTGAGCAGTTATGAGTTGCGAGTGATAGCCTGCCACGTGTTCTTCATCTTGCAACTCGAATTAGTTATAACCTCCAAGTAGTTAGGAAGTTATGACCTCTTGAAGTTGGCACCAGACAACACTTAAAACTGTAACAACTTTGCCTAACTACCTTTCGCAACCGAATAACTGTCAACTCTCTTGGCTTTTCCAGCTGTTAAAGGTCAAGAACAGATCTTCTAACTTCACCCTTCCATATGGTTTGGAAGATATTTACAAGATTTAGAGATAACACCTCTCAGTCAGGAATGTGATCGGCTATTGCTGCATTCGATTGGTAAAATGGAGACAGAGTTGACGTGGAAAAGATCGGCCAACCAACGTGCATCAGAAAAGTTTTATATACCAGAAACTTCTCTTTTATGATTTATTGTAAACCGAGTGTTGTATCATTATTGCATTCAACCTCATTTTTACTTACTAGGGTTGATAGATTTGCAGCTTTTGCTTACTGTAAGTAGGGTACGAGTTATAAATTATAATAGCTTGTTCCTTGAGAATCCATTTGTAAGCTAATAACGGCATTGGTTGTTATTTGTTTTGATTGCTAAGTTATTGCAAATAAATGTTATCAAGCTCATGCTTCCCATAGTTCTATATAAAATCAACCGAGGAATTCTAAGCACAAACTATGCGTATTTGATATATGAGTAAATCGAGGTGCTTTTGAAACTATACGTTTGCAAAGTTTTACTGTAATTACTTCCACCGTCCAATATTAGTAGTCTTGTTTTTTGGACTGCTATTGAAGAAATTATAATCATCCTTCAAAGTGATTGTTTGTGACAATATAATACTATAACAAACAGTATTATAACATGATAAATGGACCTCACAATATTATAACAAACAGTATTATGGACCTTACAAAAATAACATGACTACTAATATTGGATGGAGGGAGTAATATTTTACTAATGTATTGTATCAAAAGAACTAATAACAATTGTTAATACAAGTAATACCTATTCAACTAATGGCTTTATTGTAATTAATTAAAATATTTCAAAAGTGATATCTTTAGTTCTGTTTAATGATACATTTATTGCAATTCACTAGAACATATCAAATCACAACTAAAACGCAAAGAGGGCAGAAAAACAACATATAATTAAGAAATCACTAGAATTTGACACAACGCCAAAGAAAATAAACATAGAAAACCAAGAAACACATGCTTTTCGAATCATCTAACTCATCAACGAAAAAATGGTTGTTTTTCTCGGTTTCACCATTCCGAATCCCCAAGAAAATAGCTAGATCTTCTAGACCGTTTGACTAAATTTGTTTGAAACATTTTATAAGTTCCTCCTATTTATAACTTGTTTTAAAAGCTTATAAAATGTAATTTTTAAGCAGCTTATAAGTTATCTAAAATGATTGAGTAGTTGCTAACCAAGCAGATGATTGAGAATTTATAATAAATATTTTTTAAATATTAAAATAAAATAATATTTTTTTATATTAAAATAGAGGTGAATGGCAGAATGGGTAGGAGGGAGGGGTTGAGGTGGGATGAAAGGTGAGTCCACCAACCCTAATCACTTTTTTACTCTTAATTAGCACAAAACTAAAATCCCCTAAACTAAACACAATCAATAACAACAACAAAGGTTAACTTCTATTTGCAACCTATATTATTACTCTTCTAGAAGTTTGTATCAAAATGCAAATTATACTATATAAAATTATCATTTTGCTCAAAGATAACATATATAAACCAATGAAAATCTATTACCTATGAATATTCCTTTTATCATGTAAAAGATAACTGAATAAATCCGTTATCTTTTATAAATATCAATTATCTATAGTGAAACAAATATTTATATTTTATCCATTTTTTAAATACTTGGAATTAAAAATTTAAAATATTCACAAGAAAAAGACATTTTTTTTCAATAAATGTATAATCAATTCAAAAGTCAATTTATTCATTAAATTGACAAATATTCAAAAAAATCATCAAAACATTCAATATTCCATTTAAAAATCACACTGCAAAAAATATATACTCCCTCCGTCCCAGCATTATTTGCACACTAACTTTATTTTCGTGTTTTAGCGAGCGATTTGTTTATTAGTATTTGAAATGATAAAGTAACTTTTAAGGTATGGTTTGATAAATCTATCTCTCTTCTATTATAAAATGACTTTAAAATGACTTTATCATTTTAAATACTAATAAAAAACTCGCTCGCTAAAACACGAGAAAACAGTAAAAGTGCGAATAATGATGGGACGGAGGGAGTATTTAATAAATTTTTAATCAAATTTGATATAAATTCAAATAAATGAAACAAAAAATAACCAACAGAATACTTAATTACTAATGATCAATAATTCAATAAATATCATGCTTAAAATAAAATTAACAACAAAAAATCAAATTAAAAACCACAACTAAGGCTACTGAAAATCTTACTGAGTAATATCTTTAAACAAAACACTACACTCGAAAGCAAGCTAAGTGAAAAACATATCCGTAAACGAAACACAACCAAATTGAATATAACAAAACTAAACAACCATTCAACATTCCAAGGGAGGAGGACCGTCAGGCTTTAGAAAACACTCTAAAACAGCGTATTTATGAAATTCGAGACCCGGTGCAAAAACAGCTGCCAAAAACATCTCCAATTCCGCATCATCCGCGACTTCCTTGGCAGTAAAAGTCAAAAGAAAGATCCTATTTCTCGAAAAAACAAGATTCAACGTCTCCACATATTTATACACTTTCCCAGTCTGCACCAATTTCATAAATTAACAAAGACATATACAATAAAAAGAAAATCAAAGAGATGATACCATATTATACCATACCTACCTTGGACTTAATATGCTTCACTAACTTTTTTGTTATAATAGCCATTTTCTGTGGAAAGTTGTGTGCCTGGAGAGTGGTCTTTAGATCCACTATTGGTAAGAAAGTAGAGTCCATAAAACTGGGGGGACAAACATCCACATCGTAACCCTAATCACCACTCACAACAAACACAATTACTAACGTAATAATAAGATTAATATTAGCTTGCAATCTGTATTAGGACTCTTCTACTAATTTGTAACATGTAAACTATATTTTATCAAAACTGCAACCTATACAATACAAAATTAACAATTTCCACATATATATACAATACAAGTTGCAAATTTGTATCAACCCTATATATGTTTAAATGTTTTATCATATGTTATTTTAATCAATTTGCAGCTTGTAACATGGTCTTTCATTAATTTAAAAGTTGGACACTTAATTTTTTATCCAATTATATGAACAGGTTGCAATTTTTAAAAAATATCGTACATATTGCAAATTGATATTAACCCAAATAATTATAGTTCCACAATAATCATCTAATCACTTTCATTTCTCAATCTATAAGTCTACAAAATCACATTCCTAAGTAATTAAGCACTAACAAGCAATTTATATACAAAAAATTTTACCTGGGAAAATTCTTTTGTAGGCAATCTTTATTACGAAATTTTATGTTGGAAAATAGCAGCCATATGACAATTTTATATCATCTTACCGTGACCATTAAGATGCACAAAAAATCCATATAATTATGAGTTATAAAGTGAGTGATGAATACATACCCTAGAGGAACGCACTTGATGAAGGAATTTCTTTATGTCACTAGGTTTGTATGATCTCAGAATTTGCTCCCCGAAAAGGCCTTTGTCATAATAATATTTGATTTCATCGCTATCGTACTTCTCTTCACAATCTCTCCTTGCCATATAAAGTGTAATCATACCAAACTTGTATTGTGGACATTCTTTCAATGGAGGCCATTCTTTTTTCATCCCCACATATTCTTTTCTTCTCAATCTTTTTTTCAATCGACCCCTTACTTTCTCTCCTTTGGTTTTCGATCGATGCCCTAATTTCTTTCCTGATTTTTTCGATTGAGACTCTATTTTCTTTCCCATGGCTGCAAACTATTAATTCTACCAAAGAAACCTAGAAATTATGTATGTATATAAATAAGATAGTTGCTTCCTCCCTAAGATAGTCGTGGGTTTTATTTTGGTCTAGATATGATTGGCATATCATAAAATATGTTGAAAGATATATTTCGAAATATCATAGTCAAAGATTGTATAAGATTATTTTTATATTATTTTCCTTACTTATAGCTTTTTTTTTTTTTCCTTCTCAACCATTTTTTCCTTAGATTTTCGATCGAGAGCGAAAGAAACATAGAAAATAGAAATGATTTACTATGAGGTATCCTACGAAAGAAACCGGTTTTAATTGGATTTTTCAATGAGGTATCCTAATTATTGTTAGAAATTGGTTTTAATAAGAGGGTTCATATCCCAAGTTTGACTAATTTCTTTAGGAATGAAAACGTTAGGTTTTGGGAAAACAAAAATAACGAGGTCGTTCTACTCGCGGAGTAGATGAGCGTGGTATATTAGATATCTCAAAACTAATTTCCGGTGAATGAGAATTTAATTTGGGAAGTTGAAAGATTATTGACTCTTGTAAGATAAATTCCATGGAAAAAGGAAAATAAATTACATCCTACATTGGAAAATTACAAGAAAGTTTCTTATATATATAAAGGAAAGTATTCATGTTCATCAAATTGGTACATGGGGACCCTAACCACGGACCGCGCGCGTCCCGCCCCGCTCGGGCCCGAGTCCGTGGTTCTTGGCAATTGGGCTTTGGGGCCTACCTAAATTTATAGAGTACCGAAAATGTGAAAGACTCAATATCTTTTTGGACCAAACTGTTTGGGTGGCGCTATCCGGATTTGGGTCAGCCCACGAATATGAATAATTCAGTCCAGATTTCGTTTGGAATATTCCTTCGAAGCTTCTAGAATCCTCTTGCTTCCCAAGTAAGTGAAGCGGACATGGTCAATTCCACGATCTTCTTAATTGACCGTCTTCATATGCAGTGCAAATTTCCGTCTATATATACCCCTCTTCTCCAGACTTTCGAATTCACTTTTTTGCCTACGCAATTAATTAAACCTCAGAAATCCTTTCGCAGATAATAATTTCATTCAGTTTCGTACTCCAATTTTGTTCGTCGAGAGCTTGTACACGGTGGTGCTACCTATATAAGTTGCAAATTGTTTACCTTTGAGAACTTGTACGTACGATTCCGTAAGCACTATACGGGGCGTATTTAGTCTTGCGAGAAAATGTTTTTTTCTTGACTCGGTTTCTTCAATACGATTTCGTTTCGTATTTCCATTACAGTATATGAGGTAACATTTTCTCTTTCCATTGATGTTCTCCACTTCAGCTAACCAGTTCTTGAAACTACTAAAAGCTTCTGATTTGGTCTTTAACACTGATATCCACACCTTCCTTGAGTAATCATTTAAGAAGGTTATAAAGTATCTTCCTCCATTCCTTTGGGGTTTCTTGCAGGTCCCCACAAATCAGAGTGTACATAATTCATAATCCCCTTTGTTGTATGAGAAGCACTGCTAAATTTCAACCTCTTAGACTTTCCATATATACAATGCTCACACAAATCAATTTTGGTGATTCTGTCACCACCTAACAGACCTTGCTTAGACATCTCTTGTAATCCCTTTTCACTCACATGAGCTAGCTTGTTATGCCATAGTAATGTATTTTCCTTCTCACTTACAAAATCAGTCCTACAAGTCACAGTACTTCCAAGCAAGAAATAGAGATCATTCCTTCAAGTCCCTTCCACAACAGTATGTGTTTCTCTGGTAACTACTAATTCACCATTTTTAGAAGTGAACTTGTACCCCATATTACCTAACATACCAAGAGATATTAGATTTCTTCTTAAATTAGGTACATACCTCACATTCCTCAGAGTTCTGACAGCACCATCAAACATCTTCAAGTTTATAGAGCCAATTCCTCTTACTTTTCATGTGTGGTCATTTGCAAGCAAGACTGATCCAACATTATGATGTTTGAACTTAATGAACCACTCTTTCATAGGACACATGTGAAATGAACAACTTGAGTCCAGAATCCACTCACTCTTTTCCTCTGATATGGTGATAGAGTGAACTTCAGCTAATTCAAAGCTTGTGGAGTCTTCAGTTTCTACAGCCTAATTTACTTGATTATTGTCCTTTCCAGATTCAGCAGCTCCTTTGAACTTTGATGACTTCTTCCACTTTGGAAAATTTCTTTTGACATGTCCTGGTTCATGGCAGTGATAACATTTCCTGTCTTCACCATCATTAGAGGGCTCTGATGTTTTCTTCTCAGGTTTCTTGTCTTGTGCTTTAGGTCACTTCTTGAAGTTCTTCTTTTGATGATTTTCTTTCACTGTCAGGCCTTCATTTACCTTGCTACTACTGCCAACTTCAGATGTTTTCTGTAAATTCCTTGGATTTGAGAGTGTTGTTTATCTAAAAATGGGTGCTGGGATTTATTGGCTATTTGGTAGGTTTAGATAAAAACATCAAAGAAAGATGGATTGAATGCTCCATTAATGCAACTATTTATGAGTGATAATGAAGATGATATGGATGCAAGAACACCAAGAATTGCCAGGGGTTTTTAATCCCTGAACTTAAATGCTTGTATAACTTTTTAATTGAGTGAATAGTTTTTTTTTTCGACTTTGTACAAGGATAGTCCTATTTATAGGTTTCTTCTACAGGGGTATACTAGTCATTTTCGACCTCCACGGGGGACAACTGCATTAAATGACTGCAGCCCCTGGAGGCGCGCGGATGCCCAATCGTCCTTGCCTGCAGGAGGTCGGCCACTGCTGTGTCGCCACGTGTCCCAAAAGGACGATTCTCTGGGTCATTTCCTTAATTGGCGGGAATATTCTTCCTGTCACTTCATACGGAGGCGGCTTTTTACTCCGTTTGGGAAGATTTTGCCAGATTCCATCACGTGCTCTTGGGATCTTCTTCTTTGGGAGGGTACTCATTGAGGTCGGAGGTCGGACCTTGAGGTCGGCAAGGCGCCGGCCGACCGGAAGACGACTTCCTTTACTATCATCCCCGGTTTATCTAGGCGCGATCGTGGTCAGCGGGTATCCGACCTGGAAAGGGTCGGAAGTGACCCGTCCTGGAAGGGGTCTGAAGTGACCAGTCCTGGAAGAGGTCGGAAGTGACCCGACGTTCAGTCTTCATTCGCCGTCGTACGGTCGAGACCCTGTGTGGTCGGGGATGCCCTTGCCGGGCTCCGATCATGAGGCCGGATGGTCTCCGGCCGTCCTGCCTAAAAAGGTGGTCGGTGTCGACCTCGGTCGGAAACGGTCACAACAGAGAGCCAACTGCTTATCTTCAAGGCTAATAGCTTCTTGTCTTCCAAACAAAATGGTATCCTTCAGATTTTCATAAGATTTAGGCAGAGCACTTAACAAGATAAGTGCCTTATCCTCCTCCTCCACTTTGATCTCAATATTCTCTCAGTCATCCAGAATTTTATTGAAATCATCCAACTGCTCCAAGATGGATTTGTCATCTGTCATCTTCAATGCATAGAGTTTCTGCTTCATGTACAACCTATTAGCCAAGGTCTTCACCATCTTGAGAGCTTGTCCCAGACTGCCTTTGCAATATTCACAAGAAAAATACATTTTTTTTCAATAAATGTATAATCAATTCAAAAGTCAATTTATTCATTAAATTGACAAATAACCAAATATTCAAAAAAATCATCAAAACATTCAATATTCCATTTAAAAATCACACTGAAAAAAATATATATTTAATAATTTTTTAATCAAATTTGATATAAATTCAAATAGATGAAACAAAAAATAGTCAACAGAATACTTAATTACTAGTGATCAATAATTCAATAAATATCATGCTTAAAATCAAATTAAAAACCACAACCAAGGCTACTGAAAATCTTACTGAGTAATATCTTTACACAAAAGACTACACTCGAAAGCAAGCTAAGTGAAAAACATATCCGTAAACGAAACACAACCAAATTGAATATAACAAAACTAAACAACCATTCAACATTCCAAAGGAGGAGGACCGTCTGGCTTTAGAAAACACTCTAAAACAGCGTATTTATGAAATTCGAGACCCGGTGCAAAAACAGCTGCCAAAAACATCTCCAATTCCGTATCATCCGCGGCTTCCTTGGCAGTAAAAGTCAAAAGAAAGATCCTATTTCTCGAAAAAACAAGCTTCAACGTCTCCACATATTTATACACTTTCCCAGTCTGCACCAATTTCATAAATTAACAAAGACAGATACAATAAAAAGAAAATCAAAGAAATGATACCATATCATACCATACCTACCTTGGACTTAATATGCTTCACTAACTTTTTTGTTATAATAGCCATTTTCTGTGGAAAGTTGTGTGCCTGGAGAGTGGTCTTTAGATCCACTATTGGTAAGAAAGTAGAGTCCATAAAACTGGGGGGGCAAATATCCACATCGTAACCCTAATCACCACTCACAACAAACACAATTACTAACATAATAATAAGATTAATATTAGCTTGCAATCTGTATTAGGACTCTTCTACTAATTTGTAACATGTAAACTATATTTTATCAAAATTGCAACCTATACAATACAAAATTAACAATTTCCACATATATATACAATACAAGTTGCAAATTTGTATGAACCCTATATATGTTTAAATGTTTTATCATATGTTATTTTAATCAATTTGCAGCTTGTAACATGGTCTTTCATTAATTTAAAAGTTGTACACTTAATTTTTTATCCAATTATATGAACATGTTGCAATTTTAAAAAAATATCGTACATATTGCAAATTGATATTAACCCAAATAATTATAGTTTCACAATAATCATCTAATCACCTTCATTTCTCAATCTATAAGTCTACAAAATCACATTCCTAAGGGGTAAATTTTTTTTTAAGGACTGTAACTTTGGGGGGTGGCAAAACAAGGACTGTAACTTTTCGGGCTGGCAAAATAAGGACAATAACTTTAAAATGTGGCAATTTAAGGACCACAACTTTTAAAAATAGCAATTTGAGGATAAATTAGCCCGGATTATTCTCTTTCGGACTCTAATCGCCAACGTGGATATTCTTTTGAATTTTTTTTTTAAATTCCACTTCTATTTTTTCTTTTTTTCTTTTTTAAATTTCCAACTCATTTCATTATACTTAAAAAAATGAAGTGGAATTTTTTTTAAATATTATTTCATTTACTATACGTTTAACACATCACACATATTGCAATAAAATAATACTTACTATACGTTTAATGAATGAGTTGGAAATTATCTTACTCAAGAAATAAAATACTTTCATTATTTCAAAAAATATTCATTTCATTTTTTTTTCTTAGATTATTTTGAGTATAATGAATGAGTTGGAAATTATTTCAAAAAATAAAAGAAAAAAATGAAGTGGAATTTTTTTTAAAAATAGTTTCATTCAAAATAATATCCATGTTGAAGATTTGAGCCCGAAACCCGATCTAAGTAGCCCGAAGGAGAGTAATCCGGGTTAATTTGTCCTCAAATTGCTATTTTTAAAAGTTGCGGTACGGTCCTTAAATTGCCACTTTTTAAAGTTACAGTCCTTGTTTTGCCAGCCCGAAAAGTTACGGTCCTTGTTTTGCCACCCCCTAAAGTTACGGTCCTTAAAAAACAATTTACCCCATTCCTAAGTAATTAAGTACTAACAAGCAATTTATATACAAAAAATTTTACCTGGGAAAATTCTTTTGTAGGCAATCTTTATTACGAAATTTTATGTTGGAAAATAGCAGCCATATGACAATTTTATATCATCTTACCGTGACCATTAAGATGCACAAAAAATCCATCCGTGAATAATCAATCAATATTGATAATTAATTAAAATTAGAAAAATCAATTCCAATACATATAATTATGAGTTATAAAGTGAGTGATGAATACATACCCTAGAGGAACGCACTTGATGAAGGAATTTCTTTATGTCACTTGGTTTGTATGATCTCAGAATTTGCCCGTAAAGGCCATCGTCATAATAATATTTGACTTCATCGCTATCGTACTTCTCTTCATAATCACTCCTTGCCATATAATGTGTAATCATACCAAACTTGTATTGTGGACATTCTTCTAATGGAGGCCATTCTTTTTTCATCCCCACATATTCTTTTCTTCTCAATCTTTTTTTCAATCGACCCCTTACTTTCTCTCCTTTGGTTTTCGATCGATGCCCTAATTTCTTTCCTGATTTTTTCGACTGAGACTCTATTTTCTTTCCCATGACTGCACAACTATTAATTCTACCAAAGAAACCTAGAAATTATGTATGTATATAAATAAGATAGTTGCTTCCTCCCTAAGGCTAAGATATTCGTGGGGTTTTATTTTGGTCTAGATATGATTGGCATATATATCATAAAATTTGTTAAAAGATATATTTCGAAATATCATAGTCAAAGATTGTATAAGATTATTTTTATATTATTTTCCTTATTTATAGCTTTTGTTTTTCCTTCTTAGCCATTTTTTCCTTAGATTTTCGATCGAGAGCGAAAGAAACCTAGAAATTATTTACTATGTATAAAGGTATGATTATCAAATCAAAATTTTTGATAGATATCGTACGTAGATCATATATTTCCATCCTATTCAAGATTGTATTGTATAGCGTGATATATTTATGTGAAATATAATTTGATTTTTCAATGAGATATCCTAATTATTTGCAAACTCATGCCTATATTAAACATGTAACCACAAAAGTTAGACAAAGTATAGAGTAAAAATGGTTCATACATGAATCAGTTATTTTCACTAAAGAGTGCTAATTGTTTTAACTGAAGTGTATTAGTTATTTTCACTGTAGAATTATTTAATGAAAACAAACTAAGACTCTTCAGTTAAAACAACTAATATTTTTCAGTGACAATAACTAATATTTTTTAGTGAAAACAACAGTGATTCATGTAAGAACCAATTTCATCCAATATGAAAAAACAAACAAGTACAAAATATGTAGTTTTACAACATGAAATTTATGTGTAAACAAACAAACGTACGCAAGATGAATTTCGGGATATGAAAGAGGGTTTAGGGTTTACGTAAGCCGCCGTCACCATCCAATTTATTCTGAGTTTGCATCTTTCTTTTCCGTTCAATTTATTCTGGAAGACTAGACCCATATTTCGGGGATTTCGATACTTGCGTTTTTTTACTATTGCTAATTGATCTTGTAGCACGGGCCCCCACCCCCTGGCCCGACAGGATTGGGTGGAGGAGGTAAATCATGGTGACTCAGCGGCCCATTAGGTGAGAGGACCAGTGTCTAGTGTCCACAAGGAGCTATCCCCCAAATGTAGTCTCTGGGTATTGAATTAAATTGATCTGTTTTATTCGTGAGACTGTGTTTAATTAAATTGGTAATAAATGTTTTACAAGTTGCAAATTTGTATAAACCATATATGTGTTTACATGTTTATCAGAGAATAGAAGTTTTTTGGTCCCATAACTTATCGAGTGTCCGATTTTGATTCAAAATTTTGACTCTTCATTTATGGTCCCATAACTTCTATGGCTTTCCTAATTTTGGTCTCATTCTTGCTGAGAAATTTCTTTTTGGTCCCATAACTTATCGAGTGTCCGATTTTAGTCCCAAAAAACTTGACTCTTCAATTTTGGTCCCGTAACTCCTATGATTTGTTCAATTTTTAACCACATATTAGTGATATGGAAAAAATGATTAAAAAATACAAAACAAAAAAAAAATCGTTTTGCGGACACATCTTCGAGGGTACTGTTAAGGTCCAAATTTGGGCAGAATGTGAGTTGAGCATGACAAAAAAGGGCACCATTTTTGTATTTTTAAAGAAAATGAGACAAAAAATGGACCATGCCTAAGAGTTACAGGACCAAAATTGAAGAGTCAATTTTTTTGGGACCAAAATCGTACACTTGATAAGTTATGAGACCAAATAACTTTTTTTCTCATGTTTATCATATGTTTTTTTAAAATCAAAATTGATTTTTGAAATCCAAGTGCATAGTAGAATTTGTGATATATATATATATATGTGAAAATGGTACATAATAAGCTTATCATAAAATAATTTAACAATATTATTAATCTCATTAATCTCATCAGGAGTATCATTAATTTGGGTTCAAAAAAAGCACTGACATGATGAAATTACTTTAAAAATGTTACATAATAAATTTATCATCAACTATTTTAATATAATACTTTGCAATATATATATGTATATTTATGAGTTATAAAGTGAATGATGAATTTTTTCAGCCATTTGAGACTAATTTGGGTAAATTTGAATTGTTGTGGGACTAAATCGAAAAAGTAAATAAGTATGGGACCAAAAGGAAAAAAGGTAAAAAGTTACGGGACGAAAACGATTTTAATCCCTCCTATTCTGCCAGAAAATATCAGTACGTGACCGGCGCGTGACCAAAACGACAAAGTTTCACGAGTTTTTCCTGCCATTTGGGACTAATTTGGGTAAATTTAAATTGTTGTGGGACTAAATCGAAAAAGTAAATAAGTATGAGACCAAAAAAAGGTATAAAGTTAGGGGACGAAAACAGTTTTAATCCAAAACTAGTAATACTCTTTAATGGAAACAACTAATATTATTAAGAGAAATCAACTGATACACTTCGATAATTCATGTATGAATCATATTCACCCTAATACTTTATCGTCACATAAATATCTCACGCTATACAATCTTGAATAGGATGGAAATACATCATCTACAATTTCTTTCAATTTTTTCTATATATATATATATTTTTTTTTTTTTCTATTGTAGACCTCCTTATGTTCTAGGGTTTCTCTCCCCGATTTTTGTCCCCATTTTGGCTCCTTTTCCTTTCTGGACTACCAAAGTCCCCCCCCCCCCCCCCAATTTGTGCTACCATGGAAAAGAAAGGATCTGGATCGAAAAACATTTCGTCTAGTAAAGGGTCCCTCGATTATAATGTTGGTAAAAAGTATTTTAAAGAAATTAATGACGTGAAATATCAATAATGGTAATAATTTTTATAAAATTATTCCTTCTTAATAGAATCGGCATTTTTGTTTGAGAAGGAACCACACGTGCCTCGCCCATGACAGATAACGGTGTTCTTTCTCATTTTCGGTAAATTTTGGGATGAAAATTGTACAATTTAAAAAAAATTGGGACTATATTCATACATCACACTTTTTTGGGATCAAGTTGAAAATGGTAATAAGTCATGGGACAAAAATATTGATTTCTGTCCCTCTCTCGATTTGTGTAATAATCGAGGTGACAATTTGAGAACCGTAACTTTTCAAAATTGACAATTTGTGGACGTAACTTTTAAAATTTTGCAAATAAAAAAAAAAAAAAAAGGGCCGTGTGAAACTCTTTTGTTAATACTATCAACCCAAAACATTATTCGGAAATATTTTCCAAATAAATGTTAAAAAGTTTATTTGCTCTCCTTACGATTCTAGGGTTTCTTCCATTACTCTCTCTCTCTCTTTCTTCTCCTCCCTCGATTTGTGCAGCGATGGGAAAGAAAGGGCGTGGATCGAAAAAAGGCTCGTCTAGTAAATTAGCCACGGAAAAAAAATCTCGGAAATTGCCTCGATCTCGTGGTATTGAAAAGGAGTGGCCCCCACTGAAAAAATGCCCGCAAATGGTATACGGAATGATTAATCATTACATGAGGAAGCTTGATTTTGAAGATGAGGAATTGAGCAATGAAAACGTGTATTATTATTCCAGCGAAGAAGAAGAAGGGAAAGGGCCTAACATGTATTGGTACAAACCCTGCGAACTCAAGACCTTCCTTCAACAAGTCCGTGACAGCAGGGTATTTTTGTAATTTCGCATTAAATTTATTAATTTGTTGAATTTGTTGCTGATAGATTATTTGATTTTAATCTAATTTGAATTAGTTGTAATATTGTATATTCTCATTCATGGTTTAAATTGGATAGATTTGCAACTACGAGCTTAAATTATAAATCGTCCCATAACTTCCTGACAAAATAAATTTAGTCCCAAAATTAACTTTTTACCAAATTTAGTCCCAAATTCTCTAACAAAGTCTAATTTTGGTCCCAAATCGGCCGGAAAAGACAATACAACATCATTTTAAAGTCCGAAATAGGGGATTTATGGCAAGGGTGTTGATGGAGCATCCATATGTGCTAATTATATTTTATTTTGTCACTTTCTTTTAGGATTTTTAAATATATATTATGTGCAATAAAATTGTAAAAGAAAAGAAAAAATTAAATATAAATAGTACCCATAAATGTCACATCAGCACTCTTGCCGGAAATCACCACATTTGGACTTCAAAGTGAGAATTGGGACCAAAATTGGACCCTGTCAGAAAAATTGGGACTAAATTTGATAAAAAAAATTAATTTTGGGACCATATCTATTTTGTCAGAAACTTATGGGATGATTTGTAATTTAAACTCTGGCAACTACTATATTATGATTTGTGTTTAGGTTAGATGATATGTGTATGGAGTAACTCTCTTGTGCACTTGGTGTATGATGCAATCACTCAACAGTTGATCCTTTTACAATGAAAAGCTTGTTCCATTTACACTGAAAATCGATTTTTAGTGTAAACTTTTCAGTGTAATCGAACCACATTTTCCAGTGTAATTGAAACAAACTTTTCAGTATAAATATGATCAATTGTTGAGTGAGTGTACCGTGCACTTGGTGCATATTTAGATCCTTTGGCTTTCTAATTTGAATTGATTGTAAATGTTTGCTGGTTTAATATTGATTATTCATAGATTTTTCTCTCACATTTATACGCTTTCTCAGTCTGTTTTGTTAAAGAAAAGTAGCAACTATTTTGTTTGTATTTGGTTCAATTGATATTGATTGATCAATTATTTCACTTCATTTTGTTTTCTAATGGGGTGGATTTTTCTCTTACATTTATGTTTTGTTATTGAGAACTAGCAACTATTTTGTGTGTTTGGTTCAGTATTGATTATTCATGGTTTAAATTGGTTGATTTTCGCTTTTGTTAATGAGAACTGGCAACTATTATTATTGTTATTATCTGTGTTTAGGTTGGATATTTTATTAATTGTTTACCCAACTCAAATTAGGGTTACGATGTGGATATTTCGCCCCCGCAGTTTATGGGCTCTCCTTTCATACCGGTGTATCCTAAGCGTCCAGACAAGTTCAACTGGCCTTGTTACCAAAGGCAATTGCGTATAGCCACAAAATTGATAATTGATCACATTAACTCTGAGGTATGATACTCTATTTTTCTTTTATCCATAATTGTGAGTAGGGCCTTTAGAGCAAGTTAGGAATTAATTAATTGATTTTGACACACAGTACAATATCTTTTGTAATTAATTTTGGGAATTGTATATTTATAAGTCCTGTAACTTTGCACAGTTTTGAATTTGGTCTACATGAATTACAGGTTTTGATATTGGTCCTGTAAGTTTGGAAGTTTTTTTTATTTTAGTACTTTTAGAACTTTTAGGACCAAAATCAAAACGGGTAATCCAATTTTTTTTTCAAAATCAAACTTATAGGACCAATATCAAAAAAATCAAGGTAAAATGACTAAAATCAAAATTATCTCAAACTTACGGGACCAATATCAAAACATGTAATTCATGTGGACCAAATTAAAAATAGAGCAAAGTTACGGGACTTACAAATACATAATCCCTTAATTTTGGTATATATGCGGTTAGCAGCTCGATTGAAATTCGCATTGCTGGATTTTTGTAAATGAAAGTAATAAACAAAAACCATTTGCATGTATTCCTGCCCCATTACTATTAAAACATATATTTGATAATGTTATACTCCTACTAATTTTTTTGTGATTTATGGAGCATATCACTAAAGAGTATTAATTTTGAAAAATATTAGTTGTGTTCACTAACAGGTATTAATTGAACGCTACTAATTGTTTCGCTAAAAAAGATATAATTAGTTATTCTACTAAGACATAGTATTACTTGCCAATCTGTTTTGCCATAAACAGCTATATGAATCATATATATACCCAACTAGCACATGATCATAGCAATGTATAATAAGTTAACTTCATTAGCTTGCAACTTATAATACTACTAATAATAATCTCTTATATGAACATTAATTAGCTCTAGGTCAATGTAGACAGGTTAATTATTTATAAGGTGATGTTGGAATTAGAAATTTTAGAATGGATTAGTTTTAAATGTATAGTATCATTCATTATCATGAAATTTTGCAGACTGGGAAGGTTTATAAATATGAGGAGACTCTGAAGCTTGTTGATTCCTCCAATAGAATTCTTCTTTTGACTTTTACTGCCAAGGAAGAAGATGCAACAGATGCTGCACCACTGGAAACATTTCTGGCAACTGTGTTTGCACCAGACCATGATGACAACGGGTACGAACTTTTAGAGTGCTTTCTTAAGCCCGATGGTCCTGCTCCTACCAACGGTTTTTTGTAACTTCTTTTGGGTTAGACATCATTTCAACTTCTAGTTGAGTCTCTATGATCATCTTGGATTTTTAATTTAGAGTTGAAAATTAAACCTAATTATATCTACCTAATTATTTTGCAGTCCCGATCTCATGTGTTGTAGCTTTATGTTTTGATGTGCTACCATTGTTTCCATTTTTTGTAATTTTCACTTTTGTACTTGTGAGACCAAATAATCATTGAGTTCAATCTTGCTATATAGTAGTTCCACTTGGTAATGCATGTTAGTTAATTGCATAAAACTAATGCTCGAAGAAATGTTGTTGGGGTTTTAATAAATTAAACCAAATTATACTCCTCCTTTCAAAGATTACTTGCACACCTAGTTGTGCGCACAAATTAAGAAAAATACATTTCTTGATAGAATTGTGTCATATTGGCCCTGTGCCTATGGACTTGTAATGGTAAATTAGGTTTAATTGCTCTGGCTTTGATTTAATGAAAGTTAGCATTGTTTCAATTTCAGTAGCTTTGGTTGTAATGTTTAAATGGTTGTTATTGAAATTTAGGCCTTCACTTTCATTTCATATTAAAATTTGTTGTTGCTTCCAAATGTACTATTACTATGTTTAATTAGTACTGAAAATTAGACCATGTTAATTTTAATAAAACTTTTGGGTGAAATGCTCTATTCTAGAGTGAGACCTTTACTCAATTGTGCATTTCAATGTGATTTCAGTTTGAATCAATAACGACTAATTATTTAGTATGGTGTATTGACCACATTTCTGAAGGATTTTTGTAATAAAAGTCTAACAATCATATTATATTTATATTAGCTTGTTTATAGTATAATTTCTAAATGTTATCAACAATTAATCACATTTTTCTTTCAATTATTATTCATTACTTCTCAAATAAAAGTAGTTCGAACATTTTTATATATGTGCAAATATTAAACTACATGAAATAATTATTGCTTGGCAGTGTGGGCGTGGAGAAACTGAAATTGATATTTAGAACTGTGGTCATATATTCATTTCTTTTTTCACCAATCATGTCCGTCCAAATATTACTAGTCTGATTTTTTATTTTTTTTATTATTTTTTGTCATATGTTGGATTGTATTACTGAGATATTGTGAGATTCATTTTAAATAAAGTGATTGCTAATGGAATATATAAGTATCATATTTTTCATAAATAATCATTTTAACATAAATGGAATTCACAATATCATGTAATACCTTCCAACTAATGACAAAAAAAATAGTAAAATTGGACGAAGAAAGTATTAAATATCGAGAAAAAATTGAAGTCAATTACATTATAATATTTCTAATCTATTTTGTGGGCGAAGATATTTAGTCCATTATGACAAAAGGGTAAGTTTAGATGAACCTTGGACTTCTAATATTGTTTTTATGATACTAACAAATAAATTTAAACTATAAATTTATAAAGCCAGTCTATAAATATATAAATGATTTGAATATATATTTTATTGAACACTTATTTGTATTAATCTTTATTATACCGACTAGTATTTTATTTCACTATATTTGAGATGACCATATATTTAGAAAATCTATCATTTATGATTATTTTAAATATGAAAATTAAATATATGTATTTTTTTAATGAATTGAAAATTTTAAAATTATAATTATACAAAATTTAAAATTTAATTATGTGACGAAGGGAGTATAATAATAGGTATATTGAGACTTGAAAATTAATTAAAATACAACATAGTGACTTAGCCAAGAAATCCTCTAAAAATGCATAAATATACACCTTGAATATTTGTTATTTGGCATAACGAATGCCCTAAACATCTTCATGAAATACGTTTGAAATTAACAATGCCACTCTAATATATTAGTCAACCAAATTTACAACAATTCCTTTAATTAAAATGATTATAATTTAGAAAACATAATCCCCTCCATTGGGCCAATGGGATAATGAATTCACTCCCCACAACTCATAAATTTGTGTGCATTAGGACTTGCTTCATATTTATATTACCAGTTCTTGAACTCACAATTTGCATGGTCTAATTTTGATGAGTTCTAATTAAACATAATAATAGTACATTTGAAAATAGCAACAAATTCTTAAATGAAGTGAAATTGTAGGCCTAAATTTCTATAAGAGTCCTTTAAACATTACAACCAAAGCTACTAAAATTGAAACAATGCTAACTTTCATTATATCTAAGCTAGAGCAAGTAAACCTAATTTACCATTACAAGTCCATAGGCGCAGGACCCATATGCCACAACTTTAACAAAGTGTATTTTTTTTTTATTTGTGTAATTTCTTAAAAACCAACAACATTTCTTCGAGCATTAATTTTATGCAATTAGCTTTTTTTTTTTTTTTTTGGAAATGTCAAGTAAATATATATATAATTTGTGAGTACAAGGGGTAGTCAACCATTACAAGGATAAAACGTAAACAAAGCGAAAATACATTGCCAGCAACATTCCACCGGACACTCCTATCTATCAAACTTTTTCAATACAATGAATTGGATTTACAATCCAATTTGTCAAACTATAATGTGAGAGCAGTTTACCTCTATATCTAATCCACTCCCACAGTCTAGTACAACACAAATCAAACAATTCATCCACATTAATATAAGCAATTAGCTAATATGCATTATCATAGTACAACACAAATCAAACAATTCATCCACATTAATATAAGCAATTAGCTAATATGCATTATCAAGTGGAACTACTATATAGCTAGATAGAACTCCATGATCATTTGGTCTTACAACTCCAAAAGTGAAAATTACAAAAACTGAAACAATGGTAGCACATCAAAACATAAAGCTACAACACATAATACGTAGATATAATTTGGTTATCATCTAGGGACTCAACTAGAAGTTGAAAGGATGTCTATTTACAAACCAAAAGAAGTTACAGAAAACGTAACTAATGTATCATACCGTTGGTAGGAGCAGGACCATCGGGCTTAAGAAAGCACTCTAAAATTTTGTGGCCGTTGACATCATAGCCTGGTGTAAACACAGCTGCCAGAAATGTTTCCAGTGGTGCATCATTAGCTGCATCTTCTTCCTTGGCAGTAAAAGTCAAAAGAAGAATCATAGTGTAGGAATCAACAAGCTTCAGAGTCTCCACATATTTATAAACCTTCCCAGTCTGCACAATTTCATGATTAATGAATGATACTATACATTTTAAACTAACCCATTCTAAAATTTCTAGTTCCAACATCACCTTATAAATAATTAACTTGTCTATATTGACCTAGAGCTAATTAATGTTTTTATAAGAGATTATTATTAGTTTTATTATAAGTTGCAAGCTAATGAAGTTAGCTTATTATAAATTGCTATGATAATGTGCTAGTCGGGTATATATATGATTCATATAGTTGTTTATGGTAAAACAGATTGGCAAGTAATACTATGTCTTAGTGGAATAACTAATTATATCTTTTTTAGCGAAACAATTAGTATTGTTCGATTAATACCTATTAGTGAACACAACTAATATTTTATAAAATTTATACTCTATAGTGATATGCTCCATAAATCACAAAAAAGTTAGTAGGAGTATAACGTTATCAAATATATGTTTTAACTCGTTTTTGTCAATTACTTTCATTTACAAAAATCCAGCAAAGTGAATTTCAATCGAGCTGCTAATCGCATATATATCAAAATTAATTACAAAGATAAAAGAAAAATAGAGTAGCATACCTCAAAGTTAATGTGATCAATTACCATTTTTGTGACTATACCCAATTGCCTTTGGTAACAAGGCCAATTGAGCATGTCTGGATGCTTAGGATACACGGGTATGAAAGGAGAGACCATAGACTCCGGGGGCAAAATATCCACATCGTAACCCTAATTTGAATTGGGTAAACAATTAATAAATTATCCAACCTAAACACAAATAATAACAGTTTCCAGAGTTCTCTATTAACAAAAGCGAAAATCAACCAATTTAAACCATGAATAATCAATATTAAACCGTGTAGTTCTAGTGTGCATTTGAGTGCACACTTGGATTCTGAGAAAAAAAAGCATCTTAAGCAGAAATCAGCAATACCCCAAGAAAACATCAGTAGTACACCATGAAGACATCAGTAATACCTCAATTGCAAAAAAAAAAGTTCAAAATTAAACTTAAACTCCAAATGCATACTATTCACTTGAGTGCATGTTAGAATTTGTGGGGATTAAAACCATTTTCGTCCCGTAACTTTTTACCTTTTTCTTTTTGGTCCCATACTTATTTACTTTTTCGATTTAGTCCCACAACAATTCAAATTTATCCAAATTAGTCCCAAATGGCCGGAAAACTCGTGAAACGACGTCGTTTTGATCACGTGCCGGTCACGTGCCAATATTTTCCGGCGGAATAGGAGGTATTAAAATCGTTTTTGTCCCGTAACTTTTTACCTTTTTCGTTTTGGTCCCATACTTATTTACATTTTCGATATAGTCCCATAACAATTCAAATTTACCCAAATTAGTCCCAAATGACCGGAAAACTCATGAAACGACGTCGTTTTGGTCACGTACCAGTCACGTGCTAAAATTTTCCTACAAAATAGGATGACGGGTCTCATTTTGCGAACGTGACACGCTGACTAAGTAAATTATAAATATAAAACTAAAAAAATATTTATGTAAGCAGATTAAATTTTCACCCAATTAAATGGTGACACGTGTGCAAATCAAATATTAATATCAAATAAAATTTACTATTTTATTTTAAGAATTTATTAAATTAATTCTTGAATTAAATAGTTAACTTGATATTAAATGTACACGGTACAAGTCGAACAAATTAAATGAGTGTTCGATACTCATATTGGGTAATAAATACGCCTTATTTACCATAAGAACGATAATTAAATGATATCTAGTAAAAAATGAAAGCGAATTAAAACAATTCGTAAATCACGCCAATCAAATGGCATTGGCCAATAAGGCGGCACCACGTGGCGCGATAAGAAATGAAGGTTTGTAAACCTCCACCCTATAAATAGGGTCATTTCTCATTCATTTGCAACCACGAAGATCAAACACAAGACGAGAACAATGCAACAAGCATCCAGACGATCAACAAGCGAATCCTCTACAATCGTTCTTGAAGACTCAAAGCGTTATTCGCCGTTCTTCGTGGAAAGCGATCAGAAACAGCTCAAGATCGAAGATCAGGCTCGAAGCCCCTTCGATCCGGCGTTTTCTCTTTGAAGATTCGAAGATTCTTAAAGAACGTTATTCACCGTTCTTCGTGCAAGTTCTCAGATCAGCTCCAAGTCAGAGACCAAGGTTCAGAACCCCTCCGATTCGACATTTATATCTGAAGACATTCGAAGATTCAAACCGTTCTTCCTGAAGATTCAAGAACGTTCATCCCGAAACAACGTTTAATCCAAAACAAGGTGTTTTCACCATTGGATTAACGTTATAAACATTCAAGCTCAAATGAAGCTCCTCGATACGAGACTAAACTATCTATGACTCTCAAATTGAGTCTTTCAAATCAAGACTCCTTGATACGAGTGAAAACTATCTAAGTCCCTTAAATAGAAAGTTCGGTTATCGAAATATTTTCGTGCTTCATTCACTCCAAGACAGAAACGTCTGTGAACAAAGCACGAGGGGACATTTGTAAGCACATTAAAATTGTGACTTACCGTATTTTGGAGATAGCAAATAATATCTACCAAAATGGAGGAAAATCAAGAGAATCAATCAAATCAAATTATATGTGATTGATATCTCATTAAATTGGTAGAAAATAAAGAAGATCAAATCAAATCAGATTGATTTGTCAAATCAAGTCAATCAAATCGGCGTCGGCCAATCAAATGACGTCACGTGGCAATGCGAAGAAGGAAGGTCTTCATTCATTCCCCTGTAAATAGAGTTCTCCTCCACACTTCAAATATAACAAAAAAAATGAAGAAAAAGAGAAGAATCAGCGAAATTATAGAGATTGTACTCGACTTTCGCATTTGATGCAATACAAATTTTCTTTGTATTACAATTTTGTTTTTTAATGTGCTTACAATTTCCAACTCATTTTTTCAATTAAAAAAAACCCTTAAAACTAAAAATAAAGCTACCTGCAATTAAAGTAATGGAAGGCCCCGATTCTACACGGCGTACTATATAATCTAGCAGTATTTGGCGGCGACGGGGTGCTTGAAGCAGCAGAGCTGCGCCAAGAACATGTACGCATCGGGTATTAGGGTTTTCTCAAATTTTTTAGAAAATTGCTAGTCGTTTTGATTTGTTTTTATTTTAATTGCATGAACTTTATTTTTAGTTTTAAGTTTTAAGGTTTTTTTTACTGAATAAATGAGTTGGAAAATATTTTTTTAGTTTTATATTTATTTTATAAGAGAAATTACTTAGTCAGTGTGCCACGTTCGCAAAATTAGACCCGTCATCCTATTTCGTTGGAAAATATTAGCACGTGACTAAAAAGATATCGTTTCACGAGTTTTTCGGCCATTTGGAACTAATTTGGGTAAATTTGAATTGTTGTGGGACTAAATCAAAAAATTAAATAAGTATGGGACCAAAAAGAAAAAAAGTAAAAAGTTATGGGACGAAAATAGTTTTAATCCTTCCTATTCCACCGGAAAATATTGGCTCGTGACCGGCACGTGACCAAAACGACGTCGTTTCACGAGTTTTCCGGCCATTTTGGACTAATTTGGGTAAATTTGAATTGTTATGGGACTAAATCGAAAAAGTAAATAAATATGGGACCAAAAAGAAAAAGGTAAAAAGTTATGGGACGAAAACGGTTTTAATCCCGAATTTGTGTATTAAACCAGCAAACATTTACAATCAATTAAAATTAGAAAGCCAAAGGATCTAAACAATATACATGGACAAATCATCTAACCTAAACACAAATCATAATATAGTAGTTGCCACTCCTCATTAACAAAACATAGAAAATCCATCCAATTAATGTAAACCATGAATGAATAATAAATACTACAACTAATTCAAATTAGAAAACCAAATTACCTACATCCAACATTAGCAACAAATTCAACCAATTAATAAATTGAAAGCGAAATTATCTGCAAACAACATTAGCAACAAATTCAACCAATTAATTAATTTAAAGCGAAATTACGTACATACCCTGCTGTCACGGACTTGTTGTAGGAAGGTCTTGAGTTCGCAGGGTTTGTACCAATACATGTTAGGCCCTTTGCCTTCTTCATCTTCTTCGCTATAAGTAATACACGTTTTCATTGCCCAGTTCCTCATATTCAAAATCAAGCTTCCTCATGTAATGCTTAATCATTCCGTATGTCATTTGCGGGCATGTTTTCAGTGGGGGCCACTCCTTTTCAATTCCCTTGGGAGATTTTTCCGATCGAGGCAATTTCCTTTCCTTGGGAGATTTTTCCGATCGAGGCGATTTGTTTTTTTCCGTGGCTAATTTGCTAGACGAACCTTTTTTCGATCGAGACCCTTTCTTTCCCATGGCTGCACAAATCGAGGGAGGAGAGAGAGAGAGAAATGGAAGAAACCCTAGAACGTAAGGAGAGCAAATAAAATTTGAGGACCGTGACTTTTAAAATTTTGAAATAAAAGCCGTAATGAGACCAAATTGGCCCGAATTGGACACAAATTCTACACTACAACAAAACATAAATTTGTTTACGAAAATTGTTATAATATATAGCTACGAAATTTCCAAGAAAATTTTTTGTAGTGGGAATTGCCTACGGATTTGCCTACAAAAGTTACTAATTATATAGAGGCATTTTTATTCTCCACCTACAAAGAAATTTGCATAGAATTTTTGTAGACAAATTATTTGTGGGTAAATTTTTGTAGGAAAATCGCTTGTTGGTAATTAATGCCTAGGAATTTTATTTTGTAGGCAAATTGATTTCGTAGGCAAATTGCTTGTAGGTTGAGAAATAAAGTGACTACATGATTAGACAATTTTGTAGGCAAGTCGTACACAATTTCACTATGAAATTTTTTGTAGGAAATTTTAATTTTTTAGGTAAATTTTTATTTTCTTGTAGTGTCTAGTCAAATCTGACCAATTGGCCCGATTTGCGCTGATTCAAATTGGATTGTTCTTAATTTACTATATTTTAAAGTTATAGTCCTCATTTTGTCAGTCCAAAAAGTTATGGTGTTAATTTTGCTATTCCCCAATTGATTCAGGAAATTAAAGATATCTATATCTATATCTATCATCCTATATTAAGAAGTGGCTTGTCCATGAAAAATTATTTTTGAACACTTTTACCCTTTGTCTATTTTATTATTTACGTTTTAATCCATTTAGGTATTGACTTACTACATAATTATTATAATTAACCTTTCATATACTCAATTGAGTTCATAATTAACCTTTAACTTCTCCAATTCCAACTCTGTTGCCCTATGGAAGAAACCCTAGAAAGTAAGGCCCTATTTGGTAGTCGAGACAGGAGAAGGAGCCAAGATGGGCTTTATCCACACAAACCTACGTTGCAAATAAGGAGAAATTGCAAATTTGTCCCGTGAGAATTTTTCAGTAACAAGTTTGGTCCCACATTCTTTTTTGGTTCAATTTTTTGCAAATTTGGTCATTTCTGTTAATTTTTGGGACCCGAGTTGCAATATTTTGGGATTGAAACTGTAATTATACATTATTTTGGGACTAAACTGCACTTTATTTAGGACAAAAAAATATCGAATAAAACTACGAGGCTAAAAATGTCGAAAGAAAGACCATTTCCGCAGACCACCCATTTTCATGGGACTAAAAATGCAATGCACCCTTGCAAATAAACCTAAATTCTCTATCCATTAAACACACAAAGCTACACATGTCCATTAAAAAAGCTATGCATATTCATTAAATACATTAACACAGTGCTACAACACAACAAATACTTATATATATTTCTAAAAAGATGAGAAGAAAGTTGTAGGCCTACTCATTTTGGAAGGAAGGGAGTCATAATTTGGTTTTCACTAAAAAAAAAAAAAAAAAAACACTTTTCTTAGGGACGGATTTTGCGACAGAAATTCCATCGTAAATAGTTTTTCACATAAATAATCTTCTCTTCCATTAAAACTCATATTTTGGTTGCAACATTAGTTAGAATATTCTCCAATCATCAATTAATAATAAGTAAATAAACTTTTCAATCGTTTGGCGACCATTTCAATTACGGCTTCATTGAAATAAATTGTAACAAACATCTCACCCTCAATTGCTTAATAGTAGAAAGATATTGATTTTATTTTTAATGCAAGTTATTATAACGTGTGTTGCATATAAATATATATTTTAATAGGTACTATTAAAATAAATAATTGTTTAAAGATAAATAAGTGGAAGAAAATTGAGGGTTACTATTTATACCGGACCTTACGAATCAGCTGAAATAAATTTTCTTTATTTTTTATGTTCATTGGATTACTGATTTAATTAATTACGCAAATAATTTATTGTTACTTTATATTTATAGTGTGCCATAAGAGGAATAACTTGTGTTTCATCTATTAATCTACAGCAAGAAAAGCCGTGCACATTTCATGTTCTTCTAATATTTATGTGCAAACTATCCCGCATATTACGCGGTATTTTCGTAAAAAAAAAAAAAATTGATTACACATTATAATGCATTACATATACAATAACATTATAAATTTATTCACAGTAAAATAATATAATTATATTATATAATAAATATATCCAAAATAATATCGCATGTTAAACACAGTTAAGCCAATATAATGATATACTTAATTTGATTTGAGATTTAAAAAAATTCAAATAATTAAAAAATTTGGTGCACTGTGTTTTGAAGACAATAAAAATTTGTCAATTAAATGTTAATTTTTTTAATTATTCAATTTTTTTAAAAAATAATTCAATCAATCATTTAATAAAAAAATCAAAATTATTTAATATGTTTAATTCCATTTTTAACTTACTTTAACAAATTAGGATTTTCTAAATTGAAAATCCTCAAATATAGTGAGACAATAAAAATAAGTTAATTAAGTAGTATTAAATTTTCATATAATTAGAGTTTTAAATTTAATTGATCAATTCAATTCAATATATTTCTATAGACTTACAATATATATATATAAATATTCCAACTTTGTGTACATTCATAGCTTAGCTTAATTGGTTAAAATCATAAATTGTATATATGTGGTCCTAGGTTCGAATCAATGTATATACATATATTTTTTAAATAAACTCTTTATTATGTAATGACACATAAGCATGATGAATTGACACGTAGGATTTTCACATGCACGCCACATAGGACATAGATGACACATAAGCATATGCCACGTAGGTAGAATCAATCATAAGACGACACATACGCAAACTCAACCATATAACGACACATAAGCAAGACCAACTCCCTATTAGTATAACTAGATGAGTACCCCGCACATTATGCGGGTTGTTCGTAAAATTAATTTAAAAATTTATATTTTATTAACACATCGCATTATTCAATATTATAACATTATATAATACAATCTATATAAAAAATATGATTAAGTTGAAATGAAAAAAAAACACCATAGATAACCTTAAAATTTTCCTTGAAAATCTTCACCCGTCAATTTACAATACATAGAAAACAAACATAATATTGTCAATAAAGAAAGTAGAGTTTATATGAAATAATATATATCTTTAAAAATAAAGTAATCGTCAAATATTAGCAATTAGACATTTATGTGTGGACAAATAATCGAGGAGCAACTAAAATATTGTGAAAAGAAAAAGACAAAGAAGGAATAAGAAAAAATATAGAGTTTAGAATAATAAAATTGCAAATAATTAAGAGTCTTTCAGAAGATATATATATATTTAACTCAAGTTGTATATAATAAATATTAAAATTTCAGAATGATTCATAGTTAGCTTAATTGGTAAACATAATATAAAATATTTATGAGGTCCTTGGTTCAAACCCAACTTAAACCAATTTTTTTTATTAGACTTCTTCTTATGAAAGGTCACAATGCCACATGAATGACACATAGGATAAAGTGACGCACAATCATACCACGTAAGACTTGACACATAAGCGAAATGCACCAGAAGTCGACACATAAGCAAAAAAAACTCCCTATTAGTATATAGAGGGATAGACGATTCCACCCCTTAGAAAAAGAACAAGAAATGTACTCCACTCTCTAGACAAAACACTACATTTATGCCTTTAAGCACAAGATAACCAAACTGCATAAAACAAACCTAAACAAGCATTTATCGATCATTCAATGGGAGCAGGACTGTCTGGCTTCAGAAAACACTCATAAACCTTGTATTTGTCCTTATTGGGTCGTGCGGGTAACGGTGCTGACACAGCTGCCAGATATGTCTCCAATGGTGCATCATCATCCACGTCTTTCTTGGCAGTAAAAGTCAAAAGGAGAATACTGTTGTCGGAATAAACAAGCTTCAACGTCTCCACATATCTATAGACTTTCCCAGTCTGCAACAATTTCATGAATTAATAACAAGAAAATTAATTAAAGAGATGACACCATACCATACCTACCTTGGACTTAATATGCTTCATTAACATCTTTGTTACAATATTAGCCATATCCGTTGGTTGCCCGTTTTTGTCTGTGTAGAGGACATTGTCTAGCTCTAGAGGCATGAAAGGAGAGTCCATAAAACGAGGCACGTAAACAGTGGTGGATCCAGGAATTTATAATGGGGTGGGCTATGAAGGAAAAAATTTAGGTCAAATATTTTATATTTTCCATGTTTCAAAACAAGTGCCGTTCTAAAGATTATGTATCAAATTAAGAAAAAAAAAATATGACATATATACCTCATATAATTCTCAACAAGGTATAGAGTGACATTAAAGAGTATTAGTTATTTTATTAAAGAATATTAGATGTTTCCACTGAAGAATATTAGTTATTTTCACTGAAAAATATTAGTTGTTTATTGAAAACAAACTAAGACACTACAGTGAAAACAACTAATACTCTTCAATGGAAACAACTAATACTCTAATGAAAACAACTAATATCCTTCAATAATTCATTAGAGTATTAGTTGTTTCCATTGAAGAGTATTAGTTGTTTTCACTGTAGTGTCTTAGTTTGTTTTCAATAAACAACTAATATTTTTCAGTGAAAATAATTAATATCCTTCAGTGGAAACATCTAATATTCTTTAATAAAATAACTAATACTCTTTAATGTCACTCTATACCTTCAGTAGAAACAACTAATATCCTTCAATAATTCATGTATAAATCAACTTCACTCTATACATACTCATAAATCTCTAAAAGATCTACTCCCTCCGTTTTGAAAGAATGCACACTTTCCTACTTGGTCCGTCCCAAAAGAACTTGCACACTCCACAAAAATATTAACATATATATCCATATGTCACTATTTTATTCAAAAAGTGATTGTTTCTTGGAAAAAAATGTGTTCAAGGAGGTGTACAAGTTTCTTTGGGACGGAGGGAATATTATATTTTGATAATTTCTAATAAATATATCATATATTATTATAATCCCTAAAAAAAACTCTTGATTTCAGATTCTGGATAAATTAAAAAAAATAAAAAAATAGTTAAAACAACACTTATTTTGAAGTGGAAGGAGTATAAAATAAAATGTACAAAACATAAGATTCATCAATAACTGAGTCCGAATTTATATTGTTAACAAATTCTCTCTTCCAATATAGAGCATCAGATAATTTTCAAAAATTTCATCTTCCGTCTTAATATACAATTTTGTTTCACATATGTCAATGTTGAAATCGTCTTCACATTTTTCAGTGTTGAAATTTCCGTTTAATTGTAGCAGTAGAAATAGACAATACTAAAATAAGATGAATCAACCTAGTTGGTCTGACTAAAGAATTTTAGAAATTTATAATTTTTGCATCACATAACAAGATTTTGAGAAAAAAAAAGTTTTCGGGAAAAAAAAATTAAATAAAAATAAAATAATCCATCCAATGTCCTAAGCCTGTAACTCCTTACGTAATTTTTTTTTTTAATGTCCTATGCCTTAACTCCTTACGTAATCCATGTTCTTAATAAAAATTGAGGGAGAAAAGGGTTTTTAATTTTTGAAGGCAAGACAATATAAATAAACTATTTAAATAAGAATAACCTGTACCGTCCGCATAAGGCATAACATTGGAATGGGGTTGGGCCGTGGAATTTAACTGTCCATTTTATTGGGGTGGGCTGAATTATTTGAAGACCATAAGTTGTGGGCTTATTTGTCCAATATATACATACACCTTGTGGACTATAGGGGATGCTTGCACTGGGCTGAAGCCCAGTGGAGCTCACTAATAAATCCGCCCCTGCACGTAAATATCCACATCGTAACCCTAATCACCACATCACTTTTTTACTGTTAGCACAAAATTAATTCAAATCTCCTGACTTAATTAAACACAATAATAAGATCTAATTTGCACTAAACCAACAAAACTATTGGTAATTTTGCATCCAAACCAACAAACTATATTTCTTGGCACTAATACGTACAAACTATCAAATTTTGGTACATAAATCACTTAAACTTCATTTTCAGCCCAAATTTTCTCCGCTTTTTTAATATAAGGGGAATTTTTGTATAAATATTAATTCAATTGAAGGGGCGAATGCATGAGGTTATGTGCGGCAGAGCGAAGACACAAAGTGATAGACAACGAAAGTTATGAAGAGTTTTGAGAAAAATATTATTTTCTAAGGCACGTGCGCGATATTATATTTTTTTTTTCGTGAAAATTTGATAAAAAGAAAATTAAGTTTAGTTTGTATGCATTAATATCAAGAACTATAATTTGGCTGTTTAAGTGCAAAAGCATCGATGTATTTGGTGCAATTAAATCTAATAATGACGCCTAAGTCATGTAAGAAGCCACCCATGAATAATGAATCAATTATTAATTAAAATTGGAAAACCAAATCGCCCATCCCCAATTTCAATAAGACAAAGTATAGGGTGAAACTGATTTGTATATAAATTATTGAAAAGATCTTAGATGTTTTCACTAAAAATATTAATTAGTTGTTTTTTACTGCATATTTTAAGGAGTTTTATCAATTTAGGGCCGGAAAGATAGTAAATTTATCAATTTTGAAATATTTTTCCTATCGATTCAGGGCCTGAGAGATTGAAAATTATCGATTTAGGACCTGAAAAATAAAACTATTAACTTAGAACTTACTCATTTTAAGACCGTGTTTGGTATTCAATAACTTTTTATTACCCGATAATATATTTATAAATTATATTTCAAAAAATATAGATATATATGAATTTAATGTGATTGAAAAAATAAACAACAAAAAAATTAATAAAAATAATAATAATGTATATAAATAAAGTAAAAATATAAATTATTATACGTCAAACATAGTCTTAATATTTTTAAGTCTTAAATTGATAGGTTTTATCTTTTAGGTCTTGAATTGATAGTTTTCTATCTTTCAGGCATTGAATCGATAAGAAAAATCTTTTAGGCCTTAAATTGATAGTTTTATCATCTTTCAGGGCTTAAATTGATATTATTCCTATTTTTAATTGTTCAGTGAAAACATCTAATAACCTTAAAAAAAATTCAGGAATTTAAACCAAATACATCCTCTATCTTTTCACCTTTATTGAAATGGTCCTTTATTTATTTGTTTTATCAATTTAGTCCTGTATTTATTCAAATTTTACCAATTAGGTCCTAATTGACAGAAAAATGCACGATGTGCCATTGTTTCGGTCCACTATTTATTTGTTTTATCATTTTAGTCTAATATCTAATCAATTTTCGTCAATTAGGTCCTAATTGGCCGGAAAATACACAAAACAATACCATTTTGGTCACGTGCTTGTGTTTTCTAGCAGGTGGTGATTACATGTATTTTCTTGCAAATTAGGACGTAATTGGCGAAATTTGAATAGGTATAGGACTAAATTGATAAAGAAAATAAATAGAGGATCAAAATAGTAACATTTTATGCATTTTTTGGCCAATTAGGACCTAATTGACAAAAATTAAAGAGATACAAGACTAAATCTAAATTGATAAAACAAATAAATAGAGAATCATTTCAATAAAGTTGAAAAGATAGAGGATAAATTTGGTTTAAATCCCAAAAATTCATGTATGAAGCAAGTGCACTTTATATATACTCTTTCAATAATTAGGAGTTTAAAATACATACCCTAGAGTACCGCACTTGATGAAGGAATTTCTTCAAGTCACTAGGTTTGTATGAGTGTCGATGACGCCCTCTCATGTCTTGGGAATAGTAATATTTGATTTCATCGCTATGGTATTTGTCTTCACAATCACGCCTCACCATATACTGCCTAATCATATCTCTCGTGTATTGCGGACAATCTTTCAATGGAGGCCATTCCTTTTTCATCCCTTCATATTCTTTTGGTCTACCCTCTCTCCTTCTTAACCTTTTTTTCGATCGATGCCCTAATTTCTTTCCCCATTTTTTCGACTGAGACTCTATTTTTTTTCCCATGGCTGCGCTCAATGATTAATTCTAAACCTAGAAATTATACTATGTAGGTATAAAAATTAAAATATATAGTTGCTTCCTCCCTAAGATAGTTTTGGGTTTTATTTTTGGTCTAGATATGATTGGCAAATCATAAAATTTGATGAAATCGTTAAAAAATATATATATTTCTAGACAAAATATATAGTGAAAATGGTTTATACATGAATCATTGAAGGATATTAGTTGTTTTCATTGAAGAGTATTAGTTGTATTTACTGAAGAGTATTAATAATACTCTTCAATAAAAACAACTAATACTCTGTAGTGAAAACAACTAATACCCTTCAGTGATTCATATACCAATTTCACTCTATACATACTCATATTTCTAATATCATACTCAATGGTTGTATAAGATTATTTTTAAATTATTTTCTTTACGTATAAGCTTTTTTCTTTTTTTAACATAAAAGAAGATTAATGGGTTAATTTTATATTAATTTAGGCATGATTGGCATATCATAAAATTTGAAGAAATCCTTAAAATATGTATACATTTCTAATATCATAGTGAAAGTTTTTAGAGTTTAAATTACAAATCGTCTCATAATTTTCTGACAAAATAGATTTGGTCTCAATATTAATTTTTTACCAGATTTAGTCTCAATTTCTTTGATAGGGTTCAATTTTAGTCTCAATTCTCATGTTGAAGTTCGAATATGGCGATTTTCGGCAAGGGTGCTGATGTGGCGTTTATGTCTACTATTTATATTTGATTTTTTTTTCTTTTATAATTTTATTACACATAATATATATTTAAAAATCCTAAAACAAAATGACAAGATAAAATATAATTAGCACATATGGATGCCACATCAACACCCTTGCCATAAATTCCCAATTCGAACTTTAAAACAACCTTGTATTGACTTTTCCGGCTGATTTGGGACCAAAATTGGACTTTGTTAGAAAAATTGGGACTAAATCTGATAAAAATTTAATTTTTGAACTAAATATGTTTTGTCAGAAAGTTATGAAACGATTTGTAATTTAAACTCAAGTTTGTATAAGATTATTTTTAAATTATTATCTACTTATAGCTTTTTTTCCTTCTCAACGATTTGTAATTTATGGAGGTTTTATACTATTTATACCAGACCTTACGAAATCAAGATTAATAGTTTATAGATGAATAAGTGGAAGAAAATTGAGGATTACTATTTTTCTTAATTTTTATGTTCTTTGGATTACTGATTTAATTAATTACGCAAATAATTTATTGTTACTTTATATTTATAGTGTGCCATTAGAGGAATAACTTATGTTTCATCTATTATCTACAGCAAGAAAAGCGTTCTTCCAATATTCATATCTTTAACCTAAACAAGCATTCATCGATTATTCGATGGGTGCAGGACCGTCTGGATTCAAAAAACACTCATAAACCTTGTATCTGTGCTTATAGGGTCGTGTGGGTAACGGTGCAAACATAGCGGCCAGAAATGTCTCCAATGGCGCATCATCATCTGCGTCTTCCTTAGCAGTAAAGTCAAAAGGAGAATTCTATTGTGGGAATAAACAAGCTTCAACGTCTCCACATATTTATAGACTTTCCCAGTCTTCAATAATCTCATGAATTAACAATGACATATATAATAATTAACAACAAGAAAATTAATTAAAGAGATGACACCATACCTTACCTACCTTGGGCTCACTACAAAAAACTCGCTGATTAGCGACGGAAATTTGCGACGGACACCTTATCCGTCGCTAATTTTAGTATTTTGCGACGGATTAGCGACGGATTTTGACCATTAGTCGTAAATTCTAAAAATTTGCGACGGACTTATCCATCCGTCGCTAATTCTTGGGTTTTGCGACGGAAAGTCCGTCTCAAATTCCAAAGTGAAAATTAAAATAAAAAAATAAATAATTTGCGACGGACACATGTACGTCGCAAATTTTGGAGATCCGCTTCGCGACGGAACGTCCGTCGCAAATTTTAAATTTGAAATTAGCGACGGACATTTGCGACGGAATGTCCGTCTCAAATTTCAAAGTTGAAATTTAAAAAAGTAATTAAATAATTTGCGACGGACACGTGTCCGTCGCAAATTTTGGAGATCCAACCGGGTCTTGACCCGACTTATTTGCGACGGAAAGTCCGTCGCAAATTTCAAATTTGAAATTAGCGACGGACATTTGCGACGGAATGTCCGTCTCAAATTTCAAAGTTGAAATTTAAAAAATTAATTAAATAATTTGCGACGGACACGTGTCCGTCGCAAATTTTGGAGATCCAACCGGGTCTTGACCCGAGATATTTGCGACGGAATGTCCGTCGCAAATTTCAAATTTAAAATTAGCGACGGAAATTTGCGACGGAATGTCCGTCTCAAATTTCAAAGTTGAAATTTAAAAAAGTAATTAAATAATTTGCGACGAACACGTGCGTCGCAAATACAATTAATTGTGTATAAACGAACAAATTATAAATTTACGCATTGTCAACATAAAGAAAAGGAATAAATTTTTTGAATTATGAAAAAAGAATGAGTCAATTTAGATGCATATACAATTAATTGCGTAGAAATGGACGAATTATAAATTTATGTATTGTCGAAATAAATAATTTTACAAAATAAAAGTTTGGGCACACAATATAAACAAGTTATAACGAAAAGGAATTAATTTGGTGAATTATGGAAAAAAAAAATGACTCAATTTGAATACATGTACAATTAGTTGTGTATAAAATGAACGAATTATAAATCTACACGTTGAAATAAATAATTTTACAAAAACAAAAAAGTTGGGCACACCATTTATATAAACAAAATTAGAAACGAAAAGGAATTAATTTGGTGAATTATGAAAAAAATTCAATTTGGATACATATACAATTAATTGCATAAAAATGAAAGAATTATAAATTTATTTTTTTTAAACAAATAATTTTATAAAAAAAAAAGTTGGGCACAACATTTATATAAATAGGTTAGAAACGAAAAGGAATTAATTTGATGAATTATTAAAAAAATGAATTATTTGAATACATATAAAATTGATTGCATAAAAATGAATAAAAGAAGCTCATGGTCTAGCGGCGCGCGCCTCCTTCGCATGCACAAGAGGTCGCGTGTTCGCATGCACAAGAAAAAAAATTAGTCAATTTGGATACGTATACAATTAATTGCGTACAAATGAACGAATTATAAATTTAAGCGGGAGTCGAAATAAATAATTTTACCAAAGTAATAAAAATTAAATGGCCACAACATTTATAAAAACAAGTGAGAAATGAAAATGAATTAATTTGGTGAATTATGGAAAAAAAATGAATCAATTTGGATACATATACAATTAATTGTGTACAAATGAACGAATTATAAATTTAAGCGGGAGTCGAAATAAATAATTTTACCAAAGTAATAAAAATTAAATGGCCACAACATTTATAAAAACAAGTGAGAAATGAAAATGAATTAATTTGGTGAATTATGGAAAAAAATGAGTCAATTTAGATACATATACAATTAATTGCGTACAAATGAATGAATTATAAATTTAAGCGGGAGTCGAAATAAATAATTTTACCAAAGTAATAAAAATTAAATGGCCACAACATTTATAAAAACAAGTGAGAAACGAAAATGAATTAATTTGGTGAATTATGGAAAAAAATGAATCAATTTGGATACATATACAATTAATTGTGTACAAATGAACGAATTATAAATTTAAGCGGGAGTCGAAATAAATAATTTTACCAAAGTAATAAAAATTAAATGGCCACAACATTTATAAAAACAAGTGAGAAATGAAAATGAATTAATTTGGTGAATTATGGAAAAAAAATGAGTCAATTTAGATACATATACAATTAATTGCGTACAAATGAACGAATTATAAAATTACGCGTTGTCGAAATAAATAATTTTACAAAATAAAAAATAGTTAGGCACAACATTTATAAAAACAAGTGAGAAACGAAAATAAATTAATTTGGTGAATTATGGAAAAAAAATGAGTCATTTTGGATACATATACAATTAATTGCGTACAAATGAACGAATTATAAATTTAAGCGGGAGTCGAAATAAATAATTTTACCAAAGTAATAAAAATTAAATGGCCACAACATTTATAAAAACAAGTGAGAAATGAAAATGAATTAATTTGGTGAATTATGGAAAAAAAATGAGTCAATTTAGATACATATACAATTAATTGCGTTCAAATGAACGAATTATAAAATTACGCGTTGTCGAAATAAATAATTTTACAAAATAAAAAATAGTTAGGCACAACATTTATAAAAACAAGTGAGAAACGAAAATGAATTAATTTGGTGAATTATGGAAAAAAAAATGAGTCATTTTGGATACATATACAATTAATTGCGTACAAATGAACGAATTATAAATTTAAGCGGGAGTCGAAATAAATAATTTTACCAAAGTAATAAAAATTAAATGGCCACAACATTTATAAAAACAAGTGAGAAACGAAAATGAATTAATTTGGTGAATTATGGGAAAAAAATGAATCAATTTGGATACATATACAATTAATTGTGTACAAATGAACTAATTATAAATTTAAGCGGGAGTCGAAATAAATAATTTTACCAAAGTAATAAAAATTAAATGGCCACAACATTTATAAAAACAAGTGAGAAATGAAAATGAATTAATTTGATGAATTATGGAAAAAAATGAGTCAATTTAGATACATATACAATTAATTGCGTACAAATGAATGAATTATAAAATTACGCGTTGTCGAAATAAATAATTTTACAAAATAAAAAATAGTTAGGCACAACATTTATAAAAACAAGTGAGAAACGAAAATGAATTAATTTGGTGAATTATGGAAAAAAAAAGAGTCATTTTGGATACATATACAATTAATTGTGTACAAATGAACGAATTATAAATTTAAGCGGGAGTCGAAATAAATAATTTTACCAAAGTAATAAAAATTAAATGGCCACAACATTTATAAAAACAAGTGAGAAACGAAAATGAATTAATTTGGTGAATTATGGAAAAAAAAAATGAGTCAATTTGGATACATATACAATTAATTGCGTACAAATGAATGAATTATAAATTTAAGCGGGAGTCGAAATAAATAATTTTACCAAAGTAATAAAAATTAAATGGCCACAACATTTATAAAAACAAGTGAGAAATGAAAATGAATTAATTTGGTGAATTATGAAAAAAAAAAAAGAATCAATTTGGATACATATACAATTAATTGTGTACAAATGAACGAATTATAAAATTGCGTATTGTCAAAATAAATAATTTTACAAAATAAAAAAATAGTTGGGCAAAATATTTTTATAAACAAGTTAGATACGAAAAGAAATTAATTTAGTGAATTATAAAAAAAAATGACTTAATTTTAATACATATACAATTAATTGCGTAAAAATGAACGAAAGTAGCACGTGTCCGAGTGGCGCGCGCCCCCTCCACATGCACAAGAGGTCGCGCGTTCGATTCCCCTTGGGCGCAAATTTGGATTAATTGTTCAAGGCCCAATAAGACTAATATAGAAGGTGGGCCGCCTATAATAAGCTATGGGCCGGTGGCCCAGTGGTCCGCGCCCGCCCCGGCCGCCCCGGGTGCCCGGGCTCGAACCACGCGAGCCACATTTTTTTTTGTATAGGCTCGGTATTTTGCGACGGCCAAATTCCGTCGCAAATTTTTAATTTGCGACGGAAAAATATCCGTCGCAAATTATAACCGAAAAAAATAAAAAAAATTTAATAAATATTTGCGACGGACTGTTGCCGTCGCAAATATTGTTGAGCGACCCGGTCGGGTTTGACCCGCCAATTTTGCGACGGTTTTATCCGTCGTTAATTTGCGACGGACGGCAAAATCCGTCGCAAAAATTAGCTACGGCTGTTTTAGGAACGGACACGTGTCCGTCGCAAAACACTGTTTGCGACGGATTTTCCGTCGCAAAAATCCGTCGCTAAACAGTGTTTTTTTTGTAGTGGCTTAATATGCTTCGTACGTTAACTTCTTTGTTACAAAATTAGCAATATCCGTTGGTTGCCCGTCTTCCTCTTTGTAGAAGTCAGTGTCTAGCTTCAGAGGCATGAAAGGAGAGTCCATAAAACGAGACACACAAACATCCACATCGTAACCCTAATCACCACATCATTTTTTTTTTAAATTAATTCAAATCTCCTGACTTAAACACAATAATAATAAGACTTAATTATACTAAACCCACAAAACTATTGGCAATTTTGCACCTAAACCAACAAACTATATTTTTTAACACTACTGCGTGCAAACTATCAAATTTTGGCACATAAACCACTTAAACTTAATTTTCAGCCAAAATTTTCTTCGATTTTAACATATGGGGGGTAGTTTTGTATAAATTTTAATTTAATTGACGACAAGGGGCGAATGCACAAAGTTATGTACGGCAGAGCGAAGGGGGGGTTTATTTGACCGAAGGAATGGTGGAGGTGGGTGGGTTAGGAGGGGACCACTCCAATTTGTAAAAAGATATTATACACATATGAAGGGTATTTATGTCTTGAAAAATATCAAAAAGGTAAAATTGAGCATAAAAGATTTTTTTTTAGTTAGAAGTGGGTAAAATAAAATTTCGCAAATTGAAAGTGGGTATATTGGAGAATTCCCACTTTAATCAATTGTCGTTTAATACAACTTAGAGCACCCACAGTGGGGGTGAACAATCCTACATGGACTGCTACCCCTCACTCAAAATATGAGAAGATATGAATGGGGGTATGATGATGTGGTTGGGTAAGGAGGTTCGGGGTAGTGTCAGTCCTACCCGGGTAGCAAAGAAAAAAGAGAAAAAGGGAGAGTGTGAGATAGGCCACGTGCAGCCCACAAAACATGAAAAATGGTTGTTAGTATTTATGTGTGGAAGCACGCGCGAGTGGGTATTTTAAGATGCATTGTTATTTTTATGTGTTGTGGGACCCATAGGCCATAAATAATATTTATGGGGTAGGATGCATTGGGAGAGAATAAGTTTTTTGACTTAGGGGTATAAAACTTTTGAGGTGGCACACATGTGGCGTATATGTGTTAAACTTCTTCCTCTAAATTACTCACTAGCATTGGAGATGCTCTTTTAACAGATATGTCGATCACGTGTAGTATTGAGTACAGAGTACCAACTCACTACTCCTAGAATTATATCTATGCAGGAATTCTGCTAGCTGGTTTCTTTGTTTATTTTGGCGTTATTTTCTTTGCACCTCTTGTTGTTGGAGTTATACGTGAAAGTATGCTTTTACTCTGTATAACTCGTGTATCAAACACTTGTTTATGAGAATAATTCTTTTATCGCATATGCTTTAGATATGATTGAATGTTGAATATTTATTGCAAACAGTTCATAATAGTACTAGTTAAATTGTAGTTAATGTGGTGATACCCGATCACAGAAGATAACATTAACAGTTTCCTTGTAACTAAACGTACATTTTCACGACCTAGGTGGAATTGAACAATCCGCCGTGAAATGTCGATGTGTAAGTCTCAGATTGGTCTGTCTTGACTAAGAGATTGCACTAGCATATTTAGTATGTGTTGAAGAGGACCTACAGTGAGGGTAAATTCTTTTTTTCTAAAATGTGAAGAATTAGACCTCAGTGGTTGTTGATTTCTTAATCTCCGTCACTTAAGTAGGACCGTGTGTGCTTAATGGTTACTGCTTTGATTCATGTTGGGTGAGAATCATCGTGACTTCGAACTTTGTGTCTTGGACAGTAATATTAATCATACGACGGTTGCTAAGATTTAATACGGAGAAACGCGTGCGAGTACGGCTCGTGTGATTAGTCCCCTTGGTGGGCCCAGAAGTTTTATCGTACCAAATCTTGCAAGTGAAGAATTGGTTTCTTCGGTACGGATAATAATGTTGAGTTGTATTTACTCCAAGGTGAAATATATTAATTAATTTAGAGCTATTCAGAAGCTTAATTAATTAATGGACTTGATAATCTTAAACGCGAGAAATAATAACCGGGAGCCCATATTATCGCAAAATGGATTAAGATGGATAGTGCAATACTAATTTATTAGTGATAATAATTAATATTAATGGATTGAATTATATTGGGGCTCAATATTGAAATTCAGAAGTCCATTAGGAGGTCCAATCTTAATTCTCCTTAAAGGCCCCTCAAGTAGCCCATTAAGTAGCCCAATATTACCTAAAAATGTAACCTTTCATCCTAAATATTTTACTGTTTTCAAATAATATGGAAGAGCATTAACTCTTATCACAGTTTAATTTTATGCTATTCAATGTAGGCATTTCTCTCATTTCATTATAATGAAGTTAATGTCCAAAAATGGGTCCAAACAAACAAATGGGGGATGTTGTCTTTGAGAGTGATCCCTTCTTCACTGAAGTAAGTTTCATGATATTAGTTGTTTTCGTTGAAGGATATTAGTTCTAGAGGGTATTCGTTGTTTTTACTAAAGGGTAAATATCATCCAACAAATGTTCAACCACAAACTAAGTATAAATCAACCAATGAATGTTCAACCACAAACCAAATATAAAACTCTAGTACATAACTATAAAAATGAACTTCCCATGTCATCCTAATGAGTATCCAACAAGTACTCACTCAATCATCAAGAGGCTCGTTCGAAAATTACGTAGAATATATTTTTTAATTATTATTTCCATTCGATGGACATCCCTTTCAACAAACAAGAAAAATCTTCATAAATTGTTAATACGGAATTGATGAAAAAGTTGTCAACAAACAAGGAATTGAAGAAAAATCTTTGATATGCTAACACAACTCTATGCAAAACATATTCTTGAATAACTTTTAGATCAATACAAATATATGATAACATCTAACTCAGAAATTGAAAATAACGAGTACAAAACTGACAACATTTTAGGTGTAGGGCATGAATTCTAAACCCACAATTCAATATTTTATTTTTCAACAAAATCCTTAATTACTAATGATCAATAATGCAATTAATATCATGCTTAAATAAGATTAAAATCTTAAAATCAAACCGCCAGTAAATCAACAAAACATACAACCAACATACTAAAACCTAGGGAAAAATATTTTTTTAGGCCCATATCTTTAGGGTGATTGGAAAAAGAGGACAATATGTTTGAGCTTGAATTAGGTCCGATTACCTGCGTTTTCTCAGCTTGCAGCCAACAACACAATAAACAAAACATACACAACTTGACGATATTTTAACATACCCACTGTGCCCCGGGTTTACGTCATATCTATTCTGCATTCACCTGTACTTGTATGATACCCTATTCCATTCTAAAAATATTAAATAGTGTTATAAAACTTATAAATTATATATTCAGTGAATTTACTTGTGAACATATTTTCTGTCCAAATTATTTAGGTCTAAACGAAGAAAGAACGACTTAATCCACGATTTAGCTTCAGAAAAAGGCAAAGCTGATTTTGTGAATGATCCTTTTTTAAGTGAAGTAAGAAATTTTTCTAAATTAATTATTATATATGTTCTAAAATTCAAAATAGTAATTGTTTGTTTTTTTTAGGTTGTATACTGTGTGCCCAGAATGTTCTCATATAGTCTTTTAGACTAGCAAGATCAAGGCGAAACGAGTAATGTTCTAAGACACTTATCGAACATGTTCTATTATCAATTTACAAAAATAAAAAATGATTTTTCACTATCTAATTAAAGTGTTATTATTTTAGATTGTTGCTTTGCATTTGTCGTCATTACTTGCATTTATGCTTCTCTGTCCGAAAAGGAGAAACCTGGAATCAGAGGCTCAGTTCAAGAGCTTATCGATTGTTTACACCACTATTATCTTCCACCAGGCGTCGAAAAAGAAGATATTGACTTTGATAATCCACCGAAGGAAGGATATTCTAACAGTTTTAAAAATGCTTTCAATTATATTAGAAGATTTGGTATGTCCCTCCATAAAACTATGGATGCAGGGGTTTTTGTGGACAGTGTATTTGCTTGAATGTTGGGATAGATGGGTAAGAAATTTAAATTGCCTAAATATATTACGTTTTGTTATTGTTATTAATCTGATTTTTCTTAAAATGTAGGACCGTATATCTATTGAAGGATATCTGCATTTAACTCTTTTAAAGAGGTTGCTGGTTTCCTGAAAAGTTGATATATTCTCACTGGTGTTTTGGATTAAAACAGTCACTTTCAATGACTGGAAAGGGGTATGTAGTTATTTGTAACTAGTATTTTTTGTTGTATAATGATATCAATATTATACATTTTCTAAATTTGTTTAAATTTTTAGGATGATGTGTATACTGAGGAACACGCTAACATACATCCAAAGATGGTGATGAATGACGGGTCGTTGGTATTCCATACAGTAGCCATAATAGGGTATGAATCACGCACTAGCGTACCCTATTTTCTGGTGCAGAACAGCTACGGAGTTGATTGGGGTCATAAAGGTTATTGCAAGATAGCGACAAACTGTATAGGAGCTGTATATGCCGTTGTAGGCTACAAATTGAGGAAAAAAAGGTAATTAATCTTAAAAACTAACTATTATATGTATGATATCATTCAAATATTATAGTCTGCAACTAAAATGTATTTTTTGTTGTGTTTGTAGGAATTCATTTCAGTTCGAGGAACATTGTTAAAGCTGGAGATTCATAATGTTTTTTTGTGCAGGATTCCAAATCATACAATACCTTTTTTGAACAATTTTACAATAGATTTCTCCCTAAGTCCTTCATATCAAAACTGATTTAACAGCCATACCCTTTCGTCTGACAATACCTTTACATTGTTTCCAATGAGCAGAATATCATCTACGTATAATACTAAGAATACCACCGCAGTTCCGTCACACCTTTTATACACACAACTTTCGAACTTATATAGTGTCCTTATTTTGCAAGATGATAAAGATAATGTCTAAATTTTGCAAGCCCATAAAAAGTGTCATATTTTTGCAAACACCCATAATAATATCCTAAAAAAAGTAATTTTCCTTTATTAAGCGTTTTTTCAAACACCAATCTACCGCACAAAAGAATGCGCTCCTACGGGAACAAAAACCTCAAACAAATATTCCAGGTCCATAAAAAAATACGCACCCAATTCCTCTCCATAGCTGTCTTGAATGATTGCTTAGTCAACATCGACAGTGGATCCAAAGCCCACATCGTGACTCCGTGACCTCCATATAAACCCCTCAAGATGCTGTCATATTCATCACTGGTATAAGAGTACACACTAAGTCGATCCTACAAAACAGAACAGTTAGATATATAAAGAACAGTTAGATATATAAAGAATTACCAACCTCACTTACAAATTCTTCAAAGGTCGGAGTCATGTAAACCATTGTTGCAAGGGCAGGTTGTTCCAGCAACACTTCCGGAGCACTTTGAGGACGAATCGTGTAGAAGGCTTGCAAAAATATTTTAAATGCTACAGAAGTAAAATCATCTGATTTTCAGTTATGATTCAATTATAAGATTCAATTCAATCATTGAAGGGACATGTATCTAATAACACCCACCCACCCAAGGCAGCTAAACACCAACTGAGATCATAGACAAGAAGTTATGAAGTAAGCCAAAAGTCCATGTTATTTCACTATTTAGGATTTATGCTGTATTAAAATTCTCTGGTTAAGTATGCCGACAACGAAAACATTATCTTGCATGACAAGAAGGATGCATTTAAATTCAATGACCAAAATAAGGATAATAGGCTAAAGCAGTTGCCAATAAAGTTGATCCTCATAAGTTTATAACAAGCCATCAAACTGATTTTCAAGGGCACACAAGTAAAATCATCTAATTTTCAGTTATGATTCAATTATAAGTTTCAATTTAAACATTGAAGGGACAAGTACCAAATAACGCCCACCCACCCAAGGCAGTTAAATTTCAACTCTGATCACAGACAAGAAGTTATGAAGAAAGCCAAAAGTCCATGTTATTTCACTGTTTAGAATTTTGGCTGTAATAAAATTCTTTGGTTAAGTATGTTTTGTTTCAATACTGTTTAGGATGCCGACAACGAAAACATTATCTTGCATGACAATAAGGAATAATTGATCAATCAATATCAATTGAACCAAATACAAACAAAATAGTTGCCACCTTTTATTAACAAAATATACTAAGAAAGCGTATAAATGTGAGAGAAAACTCTATGAGTATTCTATTAAACCAGCAAACATTTATAATCAATTCAAATTAGAAAGCCAAAGGGATCTGAACAGTATCCATAGACAAATCATCTAACCTAAACACAAATCATAATATAGTAGTTGTCAGTACTCATTAACAAAACAGTATAATAATATAGAAAATTCATCCAATTTAAACCATGAATAATCATAGTAAACCAGCAAACTATACACTTAACTCAAATTAATTCATCTAATTCAAACCATCTAAATTAATTCACATGATATAGTAGTTGTCAGTTCTCATCAACAAAAAAAAAAAAAAAAAAAAATCCATCTAATTTAAACCATGAATGAATAATCAAAATTACAATTAATTCCAATTAGAAAACCAAATTATCTTCAAACAACATTAGCAACAAATTCAACCAATTAATTAATTTAAAGCGAAAATATATACATACCCTATTGTCACAAACTTGTTGAAGGAAGGTCTGAGGTCGCAGGGTTTGTGCCAGTTCAAAATCAAGAGAGAACACATAATGTTTTCATTTATTATTTTGTCACACTTTATCGTTAATAACTAATGTAAAAAAATGACATTTTTTCATTTTTTATGATTTTAATTCTTCTACAGATTCTTGCTATGCATTTGTTGCTGTCAATTGCATGCATGTCGATACATTTGTAAGTCTTGGAATAGGTTATAGAGGTTCCGAATAAGAACTCATGGATGCATTTTGTGGTTATACGCAATTGAACCAAATACAAACAAAATAGTTGCTAGTTCTCATTTACAAAACAGATTAAGAACACGCATAAATGTGAGAAAAAATCCACCCAATTTGAGGGCGTTTATCAAGACTTTTTATCACTTCTTTTTTGTTGATGAATTTATCAATACTTTTTTTTCAAATCAACTTTAACAACTTATGAAAAAAATTTATCAAAACTTTTTAGAAAAAACTCACTTAGTGTCTCATCATCATTCCAACATATCAACTATTTTTCAGACAACCATAATAGTTATATGTACTACACATAACACGATTACTATTTTACTAATCTTTAAAAATTCACTTCCGCCAAATAAGCATCTTCTGCACAAGAAAAAGTGGTTGCAGCACTCACGGCCTACTTTTAGCATAACCTTTGTACCTCCACTCGGGTCCAAAGGTGTTCTGCACAAGAAAGTATTCTACCCCATCTTCTTCACCATATCTTATTATTAGGATTGCATGCGTAGGCACTTTAAGGCCCATATTTATTATGTTATCCATGTAATCAGTCTCCACCTGAGTGATAATATAAATGTCATCCTAAAGAGGAACAATTCAATGTCAAAAACTGTGAAGATTAAAAATAAATTAAAAAATATTATAATATCTAACCCTTTCCATTGAGGGAAAGTCTTAGTAAGGTAAATACCACACCCTACAGCCTTGTGCCTGTCGAAGCACCAACAACATCTTCAATCTTTAATACCGAATAAGTGTGGATCCTAAGCATATTATCCTAGAATTAAAACAGAAAATCAATTACAAAATATTATCTAAAGAGACAGTTATCTATAGCAGATTTGTCAAATTACGAAATAACTAAACCCAATACACCTATTTCGGTGGCAGGATTTCCAACACTTCCCATCCCATGGGTAGCCATCGTATTGAGACAAGTCATGACAGGATGCATATTGTAATGCATTTGTTTTGAAGTTCGGATATCCTGTTTTAGGAGGTTCAGAAAGAAGTGCACATTTAGGTGGAAACTTAGTGTACAAACAATCAGTGAGCTCCTGTTCTGAACCCCTATATCCAACTCCAAGATTCACAAATGTATCCACGTGAATGCAGTTGATAGCAACAAACGCATAACACGAATCTATAAAAGAATTAAATTCATAAAGAGATGGCAAACGGTGATTTTCTATGTTGATTATTAACAAAATAGTTTGACAAAATAATATACGGAAACATTACGTGTGTCCCCTTGATTTTGCACGGGCACAAGACAGTTTGGAAGAGCAATGGGTAAACAAAAAGTAGTCTATAATACAAAAAAATTAAAAGTTGAATAAACATTGACAAAACAGAATTATAATGAAGAGAAGTTCCTAACCTTAGTGAAGAAAATATCGCTCGCAAAGTCTATATCCCCCATTTGTTGATCGACCCTATTTTAGGACATAAACATTGTACAAAAAGACAAAAATCAAATCAATAATGACTCTCTCAATGTAATGTATGGTAAAGAATACATTCCATACATATGCAATCATGTTTGAAATATTATTCACATATTGACATTGCAAATCATTCACCAATTTTTTCATTTACTGATATTGGATACAGGAGTAAAGAGTCATTATTCATATATAACAACTTGAAATCATGAAAGCAATTTACCCAAACCCAGTCCAATACATATGCAATCTTGTTTGAAATATTATTCACATATTAACATTGCAATTCTTTCACCAATTTTTTAATTTATTGATACTGGATACATGAGTAAAGTGTCATTATTCACATATAACAACTTGCAATCATGAAAGCAATTTACCCAAACCCAGTCAATACATATGCAATCATGTTTGAAATATTATTCATTTATTGACATTGCAAATCTTTCACAAATTTTTTTCATTTACAGATACTGGATACAGGCGTTTTCAAACTCATATATGTGAATAAGTTGACAAATTTTACTGGATATGGACATTGTAATTAATCATGAAAGCAATTCATAAAGAGACATTATTCAAATATAACAACTTGCAATCATGAAAGTAATTTAACCAAACCCAGTCCAATACATATGCAATTCTGTTTGAAATACTTATTCACAAGTTAAATGTATATATAATTTAACAAATTTATATAATTTCTCGTTTCAATTGTTAATATGCAACTTAGGCTGTCATTAGGATTTTGTTAGGGTTTAGGGAAATAGTCTATACCTTTTACAATTAAATTACCTGGGAACGCGAGTAGATGATCGGTAGGGAAAAATGGAGAGAAGTTTTTCAATTAAATTTATCTAACATATTTCTGGTTTACAAGACAATTTACAATTCAATTGGATTTTTTTTATCTATCCTAACATATTTCTGGTTTCAATTGTTAATATTCAACTTAGGCTGTCATTATGATTTTGTTAGGGTTTAGGGAAATAGTCTACATCTTTTACAATTAAATTACTTGGGAACGCGAGCAGATGATCGGTAGGGAAAAATAGAGAGAATTTTTTCAATTAAATTTATCTATCCTAACATATTTCTGGTTTACAAGTCAATTTACAATTCAATTGGCAAAAAAACCATTATAAAACGATAAAAGATAAGAAAGATGAGGAAGAAAATTACCTGGGAACAGAGGAGGAAGATGGGTGAAAACTGAGGAAAACGATAAAAGATCCATGGAGGAAAACAAACCAGCAAGAATGTAAATATAAGGATTAAAGTTTAGGGAAAGACCACTATTATTTGAACTAACCTTTTTGTTAATTACACTTCTTTCAACTTTTAATTTTGAAATTTTTGAAAAAAAAAATTCCAATATTTTTAAATTTCACTATGTTCGAATAATCAACATTTTATACTTCATCCACAAAATAAAGAAGTAGAGAGTACAATTTACACAGAAATATGGTATATAATGATTAGTTAATTCGTATATTATGAATAGTTAAAAAGAATAATACAACTATTGAATAATAAATGAACAAAATAAAATTTCAAATTAGAAAAAATTGTGTACCTTGATAATATGAAGATAACACACATGCTTTCAAAATGAAAACAATTCCAAAACAAATATACATATAAATATATTGTTTTGAAATTGAATTCAAGTAAAAAAACATGCAACAATTTGTGAATTGCGTAGAAATCCAATCTCCATCTGCAAAAATGAATTAAAGAATAGTCAAATGAAATAAATTTGTCAATCACTACTATATACTATCTTCTAAAGACAGGGAATACTTCATACTACCAATAAACTTCATATAATCTAAAAATGAATTCAATTCCAAAAAAATCAACATAATAGACAAAAATCATAATACCCTTAAGAAAAGAAACTGCAATCAACATTTTATACTTCATTCACAAACCATTACCAAATGTGAATGTTCTTAATCAACTATCTACTATCTACTATATTAGTTCTAGCAACAAAAATGAATGTTCTATCAAATTACAGTAATAGCAATGGAGAATGTTCAAAACACATTCCAAAAACATTAGTTCACAACATGTTTTTAAAACACATTATCTTGGAAACATCTAAATAAAATGCAAGAAGTTTAGGGTTTACTTATTATTTTGTTAGATAACCTATCCCCCAATACACATGTTATACAATAATTCAATACAACCAATAAAGGAGTAAAAATAAAAACTTTATAATAAGCACGGTTGCTTGAAGGAAAAAAGATTGAACAAGTATCCCCTTGTAAGAACAATTGTTTCATATACATCTCGAGTTGAACTCAATAGCTAAACATTTTAAGTATAAAAATGATGGTTCTTTCAAATTATATAAATAGTAATGGAGAGAATGTTCAAGACACAAACTTCATAAAACAATGGTTATACATTTAATCAACTTTCTATAAATTTTGAATTCAATTACAAAACATGAGTTCAACTCAAGTTATCAAAACAAATTAACTTGAAACATTTAAATAAGTGCAAGATGTATAATAGAAACTGATAGATAAAAAATTAAGTATATAAAATACACATGTTACACAACACTTCAATACAACCAATTTTTTTGCAACAGTAGAAAGAATAGAAAAGATGTACAAAGAGTGTTCATTTAATTATGAATTGTAAGAACAATTTTTTCATATACAATATCAAAACATGGATTTAAGAAAATCAACATCTTTATGCAAGATCTATTCTGAAATTGAAATGACCAATACAACAAAGACTACTAAAATCAATATAAATTTAAGCAATTGAACAATGAACATGGAGCAAATTTATTTATATAATTATGAATCCGTATTAACAAATATATTTCTCAAAACCAAATGAATTGCAACACATGAATTAACAACAAAGACTAAAAAAACAAAGACTAAAAAAATAAAGAAATTGAAATATTACCTCAACCCGATAAAACAAATACTTTTATCCTATAATTGAATTCATCAGATTTTTTTCCATGGGATTTGACTTGAAGCGTATTACACTAACTTCTACTATTCGCTCACCTGCAAGCGGACGGGTTCACTGTAGTAAGAGTAAGTATACTGGCCAAGTATTATCGAACCCACGAGATGGAGTGTATGCGAACAGATCCCTGAAGATCTAAGCGTCGTAGTTAATATGAGTGTAATGTTTTGGGATTTTTTTTTGAAAGATTAATTAAAATAACTAAAATAAACTAATTATACTAACGAACTAAAGAAGACAAATTAACTACGAGTTGTTTTCAAGTAAGAGATGGTGATGCTTAGGATAAGAATCCCTACGTATACTAACGGAGCAGGTACATAATCAAAATAACTGTGACGCGCCAGAAATAACCTAAGTAAAAGAATGCAAGGTGGAAGCTCAAGATTCTAAATCCTAATACTTTACCCTAACACTCAACTTCACTAATCCACTAACAAGTTAATAGATTGTGCTTAATTAATGAGACCCTGATTTAACTAAGGTGATGCGGTCGTCCTCCTTCGCTAAACTGGTAGATGAATTAACCTTTCCTAAACCCTCTAGTTAAGTCTACTCGTTGTTAAAGAGTGATACGGTCGTCCTCTCTCTAACACCTTTCGAACGAAATTCAAAAGTAAAGTCTAGATTAATTTTAAGAATTCATTATTCAAGAGAATTAAAACCTAACGTCACAAGTTACCCTAATTACATACCCACATCCTACTTCTACGAGTTCATCCTACCCCAAGCATGCAAGGGTTTTAGCTAGACATAGGTTTAACGTAAACTAAAGCAATGAAATAAGTAACGAACATGAACATGGTAATTATAACGAAGAAAAGATCGAACATGAACTAGGGTTTTGAGATATAAAAGAATAAACTGAAATTAATTAAACAAAACGAAGTCTCAACGTATTTAAGAACAAAAGACAAGAAGAAACGAAACTAAAAAGTAAAATCGTGACGTGAATTCGTAAGAAAACCTAAAAAAATGTAAAAAATAAACTTGCTCGTCTCTTCTCCTCTTCCTATCTCTCAAAACTCAGTCTCCAAACGTAGTATGGTATCAAGTGGTTGTAAAAAACGTGTTCGGAAGTGGTATATATAAGCAACGGGTCGAATCGGGAGTTAATGGGCCAAAAACGCGACATATCGTGCACTTACTCGTGTACTAGTGCACGAGTAATGTGTGGTCGAGCACTCCGAAATTAACAGAACCCCAAAAGTGCTCGAGTAGTCGAGCTCGTGCACTAGTGCACGACTTGATTCAGCTCGAGCACTATGCACGACTGACTCGTGCACTCAGTGCACGACCCACTTCCATTCGAGCACTTTGCACGACCAACTTGAGCACAACGTGCTCGAGCTCTTCTAGCTTGTGCACTCCAATGATACTTTTGCTCCCTCGAACTAGTACTTTTCATATTTCTTCGATATCTTCTCATCCGGGCGTCCGTTTGAGTCGATTCAAAGTCCTACGAACTCCTCTTTTCGCCCTCTATCCATCTATGAGCATCAAAGAGACAAATTCATTAGTTTATGAAAATGATACTCAAATGACTCTAAATACTCACAAAATCAACCAAAACTAGGGCATTTCGAGGGACGAATCATGACAATTTCACGCCTAATCAGGAGTCCCGCAGGCAATTCTTACAGATAATGGGAGACAATTCGAAGGCAAGAAAATAAGGAATTTTTGCGAAAATGGAGAATCAAGAAATATTTTTCAACTCCGTATCATCCACAATCCAACGGTCAAGTAGAAGCAGTCAATAAAATAATCAAACACATTTTAAAAATCCGGTTGGTGGACAAAAAAGGAAAATGGTCAGAGGAGCTACCAGAAGTTGTTCACTTACCCAAAAAAGTTACAAATATGGGAGCCCAAGGCCAAGTCCATAAAAGGACAATAAGGCCCAAATTTTAGGGCGACCATTAGAGTAAAAAATAATTCAATTCAAGGCCAAGGCTAAGTCTTGAAAAAGGCAATAAAGCCCATCACGAGGTCAATTAGGCGAACAGAAAAGCAAGCATCAAAGCATCAAGCAAATAAGTAAAAAGCGAAGGATACAACAAAGAAAACAAACAAGGAAGAAGCAACAAATTCAAATATTTTTTCTTCATTAAAGGGACGGAAGATAATTACACGGAAAAGCAATGAAAAGAAGTACAAAATGACTCAAAAGCAAACTAAGCTAAAACAAGAAAAAAGAAGTACAAAGTCTTCAATCTTGAGGGGCCGGAGGGACATCGGTGGTGGTCGAAGCAGAGGGAGCAGCATCACTGGTGGTCGCTGCTTCAGTAATGGCAATATCAGCAGTGGTCACCACACTTGGAGTGCCCGCCTCATCAATAGGAGTGAGGGAAAGGGAGTTAAGACCATCAAAGATCTCGGCATCCTTAGACGGCTCCTCATTGGAAAACTGGGGGGCAATGACTTGAACATCTTCCCCAAAGATGTCCAGAGGTACTCCCATCTCCTCCAAGTCGGCCACAGGAACAGCAAACCCGGCACTGATAGGGTTCTCCTTAACATAGTCTATAAAGTCTTTCTTGGTCATGGCCAACACATCTTGGCCATGATCCAAGGCAAACTTTACAGAACAAATGCTCTCTGCATAGGCACACACATAGCCGAAGTTCGTGTTGTCGGCCACATCCCGAGCGTATGCCTCGTAGGTGACCATGGAGGACTTCTCTTGTTGGAGGCGAGCAACATCAGCTTGAAGCTGCTCCACTTGGGCGACCAAGCCCGCCTTGTCGCCCTCCAACACCTTTATCCGTTCATCGGTAACCCCCAGTTCAAGCATCAGCCTCTCAGATTGATTGAGGGCAACTTGCTCACTATCAAGTGAGGCCTTGTATTTTTGCTCCAAGTCAGCCACCACCTTGGCATGCTCAACCTTTTCCAGAGCAAGTTCGTCGTCCTTTTTCTTCAAGGCAGCCACCTTTTCCGCCTCGAAGCCCTCAATCTTGCGGCCGAGTCCACGATTGGTCCGCTCCAAATTTACAATTTGGTCAAGGAGCTTTTGGGCCATCACCGCTTGATGGCTGGCATTCAAGGCGACCAGGCGAGCATTGTCGCTAGCAGACTGCTCTTGGACAACTTCCTCACAATTCTTAGTCCAAGAGCGGGGAATCATCTCAGTCGCTCGCCGAACATGGGAGTCCGGAATGTCCATGTAGGGAGGAGGAGACTTCACACAGCTAAGCTGGTGAAGCACTTCTGATCGCCCAGGATGTTCCTCAAGCTTGTACCTGAAAGAGTAAAGGAACTTCAAGTTAGTTTATTGTAAAAAATGGCCATCAAAAGCAACAATTCAAGAAAACTTACTCCCTCAACTTTACGGGGTCGTAACCCAAGTACGAGCGATCAGTTGATGCTCGTTGTTTTTTGGTCAACACAGTAGCCATTGCCTGCTGCTCGCTAATAACCTCGAGAGAAGTGGACTTCGAGGCTGGTGAGTGTGGAGCACGGCTGCTCGCCTCGGACACAGGCTTGGGGCACTTCGATGCTCGCTCGGTACCTTCCCCTTACCTCGGGTGTCCTCCCGGGGGGCCTTCTTCTTGGGCCTTTCCTTTTCTTTCTCTTTCTCCACCCCACGAGAAGAAGCAGGGGCTTTAGAAGTTCCCTTTGAGCGACCAGCTGGGGCTCGTGAGCGACCATGGCCAGCCGGTTCCTCCCCGGCTCAGAGGCGAAACAGCGAGAGTGGGGGATCTTGCTTCCTGCGAGTTGGTTCTTGAGAAGCCATTTGTTTGACATGCGCGACGAGCAAGTGATAAGATTCGGGAATGGTGGGAACGGCAATGGTCACGCATTGATCTATTAAGAGGAATAAAAGGCAAAAGATAAGTACACTGTTGGAGTTATACGTGAAAGTATGCTTTTACTTTGTATAACTCGTGTATCAAACACTCGTTTTATGAGAATAATTCTTTTATCGCATTTGCTTTAGTTATGATTGAATGTTGAATTTCTATTGCAAACCGTTCAATATATAGTACGTGTTACATTGTAGTTAATGTGGTGATACCCGATCACGGAAGACGACATTAACAGTTTACTTGTAACTAAACGTACATTTTCAGGGCCTAGGTGGAATTGAACAATCCACCGTGAAAGGTCGATGTGTAAGGCTCAGATTGGTCTGTCTTGACCAAGAGATTGCACTAGCACATTTAGTATGTGTTGAAGAGGTCCTACAGCGAGGAGAAATTCTTCTGTTCTGAAAGGTGAAGAATTAGACCTCAGTGGTTGTTGATTTCTTAATCTCCGTCCCTTAAATAGGACCGTGTGTGTTTAATAGTTACTGCTTTGATTCATGTTGGGTGAGAATCATTGTGACTTCGAACTTTGTGTCTTTGGCAGTAATATTAATCATACGACGGTTGCTAAGATTTAATACGGAGAAACGCGTGCGAGTACGGCTCGTGTGATTAGTCCCCTTGGTGGGCTCAGAAGTTTTATTGTACCAAATCTTGCAAGTGAATAATTAGTTTCTTCGGTACGAATAATAATGTTGAGCTATCTTTACTCCAAGGTGAAAGATGTTAATTAATTTAGAGCTATTCAGAAGCTTAATTAATTAATGGACTTGATAATCTTAAACGCGGGAAATAATAACCGGGAGCCCATATTATCGTAATATGGATTAAGATGGATAGTGCAATATTAATTTATTAGTGGTAATAATTAATATTAATGGGCTGAATTATATTGGGGCTCAATATTGAAATTCAGAAGTCCATTAGGAGGTTCAATCTTAATTCTCCTTAAGGCCCCTCAAGTAGCCCAATTAAGTAGCCCAATAATGATAAGGTGATTAAAATAAAAAGATAATATTATGCTGATTTATTCCCATAATTTTCGAAAATAGCAATTCAAGAGGAGAGAAGATTTTGTTGATTTTCTTGGAAAGATATTATGGAAGATATGTATTCTTGGAATACAAGAATATCTCATATATTCAAGAAGATCCAAATCTTAGGATTTCTTCATGAAATTTTCGAGAGTTACAAGTTTATAAGGAGTGTGAGATTTTTGTGGAATATTTTATTGTGGAGAAAAGAATATATGAGATATATTCAAGATTTCTTAGAGTCTAAGAAAAGATTTTCTCCAAGCCCAATAGACCACATATTTTCGGCCATCACATACTTATAAATAGGGGATGATTTTTTCATCCCAAAGTACATAATTCCATGTGTTGGAAAAATCAAGAAGCATAGATATTTTTCTTTTTCCTTAGTTTATTAAATTGCTTGAAAGTGTCTCCCACCGGCGATCAAGTGAGGTGAAAAGGGAAATACTTGAGAAGGCTTTGGGTTGATAGAGCGAGATTACAAGTGTCCCGTATATCCAAAGGTCATTACTACGAGAGGTACGTTAATCGCATATTTACTTGTTTAATTCCGCCTAGTTAAATATGTGAAATTAATTTAACATGCATGATGATAATTAGTTGTTGGAATTATTATTTGAATTAATTAGGATTAATTCATGCTAGTAATAATTGTATTTAAATTCGTATTTAAATTTCATCCCGAATAGATTCCGGGCACCCCAATTTTCCCAACAACTGGTATCAGAGCCATGGTTTCGGGCTCTGAATTTTAAATTGGAATTTAAATTGTTGAACATTAAATTGAAATTGGATAGTAGAATTGTTAGATCTTATTTGCAGGTATCCAATTGTCATGGTTTTAATGTTGTTAATTTCATGCGTGTGAATTAATTTGTTTTTTAATTCGATTCGTTCGAATTCGTTTTTCTCGTGAGAAAATCCACGAGTAGATTAGTTGTTTTTATTTTGATTCGATCATTGTAATAGACTAGTCTAGATCTAGTATTTATTTTTTTGTAAAAATAAATTGTAACCGGATCGTGACGAAGAACGAAGAATTAAAAATGGCGTACCCGGACGACGCATACAAGCGTGGAGTGATTAGGCGTGAAATTGTTATGATTCGTAGCTAGAAACGCCCTAGTTTTGGTCGAGTTTATAGAGTATTTAGAGTCAATTGAGCATTATTTCTACACATTGATGAATTTGTCTCTTTGATGCTCATAGGTAAATAGAGGACGAAAAACGGAGTTCGTAGGACTTTGAATCGACTCAAACGGATGCCCGGATGAGAAGATATTGAAGAAATACGATTGGTATTAGTGCGGACGAGGAAAAGTATCACTTGGGAGGAGTTAGAAGTCACTCGAGTGACTAGGTCGAGCGCCCCCGCTCGAGCGCATTGCTCGAGCGCCTAAACGTACAGAAACTTTCTTGCGCTCGAGCAGCTCGAGCGCCCAAAACATGCAGAATGATTTCAACGCTCGACCAGCTCGAGCGGAACCGCTCGAGCGATTGTGTCATTCGAGCTACACTGCTCGAGCGGGACCGCTCGAGCGTTTTGCTCGAGCGCCCATGGATTTTTGCCTCCGGATGCGTATTTTCGGCCCATTAACTCCCGTTTCGACCCGTGCCTATATATACCTCTTCCAAACACGTTTTGAAGAGATCCCCGACTTTTAGAAATAATTTTAGACTTAGTTTTTGGAGAGGAAGAAGAAGAGCAAGCTTTATTTTACGTTTTGTTGAGGTTTTGCATACGAATTCTTAGTTTCTTTTCTTTCTTAGTTGCTTTTAATTAGCTCGATTACTTTTAACGCTTTAAACTTCGTTTTTATTAATTCAATTTCAGTTCTTCGTATTTATTTTCTTTTTAAACCCTAGTTCATGTTTCGTATTTTCTTAGTGCAATTCATTATGTTTGTGTTCGTCGTTTCTTCTATTGCTTTTATGTTTGTTAACGTCATGTCTAGCTAAAACCCTTGCGTGCTTAGGTTAGGATGAACTCGTAGAAGTAGGATGTGGGTACGTAATTAGAGTAATTCGTGACGTTAGTTTTAATTCTCTTAATTAATGAATTCTTATAATTAATCTGAACTTTACCTTTAAATTTAGTACGAAAGTGTTAGGGAGAGGACGACCGCATCAATCAATAACAACTAGTAGTCTTAACGAGAAGGTTTAGGAAAGGTTAATTCATTTACCGGTTTAGCGAAGGAGGACGACCGCATCACCTTAGTTAAATTAGGGTCTCATTAATTGAGCACAATCCATTAACTTGTTAGTGGATTAGTGAAGTCGAGTGTTAGGGTAAAGTATTAGGGTTTAGAATCTTGAGCTTTCACCTTGCATTCTTTTACTTAGGTTAATTCTTGTTTGTCACGGTTATTTTGATTATGTACCTGCTCCGTTAGTATACGTAGGGATTCCTATCTTAAGCATCACCATCTCTCATTAGAAAACAACCCTTAGTTAATTCGTCTGCTTTAGTATTTTAGTTTAATTAGTTTACTTTAGTTGCTCTTAATTAATTCTTTCAAAAAAATCCAAAAACATAAACTCATATTAACTACGACGCGTAGATCTTCAAGGATCTATTCGCATATACACCATCCCTTGGGTTCGATAATACTTGGTCCCTATACTTGCCCATACTACAGTGAACCCGTTCTCTTGCGGGGTAGCTACTAGTAGAAGCTAGTGTAGTCGCTTCAAGTCAATGGCGTCGTTGCCGGGGATGGCGTTGTATGCTTTTGAATAGGACTTGTAGATAGCTCAGTAGTTAGTAGTGGGTGATTTATTTTCTGTTTTTATTTTTTATTTGTATTCAATCGGCAGTTGCGTTTTGACCCCTCTGCTAGTGTGTCAGGTTTATGAAAATACGCTCACAAGGCAATACGAGCGAAGAGAGAATACCGTTGGACCCTGAGACAATAGCCAGAAGGAACCGAGCCTTCTTGAGAAGGATGAACGCTGCCGACTTAGGAAAGGAACCAATGGATATCAATAATGAGTTGGACGATGCTGCCAACGATTTCAATCAGGCAGTAGACCGAGTTGAAGGCACTGGAGTTAGTGGTAGCCAGAATCAAATTCCATTAGGGGATAGCCAGAGCCTAAACCCGGATACACGAAACGTAGGGAATCCAGCTCAGAACCTTGTCCATAATCCTCCTAACAACCCCCCAAATAACCCTTTTAACAACCCAGTATACCAACATTACCCATACCCACATTATCCTTACCCACCATATCCATATCATCCACCACCAGTCTATAATCAACCACCTGTTTACCAACCACCACCCCAACAAGTACCCATACCAGCTGCTAATCCTCAACACGTTCCTCAGAACGTAGATCACAATATGGATATTCGAGGGAGGTTTGCAGCACAGCCACAGCGGTACTATGATGGAGTGGTTTTACCTCCTGTAGAGGCGAACAACTTCTCGATATCCCCGGGGATTTTAAAGCTGCTTACCGAGAATCAGTTCAAGGGGGTGATCGGGAAGGAGAATCCTCATACACACCTGAGGAGTTTTCTCATGATAGCCTCCACATTTAATTATAATGGCATGTCTGAAGATGCCAAGAGGCTTAGGCTGTTCCCATTCTCATTGACGGGAATAGCTAAGGAGTGGTACGATAATACGCTTCCGCGGGGAGGTATTACCACTTGGGCCGAGCTCGAGCGTCTGTTCCTCGAGCGATTCTACCCTCCATCGAGGACGATAAAAGCAAGAATTGAGATATCTTCTTTCCGCCAGAAGCAAGGAGAGGATTTACGCCAAGCGTGGGAGAGATACTCTAATATGCTGATTGAGTGCCCGCAGCACGGGTACAATGAGGGAGACATTATGGCGTTCTTCTATAGTGGTGCCAATAAGACGGGGCAAGACCATGTAGACGCTTGTGCGGGCGGAGCATTTTTGAACCAAGGAATAGAGAGGTGTAGAGAGATCGTTGACAACATTGTCACGAATGCCGGTGCTTGGAGTGGAGATGCAGATTTTCAGAGAGTTAATCAGGTTGAAGAGGGAGAAGGAACGAGAAGGCTATTGATGGCCATGATGGAGAAGATAAACAACCTCGAGTTGGGGAAGAATTTGGTTGGAGAGCATGCAGTAGAGAATGAGAGAGTAGACCAACCAAGTGGACAGCAAGAGGTAGTCAATTACATGGGAGGTCCGTATTACAATCAGAATGGCTACCAAGGTGCTAATCAGTATGGAAGGCCTTCTTATGGCCAACCATTTGTACTTCCAGGCCCACAGCCGCCTCAAAATCAATGGAGGAACACACAAGGGAATCAAGGAGGCCAGCAACCTCCTCAAAACACATGGAGGAAGAATGATAATTTTTCTTATGCTAACCCAAAAGCTGGTGTTACTGTTCCTGCAGGTGTTGATCCGGGGTCCAAACCTCCTGGTGGAGAAGGCGGTGCATCAACCGAGGAGATGTTAAGAGCGATCCTTCAGAAGGTGGAGGAAGGGAGCAAGCGGTTGTCATCCTTGGAGTATGATGTGAAGGAGTTGCATAAGAAGTGTGATCAACGTGATCAAGAGCTCCAGAAGATGAATGTTGAGTGGACTAGAACTCAACAAGAGAACAATCGAAGGTTCACCTCTTTAGAGTTCCAGATGAGCCAGATTGCAAAATCAGTGAATAGAATGTCGGAGGGGAACCCGAAAGAGCAGTGCAAGGCGATCCAGCTAAGAAGTGGAACCAACTACGAAGGTCCTCAGATGCCTGCTGATTCTGAGACGCCCCAAGAAGAGATTGAGCCTAAAGGAGATGAAGTTGAGAAGGGGATTGAAAGTGAAGGGATTGAGAAGCATAGAGATATGGATGAGTCCCAGAAGGGCAAGGAAAGTGAGGAGATTGAGAGAGTTCCTAAGTGGAAGAAAGCAAAGGAAGCAAGGGAGAAAGTGAAAGAAACAGAAAGAGATGAATGGGGGGTACCCAAATCTGTGATACCCGTCCCATATCCACAGCGCTTCATGAAAAAGAAGCTTGATGAAAAATTCGTTAAGTTCCTTGATGTGTTTAAACAATTGCATATTAATATTCCTTTTTATGATGCTTTGGAACAGATGCCGCATTATGCAAAGTTTCTGAAGGACTTGATCGCGAAGAGACGGCGAGTGGATGAGCCGAAGTTGGTGCAGCTGAACCACGAGGTGAGTGCATTAGTGCACAAGGCGCTGCCACCGAAGTTGAAGGATCCTGGGAGCTTCACGATCCTATGTGACATTGGGAACGGGATCAAGAAAGGAGCGCTATGTGATTTAGGGGCGAGCATCAATCTCATGTCATTGTCGCTTTTCAAGAAGTTGGAAGGTGGTGAACTTCAACCCACAATGATGACGCTTCAACTAGCCGACCGGTCTATTACTCGACCTCAAGGAGTGGTTGAAGACGTTCTAGTGAGAGTTGGAGAACACATTTTTCCAGCCGACTTTGTAGTGCTAGAGATGGAGGAAGATGAGCACGTACCCCTGATCTTGGGAAGACCGTTCTTAGCTACGGCGGGGATGGTGCTAGACGTGGCGAATGGGAAGATCACGTTGAAGGTTGATGATCAAGAAGTGAAGATCTCCCTATATGAAGCCATGAAACACCCGAGGGAGGATGAGAGCTTGTATTGCATGGATGCAATTGATCCTCGTGTTGAAGACACGCCTTCTATCCCTAATCCTTCTGATATTCATGATTTTGTTAGTCCTTCACTTGATTGTTTAACCCATGAGCGTTATGATCTTGATTATGTTGATAGGGATAAAGTGAAGAAGTTGAAGGATGAAGAGGTGAAGAAAGTGGATGTGGTCCCGTTAGAAGGGAAAGGAGGAGTTAAGAAGAAAAAGTCCAAACTCAAGAAATTGTTTAGTAAGACTCCTCCAGATAGAGGCAAGAAGGAGTTGAGACCCATAACACTTGGGAATAAGAAAAAAGCAAAAGGGCTCATGATGGTGGGGCATCAAGGAAAGGAGTTCAAACACCACTCTTATGAGAGTGGGGGAGGTAAATTTGAGTATGATGTCCCATAAGCTCCTTTGAGCTTGGTCCGGCATGAGGACCTTAAAAATAGCGCTGAATGGGAGGCAACCCATTTTTATTTGCTTTCATTTATTTTTAGTGTCTTTTTATATTATTAGGGAGTTATTCTGAGTCGTATGTTTAACCTCATATTTGAGTGAGTTGCTTGAAGGCTTGTCTCTAAAGGAGTAAAGGTATCAAAGAAGTGGAGATTGAAGGAACCAACTTGAGACAAGGGAGTGTGCAAAGCTAGTGAGAGAAACGGAATTATTTGGTTGAGGTAACCCACAACCCCAAACTTAGACCTCTAGCAAGGTCGAAGTTTGGGGGGGTGGAGTTTTTTTATATTTCTTGCTACATTGCACATGCATGCACGCCCTTATCTTTGAGTTGAGTTTGATTGATTATTGATTGTTGAGATACTCCTTGGGGTGATTTTGAGTTGACTCGCTATTGCATATTTTATGCCTATCAATCATCTTATGCTTGTTGATTGCTATCTTTGAGTATGATTTGATGAGTAGAGTGAGTTGTAAGAGTGAGTTAGAAAGTCTTTTGTGTGAGTGTTTGAGTTTGAGCTGATTAGGAGAGAACTTGTATGCTTGTGAATTTTTCTTTTGAGTACTTGTGTGATGAGAGTGAGAATGCACTAGGACTAGCATGGATGTGAAAGCTGTGAGATTTGAGCCTTATGAGATTTAAATGCATGAATCGTCACCTTAGAGGATGCTAGAACTTGTGTGTGCTCTTGCTTCTTGATTGTGTCTAGTTTGATATGCCGAATGTGATCTTAGGCCATCATTGATTTTATTGAGTCACTTAGCCAAAATTTTCCTTACCAATGACATTGATCCCTTGTTAGCCCCTTTGAGCCGAAAGCCTATTTTATTTGCTAGCACATATGAACACTATTCCAATTCCTAAGCCTTTTTGTCCCAATTTGAGTGGAGAATAGGAAAGTGTGAACGTGAAGGGAGTGAATTGAGTTGAAAAAGGAAAATGTTGTTTGTTGAGTGAATATGAGAAGAAGGTGTGATGAAGTTTTGAGATGTGGAAAATGAGCAAAAAGAAAAAAATGAGCTCATGTGTTTGTGCGAAAAAGAAAAAAAAGTGATTGAAAAAAAAAGTGAAAAAGAAAAAAAAAATTGAAGTGTTGAGAGAAGTGGAATTGAAAGAGTGTTGATTGAATATATTTGAAGTAGTATGTTCCTAATCTCGAAGTGCCAAAGTTTGATTTTCTATTCTCCATTCACTTGAGTCACTTTACCATATTGTTATCCCACCTGTCCAAAGAGCCTACATTACAACCTTGAGAAAAGTCCTTTTTGATTCGGCATTGATTTCTAGAGTACGGTCGAAGTTAAGAGCACTTACAAGCCTATGGTTGCCAATTTGTGTGATTGATTGTTTGAGTGAGTCCCATGATCATTGATATACACTTGTGAGGGAGTGAAACACATCGTTGAGTGCACATCCATGCTTGATCTTGGTGTTTCTTATTATTGTTGCATGAGTACGATAAAAGAAAGTGAGTGAGTATACGGGTGATTGACTTTTGAAGCTTGAGTTCATTAGCTTGCATGATTGATTTTTTTTGACTCATTCCTAACAATTTCACTTGACTTATTATTTCATTGCTTGGGGACAAGCAATATGGTAAGTTTGGGGGGGTTGATTAGGCGTGAAATTGTTATGATTCGTAGCTAGAAACGCCCTAGTTTTGGTCGAGTTTATAGAGTATTTAGAGTCAATTGAGCATTATTTCTACACATTGATGAATTTGTCTCTTTGATGCTCATAGGTGAATAGAGGACGAAAAACGGAGTTCGTAGGACTTTAAATCGACTCAAACGGATGCCCGGATGAGAAGATATTGAAGAAATACGATTGGTATTAGTGCGGACGAGGAAAAGTATCACTTGGGAGGAGTTAGAAGTCACTCGAGTGACTAGGTCGAGCGCCCCCGCTCGAGCACATTGCTCGAGCGCCTAAACGTACAGAAACTTTCTTGCGCTCGAGCAGCTCGAGCGCCACCGCTCGAGCGAATCGCTCGAGCGCCCAAAACATGCAGAATGATTTCAACGCTCGACCAGCTCGAGCGGAACCGCTCGAGCGATTGTGTCATTCGAGCTACACTGCTCGAGCGGGACCGCTCGAGCGTTTTGCTCGAGCGCCCATGGATTTTTGCCTCCGGATGCGTATTTTCGGCCCATTAACTCCCATTTCGACCCGTGCCTATATATACCTCTTCCAAACACGTTTTGAAGAGATCCCCGACTTTTAGAAATAATTTTAGACTTAGTTTTTGGAGAAGAAGAAGAAGAGCAAGCTTTATTTTACGTTTTGTTGAGGTTTTGCATACGAATTCTTAGTTTCTTTTCTTTCTTAGTTGCTTTTAATTAGCTCGATTACTTTTAACGCTTTAAACTTCGTTTTTATTAATTCAATTTCAGTTCTTCGTATTTATTTTCTTTTTAAATCCTAGTTCATGTTTCGTATTTTCTTAGTGCAATTCATTATGTTTGTGTTCGTCGTTTCTTCTATTGCTTTTATGTTTGTTAACGTCATGTCTAGCTAAAACCCTTGCGTGCTTAGGTTAGGATGAACTCGTAGAAGTAGGATGTGGGTACGTAATTAGAGTAATTCGTGACGTTAGTTTTAATTCTCTTAATTAATGAATTCTTATAATTAATCTGAACTTTACCTTTAAATTTAGTACGAAAGTGTTAGGGAGAGGACGACCGCATCACTCAATAACAACTAGTAGTCTTAACGAGAAGGTTTAGGAAAGGTTAATTCATTTACCGGTTTAGCGAAGGAGGACGACCGCATCACCTTAGTTAAATTAGGGTCTCATTAATTGAGCACAATCCATTAACTTGTTAGTGGATTAGTGAAGTCGAGTGTTAGGGTAAAGTATTAGGGTTTAGAATCTTGAGCTTTCACCTTGCATTCTTTTACTTAGGTTAATTCTTGTTTGTCACGGTTATTTTGATTATGTACCTGCTCCGTTAGTATACGTAGGGATTCCTATCCTAAGCATCACCATCTCTCATTAGAAAACAACCCTTAGTTAATTCGTCTGCTTTAGTATTTTAGTTTAATTAGTTTACTTTAGTTGCTCTTAATTAATTCTTTCAAAAAAATCCAAAAACATAAACTCATATTAACTACGACGCGTAGATCTTCAGGAATCTATTTGCATATACACCATCCCTTGGGTTCGATAATACTTGGTCCCTATACTTGCCCATACTACAGTGAACCCGTTCTCTTGCGGGGTAGCTACTAGTAGAAGCTAGTGTAGTCGCTTCAAGTCATGGAGCGTGTATGGAGGTAAAATCATGCAAGGGGTGAAGAAAACGAGGACGAACGGCAAAAAAACGGCGCACGCCGTGCGCAACGGGCGCACGGCGCCGCACGCACGGCGCGCGCGCGCCTCTGCAGGGAACTGCAGCGCCTCGGGGTGCCCCGGGCAGCACCTCGGGGCTGCGCTTCGGCGCGCCTCGGGCATTTTTCCAGCGCTTCTCGGGCCGGGAAGCGCGCGGGCCCACTTCGTGGGCCAACGCGCGCTGTATCTCAGGCCGTGGAATTTTTTTTTGGTTTGTGTTTTTTTTCGTATGATTTTAAACGTCGTCCCGAACCCCAAACGATGTTGTTTTTGAAGAAGTGTTGCTGTTCAAGTGGGAGCACGTCGAGACGAACGTCGGAAAGCAACAAGGACGATTTTTCGCATCAAGACGTGAAGAAATTAAACCGTGACAATTGGATTCGAGTGCTCCAATGTGTTTAATTTTGTTTTGATGGATGTTTTATTTCGTGCACTTATTATTATTTGTTAATATGTGTTTGCATGAATTTAATTGTCCAAGAAAAACCTTACTTTCGAAAATTACTAAGTATGTTTTTATAATCGCAATTTTATTCCGGATATTAAAATTGGATTAATTTGACCTCCATAATTTATTTATTTGTGAAGTTCTTTTGGAATACATTTCCCCCTCGGATCGACCAAAAGAACGGATTTCACATGAATAAATTCCGAAAGGATGATTGTGGATTATTACTAGTGGCGGTATTGACCCTCACCACGAGTGGCTTGCTCAAAGCGAAATAATAATCCTGTATTTAATTATGGTTATTACTTAGGCATAGGAAATTGATATTAACTTACTCCCCTCGGAGTCCCTGTCAGTTTCTATGTGGTCAAAGTGGGAGCCAACTATTAATTTTGAATTAAGGATTTGTAACTTTTAAGTTTGTAATCCGCTTGAATGTGTTTAAATGTATAGACCACCCCTCGTGGCGCATTTAAATTGTTTCGAGATGTTGGCTGATGCATGATTATATTGTTTTAAGGTTTCAATATAATTGATGTGATCAAATTTATGTGATAATTTCGTATTTTTCTAGATATTGATATGAATGTATGTTTTATTCTCAGTTCATCATGTCGCAACCTTTTAATCCACTGTTTAGTATACTTAAAGATAACAAACTTGTTGGTGAGAACTATATTGATTGGAAACGTAACCTTAATATTGTCCTAACCGCTCAACACCACAAGTGGGTACTTACCACTCCTAAGCCCCAAGAGCTTGCCGAAGATGCCACGAAAGCGGACAAGAAAGAGCATAAGAGTTGGTTAGACTCCGATGAGATGGCTAGGTGTACTATTCTGGCTTCAATGTCAGATGTGTTGCAACACCAACACCAACACATGGAGACCGCCTCTGAGATAATGCAAAATCTTGAAGCGATGTTTCAACATCAGAACCGTACGGCTAGGCAAATCACCATGCGAAAGATGCTTTCGTTGAAAATGGTGGAAGGTACGCCCGTAAGGGATCACGTAATCGAGATGATGGGTTATCTCAACAAGTTGGAAGTACTTGGTGCGGAATTTGACCTCCCTACTAAGGTCGATTTCGTTCTCCATTCTCTGTCGAAGAGCTTTGAGCAGTTTCAATTGAACTATCAAATGAATGACCGGGCAAATAGCTTGCCCGAGCTCTTGCAAGCTTTGGTATCGGCGGAGACTCTAATGGATCACCAAACCGTTGCTATGGTGGCAAACGGTCCGTCTTCCTCTTCAGGTCCCAAGGGATGGAAGAAGAGGAAGAGGACGAAGGGCCAGACCCAAGCAAATCCAACCGTTGCGAAACCCAAAGCAAAGGGAGAAGGAGGTGGAAAGAAAGCTGCTAAGGGTAAGTGCTTTAATTGTGGTGAGAAGGGACATTGGAGGGCGACCTGTTCTAAGCCTAAGAAGGGTGGAAAGAAAGGTAAGTCTCATGCTTTAGTCGTTGAAACATATGTTGCGGAGTATGCTGCCCATGTTTGGGTAGTGGATACCGGGGCAACTGATCATATTTGTTTCACTCTTCAGGGGTTCCAGCTAACCCGGCGACTTAGCAAGAATGAGATCACAATCACTTTGGGGGATGCTACGAGAGTGGCAGCCGAAGCAGTGGGAGTCGTGCACCTATCTTTTGAAGATAGAGTTTTAATGTTTAAGAGATGTTTTATACGTTCCAAACTTTAGGAATAATTTAATTTCGGTTTCTAAGTTGTTTTTTATGGATATTCAGTTACTTTTAATAAAGTTGTTACTGTTTTCTTTTAAGAATGATGTTATCTGTCATGGAACGGTGTGGCGGAACGAAGAAACCGGACTCTTTTAGAGATGGTCAGATCCATGATGAGTTATTCAGATTTACCCAAGTCGTTTTGGGGTAATGCCTTGGAAACGGCGGCTTATATTCTAAACTTGGTGCCATCCAAATCGGTTCCTAAAACCCCAATGGAATTGTGGACCGGGCGCAAGCCCAGTCTAAGACATTTGCAGATTTGGGGTTGTCCGGCATACGTGCTAGACAAGGAAGCCGGTAAGTTGGATCCACGTTCGGAATTAAGGCTGTTTATAGGATACCCGGCGGGAACGAAAGGGTGTATGTTCTATAGTCCCAAGGATCAAAAGACCGTGATTAGTACACACTTTAAATTCTTGGAGGAAGACTATATGAACAATCGGAAACCTAAAAGTGAAATTACCTTAGAAGAATTGAGAGGTCAAACCTCGATACCAAGTATACAAGATGATGTACCACATGTCACATCTTCACAACCGGAACCCCGTCGTAGTGGGAGGGTTCCTAGGCAACCCGAGAGATTCATGGGGATAGGAGAATCTTTGGATTTGGTTCCCGGTGTTGAATCAGACCCATGGACGTACGATGAGGCAATCCAAGACAAAGACGCGGAGTCATGGCAAACGGCAATGGAAGCCGAGATGGGTTCGATGGATCATAATCAAGTGTGGGAGTTGGTCGAGCCACCCAGTGGGGTAGAACCCATTGGATGCAAGTGGGTGTACAAGAGGAAAAGAGGACCGGATGGAAGGGTTGAAACCTTCAAAGCAAGGCTTGTGGCCAAAGGGTATACTCAGAAAGAAGGGATCGATTATGAGGAAACTTTTTCGCCTGTAGCTATGCTTAAGTCCATCCGTATTCTCTTGTCGATCGCTGCGCACTTAGATTATGAGATCTGGCAAATGGATGTCAAGACAGCTTTCCTTAACGAAAGTCTTGATGGGATCTATAGGCAACTGCCCAAAGGTTTCATTGGAAAAGGCCAAGAGAATCTCGTATGCAAACTCAAGAGATCCATTTACGGACTTAAGCAAGCATCGCGTACTTGGAACCAGTGTTTTGATCAAGTGATTAAGTCTTATGGGTTTGATCAAAACGAGTTCGAAAGTTGTGTGTATAAGAAGCGTGACGGAACTGCGGTGGTATTCTTAGTATTATACGTAGACGATATTCTGCTCATTGGAAACAATGTAAAGGTATTGTCAGACGTAAAGGTATGGCTGTCAAAACAATTTGATATGAAGGACTTAGGGGAAGCCGGTCACATCCTTGGGATCAAAATCACTCGCGATCGCAAGAAGAGGATGTTGGGCTTATCGCAAGCTTCATACATTGACACTGTTTTGAAGCGTTTCAGCATGCAAGATTCCAAGAAAGGTTTTGTACCTTTTAGGCACGGAATCCATCTATCGAAAGAAATGAGCCCTAAGACGCAAGCGGCGATAGATGACATGAAAGGTGTTCCGTACGCTTCGGCCGTAGGAAGCCTTATGTATGCAATGCTGTGTACGAGACCGGATATCTGCTTTGTCGTAGGCATGGTAGCAAGATATCAAAGTAATCCCGGGAAAGACCATTGGACTGCCGTAAAGTGCATCTTGAGGTATCTGAAAAGAACTCGGGAGCGGATGCTGATTTACCAGTCAGATAGTCTAGTTCCCGTAGGATACACGGACTCGGATTTCCAATCAGACATAGACTCAAGAAAGTCAACCTCGGGTAGTGTGTTTTGCATGGGAGAAGGAGCCATGACATGGAGAAGCGGTTTGCAGAAATGCATCGCAGATTCGACCATGGAAACCGAATAAGTAGCTGCTTGTGAAGCAGCGAAAGAAGCGGTTTGGCTCAAGTACTTCTTAGTGGACTTGGACGCTGTTCTGAATTTGCCCGACAAGATAACTGTCTTTTGTGACAATGTCGGAGCAGTTGCAAATTCAAGGGAACCGAGAGCCCACAAGGCCAGCAAACACATAGAAAGAGAATACCATCTTATACGAGAAATCGTTAAGAGAGGAGAAAAAGAGGTGGCAAAGATATGCGTCGGGGACAACCTAGTAAATCCATTCACAAAGGGTCTGCCTCTGAATACATTCGAGAGACATGTGAATGGAATGGGAGTCAAGACCATTGCCAATCTGCTTTAAGTATAAGTGGGAGGAATTATTAGGTTAGTGTAGGTTGACATGAGATGTCACGTAGAGCTACTACACTAAGACATGTGTGATGTATACTAAAAGCAGACTTTAAGTATAAGTGGGAGATTGTTGGAGTTATACGTGAAAGTATGTTTTTACTTTGTATAACTCGTGTATCAAACACTCGTTTTATGAGAATAATTCTTTTATCGCATTTGCTTTAGTTATGATTGAATGTTGAATTTCTATTGCAAACCGTTCAATATATAGTACGTGTTACATTGTAGTTAATGTGGTGATACCCGATCACGGAAGACGACATTAACAGTTTACTTGTAACTAAACGTACATTTTCACGGCCTAGGTGGAATTGAACAATCCACCGTGAAAGGTCGGTGTGTAAGGCTCAGATTGGTCTGTCTTGACCAAGAGATTGCACTAGCACATTTAGTATGTGTTGAAGAGGTCCTACAGCGAGGAGAAATTCTTCTGTTCTGAAAGGTGAAGAATTAGACCTCAGTGGTTGTTGATTTCTTAATCTCCGTCCCTTAAATAGGACCGTGTGTGTTTAATAGTTACTGCTTTGATTCATGTTGGGTGAGAATCATTGTGACTTCGAACTTTGTGTCTTGGGCAGTAATATTAATCATACGACGGTTGCTAAGATTTAATACGGAGAAACGCGTGCGAGTACGGCTCGTGTGATTAGTCCCCTTGGTGGGCTCAGAAGTTTTATTGTACCAAATCTTGCAAGTGAAGAATTAGTTTCTTCGGTACGAATAATAATGTTGAGCTGTCTTTACTCCAAGGTGAAAGATGTTAATTAATTTAGAGCTATTCAGAAGCTTAATTAATTAATGGACTTGATAATCTTAAACGCGGGAAATAATAACCGGGAGCCCATATTATCGTAATATGGATTAAGATGGATAGTGCAATATTAATTTATTAGTGGTAATAATTAATATTAATGGGCTGAATTATATTGGGGCTCAATATTGAAATTCAGAAGTCCATTAGGAGGTCCAATCTTAATTCTCCTTAAGGCCCCTCAAGTAGCCCAATTAAGTAGCCCAATAATGATAAGGTGATTAAAATAAAAAGATAATATTATGCTGATTTATTCCCATAATTTTCGAAAATAGCAATTCAAGAGGAGAGAAGATTTTGTTGATTTTCTTGGAAAGATATTATGGAAGATATGTATTCTTGGAATACAAGAATATCTCATATATTCAAGAAGATCCAAATCTTAGGATTTCTTCATGAAATTTTCGAGAGTTACAAGTTTATAAGGAGTGTGAGATTTTTGTGGAATATTTTATTGTGGAGAAAAGAATATATGAGATATATTCAAGATTTCTTAGAGTCTAAGAAAAGATTTTCTCCAAGCCCAATAGACCACATATTTTCGGCCATCACATACTTATAAATAGGGGATGATTTTTTCATCACAAAGTACATAATTCCATGTGTTGGAAAAATCAAGAAGCATAGATATTTTTCTTTTTCCTTAGTTTATTAAATTGCTTGAAAGCGTCTCCCACCGGCGATCAAGTGAGGTGAAAAGGGAAATACTTGAGAAGGCTTTGGGTTGATAGAGCGAGATTACAAGTGTCCCGTATATCCAAAGGCCATTACTACGAGAGGTACGTTAATCGCATATTTACTTGTTTAATTCCGCCTAGTTAAATATGTGAAATTAATTTAACATGCATGATGATAATTAGTTGTTGGAATTATTATTTGAATTAATTAGGATTAATTCATGCTAGTAATAATTGTATTTAAATTCGTATTTAAATTTCATCCCGAATAGATTCCGGGCACCCCAATTTTCCCAACATACACAGCCAGGCGATCAGGCGAGCAGGCGATCAGGAAAGAAAAAGACTTAAAAGGAAGAAGTTATACCCTCGGGAATCTCCGCTTGAGCTTCCAAGTGATGAGGACTCGTGCAAAGTTGGGCAACTCTCCGGCAATGCGCTCTCGATAAATATGAAATCTCACGATCTGCGGAATTTCGTAGCGCTATCACAGCCAACGTGTACAAGAATTCTTCACTTAAATCCGGATGTCCCCACTTCAAGATTTTTGGACCTGCAAAACAATAAGAAAAGAAAAATTAAAATTAGTTCTGACTTGGTCCCCGGAAAGAGATAAGGAACCTTACGTTTCACTACGCCAAAACGCTCAGGCGAATTAATGCGCGCCTGGCCGCCAGCAAGATCCGCTGATGCCCGCCAATCTCCTCCAATGAAGAAGAATTGCTTGTGCCAACTTTTCATCTTGTTGGCAACTCCTTCAATGAGTTTAACTCCCGTCCTCGCCTTCAAATAATACCAGCCCACACCCTCGTCCTTGCAGGCAGAGATGACCATGGCATAATGAATCTCGGCGGTGCTAATCTTGTTCTTATAACCTTCGAGGCCAAACAAGGTCATCAAAGCGAGCAAATTACTCCAACCGTTAGGAGTAATTTGGGTAATGGCTAGGTTCACATCCTCCAAAAAACGTTCGATGAGGGGATGAAGCGGCAGTGGAAAACCCGTATTCAGAATATCTAAGTTGATTGATGTACACCCCGGTGGTGGGCGATCATCAATTTCTCCCTTCTTGGGGGCGTACAAGAAGATGTCATACGGAATCTTGTACTGGAGCCTGATGCTATCTAAGTCGTCATCAGTTATCAAGCTAGTAATCTTGCTCGCCGTGAACGCGTTCTCTTGGGCGGTCATGATTACACGGGAGCGAACAGGGAAGGCCTTGGAGTAGCGATCAGCATATTCCCCCCATTCATTTTGGCGAACAACGCCTTCGGGAATTTGAGACTCGGGAGTCACTCTAGAGGTAAGGAAACCTATTTCCTCAAGAAACTCCCAAGTCATCGCCCACCCCCAGGATGCACGGCGATCAACATTCATACTTTGATGGCTGGTCTGAAGCTGTCGCTGCCCCCAGTTGTTGGTCGTTTCCTCGAGGCGACCAACCTTGCCATTACCCAGATCACACCAATTGGGTGGATGAATTTGCTCGGTGCCATGTGTCTGTTCGCCCTTGAAGGATATGTTGATCGTCTTACTGCGGAGGAGATCAACTATCTTATGACAATCACCAAATGCCCCGTAGGCGAAGAAGACTACTACTACCTCAAGGCCAGAACTGGACTCAAGATGGTAGAAGGAGTGCCGAACAAGATCAAGGACTGGAAACAACACTTCTTTTTCATATGGGGTGATTGGCGAGCATCTTCCGGTCCACACGGGGGCATTGGGCGTATAAACTCTCCCGACGCTTATGGAATTATTAAGCGTAAGTTTATCTTTGTTCGTTTTTGAACTGTATTGTTCTAATTTAACTTTTCTTGTACTTGCAGGTCCTCGGTTGCCCAAGTGGGACTCAGAGGAGGACGAGATCGGGGCAGAGTTTTTATTTACTTCCTGCTTGGTCGGCCTACGCAATAAAGCGGATAGGACTATCCAGTATCTGAGCAACGAGAAGCAGTAGAGAGCTGCTCGTTTGTTTTCCTATCCCCATCACTTGGAAGCACAGGCTGAGGTGCCCCCAGGTATAAAAAAAATTTCCAACTTCTCCTTCATTACTTTGTTCGTCCTTTGATACTATAACTTGCTCGCCTTAACTCTTTTTTCTTTCTTCTTCTTCTTCTTCTTTTTTTAGCCGAGCAAGTCACAGTTGTCGTCCCTCCCTGCTTCGGACTCTTGGAACAGAGAGTATTTGAAATGGCTCCCCCAAAGGATAGGAGAAAGAAGGGTGACACGCCATCTAAGGTACTGGCGATGACGAACAAGGCGGAGGGGGTGAGAGTTGCTCGCCAGGCCGTGCCCCCATCCAATCTACCTCCTTCCCCCCCCCCCCCCCCCCCCCCCCCCGACACCATCTCCCCGCGGTGCCAAGCGCTTAAAGAAAGGGGATGAGACCTTTGTCTATGTAAAGTGTGTATACTTCTGAAATTATATTGATCCATGGGCTTTGCTCTTCTCAATTTATAAGCCCAAACATTAGATATTAAATTATCCATGGGCTTAGCTTTTTATAATATGTGTCCAGAACATATGGACAATCAATTTAATAGTACTACAATATTATTTAGGATAATTCTCAACTATAAATTTATGTATTAAAAATAAATTCTCACAATATTAAGTCAGTTTAATAGTACTTCAGTATTATTTAGGTTAATTCTCAACTATATATTTTTGTATTATTTTGTTCATAATACACACACTTCTACCAAAGTGTTAATTTATATGGACTCATAGAAGCTAAGTGTATAAAAGATACTATTATAGTAGTGATTGACAAATTTATTTCCTATATTTTTAACCATTTTTTAATTCGTTTTTGCACATGGAGATTGGATTTTTTAGCCAATTCACAAATTGTTGCATATTTTTAACTTGAATTCAATTTCAAAACAATATATGTATATGTATATTTGTTTTGGAATTGTTTTCAATTTGAAAGCATGTATATTATCTCAATTTTATCAAGGTATACAATTTTTTCCAATTTGAAATTTTATTTTGTTCATTTATTATTCAGTAGTTGTATTATTATTTTAAACTATTCATAATATACTGATTATCTATGCATTATATACCATATTTCTATGTAAATTGAACTCTCTACTTCCTTATTTTGTGTTCCCAATTTTTTTAAACTTGATTTAAAATATATACTCTAAACTTTATTTTTTCTGAGAAATACACAAGAAGGGCTTATACTATAAACCTAAATTACAACACAAATACCACAAACACATTAAATTCTCGTATCTTTCAAGATTATTCACCTAGGTATTTTCCTTCTCTCTCCCTCTCTATCTTCTTTTAGTTCTGTAAGAATTCAAAAACCTAAAGAAGGGATTATACTATAAATACATAATAAGGGCTTATAATATAAACCTAAATTACAACACAAATACCACAAACACATACAATTCTCATTTCTTTCAAGATTATTCACCTAGGTATTTTCCATGTCTCTCCCTCTCTATCTTCTTTTAGTTCAGTAAGAAGTCAAAAATTTGTTCAAGAGTTTGAAAACGCCGAGACTTTTTGCCTAACTCTCTTGTGTGTTAGTTAAATCAAAATTTACATTTGGGGTTTGGGTTTTATCCTCTTCTCTGTAATAAGTCAAAAAATATGGGTTATACAATATCATGCTTGTGAAAGAAAGATAGGCAATTTATTAAGAGATTTTTTGAAAACGCAGAGATTTTTGAAACAGACACGACATGCTGTGGTAAGCATTATATTGTATAACCCATATGGTATGATTTTGTTTTTATTTTTAATAAGTTCCAATTCTGGTATTGTCTATGTTAGTAGTTCTGTTGGTAAGAAGGGAATTTGAAACATCAGGTAGCTAATGTTGCAAATTCTTGTATTTTCTGTGCTGTGTATACTTCTAAAACTGTTCATTACTTTATATATCTTAAGGTAAATCAATTTTGTCTATGTAAAGTGTGTATACTTCTGAAATTATATTGATCCATGGGCTTTGCTTCTCAATTTATAAGCCCAAACATTAGATATTAAATTATCCATGGGCTTAGCTTTTTATAATATGTGTCCAGAACATATGGACAGTCAATTTAATAGTACTACAATATTATTTAGGATAATTCTCAACTATAAATTTATGTATTAAAAATAAATTCTCACAATATTAAGTCAGTTTAATAGTACTTCAGTATTATTTAGGTTAATTCTCAACTATATATTTTTGTATTATTTTGTTCATAATACACACACTTCTACCAAAGTGTTAATTTATATGGACTCATAGAAGCTAAGTTTATAAAAGATAGTATTATAGTAGTGATTGACAAATTTATTTCCTATATTTTTAACCATTTTTTAATTCGTTTTTGCACATGGAGATTGGATTTTTTAGCCAATTCACAAATTGTTGCATGTTTTTAACTTGAATTCAATTTCAAAACAATGTATGTATATGTATATTTGTTTTGGAATTGTTTTCAATTTGAAAGCATGTGTATTATCTCAATTTTATCAAGGTATACAATTTTTTCCAATTTGAAATTTTATTTTGTTCATTTATTATTCAGTAGTTGTATTATTATTTTAAACTATTCATAATATACTGATTATCTATGCATTATATACCATATTTCTATGTAAATTGAACTCTCTACTTCCTTATTTTGTGTTCCCAATTTTTTTAAACTGGATTTAAAATATATACTCTAAACTTTATTTTTCTGAGAACTACACAAGAAGGGCTTATACTATAAACCTAAATTACAACACAAATACCACAAATACCACAAACACATTAAATTCTCGTATCTTTCAAGATTATTCACCTAGGTATTTTCCTTCTCTCTCCCTCTCTATCTTCTTTTAGTTCTGTAAGAATTCAAAAACCTAAAGAAGGGATTATACTATAAATACATAATAAGGGCTTATAATATAAACCTAAATTACAACACAAATACCACAAACACATACAATTCTCGTTTCTTTCAAGATTATTCACCTAGGTATTTTCCTTGTCTCTCCCTCTCTATCTTCTTTTAGTTCTGTAAGAAGTCAAAAATATGTTCAAGAGTTTGAAAACGCCGAGATTTTTTGCCTAACTCTCTTGTGTGTTAGTTAAATCAAAATTTACTTTGGGGTTTGGGTTTTATCCTCTTCTCTGTAAGAAGTAAAAAAATATGGGTTATACAATATCATGTTTGTGAAAGAAAGATAGGCAATTTATTAAGTGATTTTTTGAAAACGCGGAGATTTTTGAAACAGACACGACATGTTGTGGTAAGAATGATATTGTATAACCCATATGGTATGATTTTGTTTTTATTTTTAATAAGTTCCAATTCTGGTATTGTCTATGTTAGTAGTTATGTTGGTAAGAAGGGAATTTGAAACATCAGGTAGCTAATGTTGCAAATTCTTGTATTTTCTGTGCTGTGTATACTTCTAAAACTGTTCATTACTTTATATATCTTAAAGTAAATCAATTTTGTCTATGTAAAGTGTGTATACTTCTGAAATTATATTGATTCATGGGCTTTGCTTCTCAATTTATAAGCCCAAACATTAGATATTAAATTATCCATGGGCTTAGCTTTTTATAATATGTGTCCAGAACATATGGACATTCAATTTAATAGTACTACAATATTATTTAGGATAATTCTCAACTATAAATTTATGTATTAAAAATAATTTCTCACAATATTAAGTCAGTTTAATAGTACTTCAGTATTATTTAGGTTAATTCTCAACTATATATTTTTGTATTATTTTGTTCATAATACACACACTTCTACCAAAGTGTTAATTTATATGGACTCATAGAAGCTAAGTGTATAAAAGATAGTATTATAGTAGTGATTGACAAATTTATTTCCTATATTTTTAACCATTTTTTAATTCGTTTTTGCACATGGAGATTGGATTTTTTAGTCAATTCACAAATTGTTGCATGTTTTTAACTTGAATTCAATTTCAAAACAATTTATGTATATGTATATTTGTTTTGGAATTGTTTTCAATTTGAAAGCATGTGTATTATCTCAATTTTATCAAGGTACACAATTTTTTCCAATATGAAATTTTGTTTTGTTCATTTATTATTTTGTAATTGTATTATTATTTTAAACTATTCATAATATACTGATTATCTATGCATTATATACCATATTTCTATGTAAATTGAACTCTCTACTTCCTTATTTTGTGTTCCCAATTTTTTTAAACTTGATTTAAAATATATACTCTAAACTTTATTTTTCTGAGAAATAAACAAGAAGGGCTTATACTATAAACCTGAATTACAACACAAATACCACAAATACCACAAATACCACAAACACATTAAATTCTCGTATCTTTCAAGATTATTCACCTAGGTATTTTCCTTCTCTCTCCCCCTCTATCTTCTTTTAGTTCTGTAAGAATTCAAAAACCTAAAAAGGGATTATACTATAAATACATAATAAGGGCTTATAATATAAACCTAAATTACAACACAAATACCACAAACACATACAATTCTCGTTTCTTTCAAGATTATTCACCTAGGTATTTTCATTGTCTCTCCCTCTCTATCTTCTTTTAGTTCTGTAAGAAGTCAAAAATCTGTTCAAGAGTTTGAAAACGCCGAGATTTTTTGCCTAACTCTCTTGTGTGTTAGTTAAATCAAAATTTACTTTGGGGTTTGGGTTTTATCCTCTTCTCTGTAAGAAGTCAAAAAATATGGGTTATACAATATCATGCTTGTGAAAGAAAGATAGGCAATTTATTAAGAGATTTTTTGAAAACGCAGAGAATTTTGAAACTGACACGACATGCTGTGGTAAGCATGATATTGTATAACCCATATGGTATGATTTTGTTTTTATTTTTAATAAGTTCCAATTCTGGTATTGTCTATGTTAGTAGTTCTGTTGGTAAGAAGGGAATTTGAAACATCAGGTAGCTAATGTTGCAAATTCTTGTATTTTATGTACTGTGTATACTTCTAAAATTGTTCATTACTTTATATATCTTAAAGTAAATCAATTTTGTCTATGTAAAGTGTGTATACTTCTGAAATTATATTGATTCATGGGCTTTGCTTCTCAATTTATAAGCCCAAGCATTAGATATTAAATTATCCATGGGCTTAGCTTTTTATAATATGTGTCCAGAACATATGGACAGTCAATTTAATAGTACTACAATATTATTTAGGATAATTCTCAACTATAAATTTATGTATTAAAAATAAATTCTCACAATATTAAGTCAGTTTAATAGTACTTCAGTATTATTTAGGTTAATTCTCAACTATATATTTTTGTATTATTTTGTTCATAATACACACACTTATACCAAAGTGTGAATTTATATGGACTCATAGAAGCTTAGTGTATAAAAGATACTATTATAGTAGTGATTGACAAATTTATTTCCTATATTTTTAACCATTTTTTAATTCGTTTTTGCACATGGAGATTGGATTTTTTAGCCAATTCACAAATTGTTGCATGTTTTTAACTTGAATTCAATTTCAAAACAATATATGTATATGTATATTTGTTTTGGAATTGTTTTCAATTTGAAAGCATGTGTATTATCTCAATTTTATCAAGGTATACAATTTTTTCCAATTTGAAATTTTATTTTGTTCATTTATTATTCAGTAGTTGTATTATTATTTTAAACTATTCATAATATACTGATTATCTATGCATTATATACCATATTTCTATGTAAATTGAACTCTCTACTTCCTTATTTTGTGTTCCCAATTTTTTTAAACTTGATTTAAAATATATACTCTAAACTTTATTTTTTCTGAGAAATACACAAGAAGGGCTTATACTATAAACCTAAATTACAACACAAATACCACAAACACATTAAATTCTCGTATCTTTCAAGATTATTCACCTAGGTATTTTCCTTCTCTCTCCCTCTCTATCTTCTTTTAGTTCTGTAAGAATTCAAAAACCTAAAGAAGGGATTATACTATAAATACATAATAAGGGCTTATAATATAAACCTAAATTACAACACAAATACCACAAACACATACAATTCTCGTTTCTTTCAAGATTATTCACCTAGGTATTTTCCTTGTCTCTCCCTCTCTATCTTCTTTTAGTTCTGTAAGAAGTCAAAAATATGTTCAAGAGTTTGAAAACGCCGAGATTTTTTGCCTAACTCTCTTGTGTGTTAGTTAAATCAAAATTTACTTTGGGGTTTGGGTTTTATCCTCTTCTCTGTAAGAAGTAAAAAAATATGGGTTATACAATATCATGTTTGTGAAAGAAAGATAGGCAATTTATTAAGTGATTTTTTGAAAACGCGGAGATTTTTGAAACAGACACGACATGTTGTGGTAAGAATGATATTGTATAACCCATATGGTATGATTTTGTTTTTATTTTTAATAAGTTCCAATTCTGGTATTGTCTATGTTAGTAGTTATGTTGGTAAGAAGGGAATTTGAAACATCAGGTAGCTAATGTTGCAAATTCTTGTATTTTCTGTGCTGTGTATACTTCTAAAACTGTTCATTACTTTATATATCTTAAAGTAAATCAATTTTGTCTATGTAAAGTGTGTATACTTCTGAAATTATATTGATTCATGGGCTTTGCTTCTCAATTTATAAGCCCAAACATTAGATATTAAATTATCCATGGGCTTAGCTTTTTATAATATGTGTCCAGAACATATGGACATTCAATTTAATAGTACTACAATATTATTTAGGATAATTCTCAACTATAAATTTATGTATTAAAAATAATTTCTCACAATATTAAGTCAGTTTAATAGTACTTCAGTATTATTTAGGTTAATTCTCAACTATATATTTTTGTATTATTTTGTTCATAATACACACACTTCTACCAAAGTGTTAATTTATATGGACTCATAGAAGCTAAGTGTATAAAAGATAGTATTATAGTAGTGATTGACAAATTTATTTCCTATATTTTTAACCATTTTTTAATTCGTTTTTGCACATGGAGATTGGATTTTTTAGTCAATTCACAAATTGTTGCATGTTTTTAACTTGAATTCAATTTCAAAACAATTTATGTATATGTATATTTGTTTTGGAATTGTTTTCAATTTGAAAGCATGTGTATTATCTCAATTTTATCAAGGTACACAATTTTTTCCAATATGAAATTTTGTTTTGTTCATTTATTATTTTGTAATTGTATTATTATTTTAAACTATTCATAATATACTGATTATCTATGCATTATATACCATATTTCTATGTAAATTGAACTCTCTACTTCCTTATTTTGTGTTCCCAATTTTTTTAAACTTGATTTAAAATATATACTCTAAACTTTATTTTTCTGAGAAATAAACAAGAAGGGCTTATACTATAAACCTGAATTACAACACAAATACCACAAATACCACAAATACCACAAACACATTAAATTCTCGTATCTTTCAAGATTATTCACCTAGGTATTTTCCTTCTCTCTCCCCCTCTATCTTCTTTTAGTTCTGTAAGAATTCAAAAACCTAAAAAGGGATTATACTATAAATACATAATAAGGGCTTATAATATAAACCTAAATTACAACACAAATACCACAAACACATACAATTCTCGTTTCTTTCAAGATTATTCACCTAGGTATTTTCATTGTCTCTCCCTCTCTATCTTCTTTTAGTTCTGTAAGAAGTCAAAAATCTGTTCAAGAGTTTGAAAACGCCGAGATTTTTTGCCTAACTCTCTTGTGTGTTAGTTAAATCAAAATTTACTTTGGGGTTTGGGTTTTATCCTCTTCTCTGTAAGAAGTCAAAAAATATGGGTTATACAATATCATGCTTGTGAAAGAAAGATAGGCAATTTATTAAGAGATTTTTTGAAAACGCAGAGAATTTTGAAACTGACACGACATGCTGTGGTAAGCATGATATTGTATAACCCATATGGTATGATTTTGTTTTTATTTTTAATAAGTTCCAATTCTGGTATTGTCTATGTTAGTAGTTCTGTTGGTAAGAAGGGAATTTGAAACATCAGGTAGCTAATGTTGCAAATTCTTGTATTTTATGTACTGTGTATACTTCTAAAATTGTTCATTACTTTATATATCTTAAAGTAAATCAATTTTGTCTATGTAAAGTGTGTATACTTCTGAAATTATATTGATTCATGGGCTTTGCTTCTCAATTTATAAGCCCAAGCATTAGATATTAAATTATCCATGGGCTTAGCTTTTTATAATATGTGTCCAGAACATATGGACAGTCAATTTAATAGTACTACAATATTATTTAGGATAATTCTCAACTATAAATTTATGTATTAAAAATAAATTCTCACAATATTAAGTCAGTTTAATAGTACTTCAGTATTATTTAGGTTAATTCTCAACTATATATTTTTGTATTATTTTGTTCATAATACACACACTTATACCAAAGTGTGAATTTATATGGACTCATAGAAGCTTAGTGTATAAAAGATACTATTATAGTAGTGATTGACAAATTTATTTCCTATATTTTTAACCATTTTTTAATTCGTTTTTGCACATGGAGATTGGATTTTTTAGCCAATTCACAAATTGTTGCATGTTTTTAACTTGAATTCAATTTCAAAACAATATATGTATATGTATATTTGTTTTGGAATTGTTTTCAATTTGAAAGCATGTGTATTATCTCAATTTTATCAAGGTATACAATTTTTTCCAATTTGAAATTTTATTTTGTTCATTTATTATTCAGTAGTTGTATTATTATTTTAAACTATTCATAATATACTGATTATCTATGCATTATATACCATATTTCTATGTAAATTGAACTCTCTACTTCCTTATTTTGTGTTCCCAATTTTTTTAAACTTGATTTAAAATATATACTCTAAACTTTATTTTTCTGAGAAATACACAAGAAGGGCTTATACTATAAACCTAAATTACAACACAAATACCAAAAATACCACAAACACATTAAATTCTCGTATCTTTCAAGATTATTCACCTAGGTATTTTCCTTCTCTCTCCCCCTCTATCTTCTTTTAGTTCTGTAAGAATTCAAAAACCTAAAGAAGGGATTATACTATAAATACATAATAAGGGCTTATAATACAAACCTAAATTACAACACAAATACCACAAACACATACAATTCTCGTTTCTTTCAAGATTATTCACCTAGGTATTTTCCTTGTCTCTCCCTCTCTATCTTCTTTTAGTTCTGTAAGAAGTCAAAAATCTGTTCAAGAGTTTGAAAACGCCGAGATTTTTTGCCTAACTCTCTTGTGTGTTAGTTAAATCAAAATTTACTTTGGGGTTTGGGTTTTATCCTCTTCTCTGTAAGAGGCCAAAAATATGGGTTATACAATATCATGCTTGTGAAAGAAAGATAGGCAATTTATTAAGAGATTTTTTGAAAACGCAGAGATATTTGAAACAGACACGACATGTTGTGGTAAGCATGATATTGTATAACCCATATGGTATGATTTTGTTTTTATTTTTAATAAGTTCCAATTCTGGTTTTGTCTATGTTAGTAGTTATGTTGGTAAGAAGGGAATTTGAAACATCAGGTAGCTAATATTGCAAATTCTTGTATTTTCTGTGTTGTGTATACTTCTAAAACTGTTCATTACTTTATATATCTTAAAGTAAATCAATTTTGTCTATGTAAAGTGTGTATACTTCTGAAATTATATTGATCCATGGGCTTTGCTTCTCAATTTATAAGCCCAAACATTAGATATTAAATTATCCATGGGCTTAGCTTTTTATAATATGTGTCCAGAACATATGGACAGTCAATTTAATAGTACTACAATATTATTTAGGATAATTCTCAACTATAAATTTATGTATTAAAAATAAATTATCACAATATTAATGCAGTTTAATAGTACTTCAGTATTATTTAGGTTAATTCTCAACTATATATTTTTGTATTATTATGTTCATAATACACACACTTCTACCAAAGTGTTAATTTATATGGACTCATAGAAGCTAAGTGTATAAAAGATACTATTATAGTGGTGATTGACAAATTTATTTCCTATATTTTTAACCATTTTTTAATTTGCTTTTGCACATGGAGATTGGATTTTTTAGCCAATTCACAAATTGTTGCATGTTTTTAACTTGAATTCAATTTCAAAACAATATATGTATATGTATATTTGTTTTGGAATTGTTTTCAATTTGAAAGCATGTGTATTATCTCAATTTTATCAAGGAATACAATTTTTTCCAATTTGAAATTTTATTTTGTTCATTTATTATTCAGTAGTTGTATTATTATTTTAAACTATTCATAATATACTGATTATCTATGCATTATATACCATATTTCTATGTAAATTGAACTCTCTACTTCCTTATTTAGTGTTCCCAATTTTTTTAAACTTGATTTAAAATATATACTCTAAACTTTATTTTTCTGAGATATACACAAGAAGGGCTTATACTATAAACCTAAATTACAACACAAATACCACAAATACCACAAACACATTAAATTCTCGTATCTTTCAAGATTATTCACCTAGGTATTTTCCTTCTCTCTCTCTCTCTCTCTCTATCTTCTTTTAGTTCTGTAAGAATTCAAAAACCTAAAGAAGGGATTATACTATAAATACATAATAAGGGCTTATAATATAAATCTAAATTACAACACAAATACCACAAACACATACAATTCTCGTTTCTTTCAAGATTATTCACCTAGGTATTTTCCTTGTTTCTCCCTCTCTATCTTCTTTTAGTTCTGTAAGAAGTCAAAAATCTGTTCAAGAGTTTGAAAACGCCGAGATTTTTTGCCTAACTCTCTTGTGTGTTAGTTAAATCAAAATTTACTTTGGGGTTTGGGTTTTATCCTCTTCTCTGTAAGAAGTAAAAAAATATGGGTTATACAATATCATGCTTGTGAAAGAAAGATAGGCAATTTTATTAAGAGATTTTTTGAAAACGCAGAGATTTTTGAAACAGACACGACATGCTGTGGTAAGCATGATATTGTATAACCCATATGGTATGATTTTGTTTTTATTTTTAATAAGTTCCAATTCTGGTATTGTCTATGTTAGTAGTTCTGTTGGTAAGAAGGGAATTTGAAACATCAGGTAGTTAATGTTGCAAATTCTTGTATTTTCTGTGCTGTGTATACTTCTAAAACTGTTCATTACTTTATATATCTTAAAGTAAATCAATTTTGTCTATGTAAAGTGTGTATACTTCTGAAATTATATTGATCCATGGGCTTTGCTTCTCAATTTATAAGCCCAAACATTAGATATTAAATTATCCATGGGCTTAGCTTTTTATAATATGTGTCTAGAACATATGGACAGTCAATTTAATAGTACTACAATATTATTTAGGATAATTCTCAACTATAAATTTATGTATTAAAAATAAATTATCACAATATTAAGACAGTTTAATAGTACTTCAGTATTATTTAGGTTAATTCTCAACTATATATTTTTGTATTATTTTGTTCATAATACACACACTTCTACCAAAGTGTTAATTTATATGGACTCATAGAAGCTAAGTTTATAAAAGATAGTATTATAGTAGTGATTGACAAATTTATTTCCTATATTTTTAACCATTTTTTAATTCGTTTTTGCACATGGAGATTGGATTTTTTAGCCAATTCACAAATTGTTGCATGTTTTTAACTTGAATTCAATTTCAAATCAATATATGTATATGTATATTTGTTTTGGAATTGTTTTCAATTTGAAAGCATGTGTATTATCTCAATTTTATCAAGGTATACAATTTTTTCCAATTTGAAATTTTATTTTGTTCATTTATTATTCAGTAGTTGTATTATTATTTTAAACTATTCATAATATACAGATTATCTATGCATTATATACCAAATTTCTATGATGAAATGAGGTTGATCAATTGGTTTATGTGCATATATATGATGAAATGAGGTTGATCAATTGGTTTATGTGCATATATATGATGAAATGAGGTTGATCAGTTGGCTTATGTGCCTATTTATGATGAAATAAGGTTGATCAGTTGGTTTATGTGCCTATTTATGATGAAATGAAGTTGATCAATTGGTTTATGTGCATATATATGATGAAATGAGGTTGATCAATTGGTTTATGTGCATATATATGATGAAATGAGGTTGATCAGTTGGCTTATGTGCCTATTTATGATGAAATGGGGTTGATCAATTGGTTTATGTGCATATATGTGATGAAATGAGGTTGATCAGTTGGTTTATGTGTCTATTTATGATGAAATGAGGTTGATCAATTGGCTTATATGCCTGTTTATGATGAAATAAGGTTGATCGATTGATTTATGTGCATATATATGTTGAAATGAGGTTGATCAATTGGCTTATTTGTATATTTATGATGAAATGAGGTTGATCAGTTGGTTTATGTGTCTATTTATGATGATATGAGGTTGATCAATTGGTTTATGTGCATATATATGATGAAATGAGGTTGATCAGTTGGTTTATGTGCCTATTTATGATGAAATGAGGTTGATCAATTGGTTTATGTGCATATATATGATGAAATGCAGTTGATCAGTTGGTTTATGTGCCTATTTATGATGAAATGAGGTTGATCAATTGATTTATGTGCATATATATGATGAAAAGAGGTTGATCAATTGGTTTATGTGCATATATATGATGAAATGAGGTTGATCAATTGTTTTATGTGCATATATATGATGAAATGAGGTTGACAAGTTGACTTATGTACCTATTTATGATAAAATGAGGTTGATCAGTTGGTTTATGTGCCTATTTATGATGAAATGAGGTTGATCAATTGGTTTATGTACATATATATGATGAAATGAGGTTGATTAATTGGTTTATGAGCATATATATGATGAAATAAGGTTGATCAATTGGCTTATGTGTCTATTTATGATTAAATGAGGTTGATCAATTGGTTTATGTGCATATATATGATGAAATGAGGTTGATTAGTTAGCTTATGTGTCTATTTATGATGAAATGAGGTTGATCAATTGGTTTATGTGTCTATTTATGATGAAATAAGGTTGATCAATTGGTTTATGTGCATATATATGATGAAATGAGGTTGATCAATTGGCTTATGTGCCTATTTATGATGAAATGAGGTTGATCAGTTGGTTTATGTGCCTATTTATGATGAAATGAGGTTGATCAATTGGTTTATGTGCATATATATGATGAAATGAGTTTGATCAGTTGGTTTATGTGCCTATTTATGATGAAATGAGGTTGATCAATTGGTTTATGTACATATATATGATGAAATGCGGTTGATCAATTGGTTTATGTGCCTATTTATGATGAAACGAGGTTTATCAATTGGTTTATGTACATATATATGATGAAATGAGGTTGATCAATTGGTTTATGTGCATATATATGATGAAATGAGGTTGATTAGTTGGCTTATGTGCCTATTTATGATGAAATGAGGTTGATCAGTTTGTTTATGTGCCTATTTATGATGAAACGAGGTTGATCAATTGGATTATGTGCATATATATGATGAAATGAAGTTGATCAATTGGTTTATGTGCATATATATGATGAAATAAGGTTGATCAGTTGGCTTATGTGCCTATTTATGATGAAATGAGGTCGATCAATTGGTTTATATGCATATATATGATGAAATGAGGTTGATCATTTGGCTTTTGTGCCTATTTATGATGAAATGAAGTTGATCAATTGGCTTATGTGCCTATTTATGATGAAATGACGTTGATCAATTGGTTAATGTGTATATATATGATGAAATGAGGTTGATCAATTGGCTTATGTGCCTATTTATGATGAAATGAGGTTGATCAGTTGGTTTATGTGTCTATTTATGATGAAATGAGGTTGATCAATTGGTTTATGTGCATATATATGATGAAATGAGGTTGATCAGTTGGTTTATGTGCCTATTTATGATGAAATGAGGTTGATCAATTGATTTATGTGCATATATATGATGAAATGCGGTTGATCAGTTGGGTTATGTGCCTATTTATGATGAAACGAGGTTTATCAATTGGTTTATGTGCATATATATGATGAAATGAGGTTGATCAATTGGTTTATGTGCATATATATGATGAAATGAGGTTGATTAGTTGGCTTATGTGCCTATTTATGATGAAATGAGGTTGATCAGTTGGTTTATGTGCCTATTTATGATGAAATGAGGTTGATCAATTGGTTTATGTGCATATATATGATGAAATGAGGTTGATCAATTGGTTTATGTGCATATATATGATGAAATGAGGTTGATCAGTTGGCTTATGTGTCTATTTATGATGAAATGAGATTGATCAATTGGTTTATATGCATATATATGATGAAATGAGGTTGATCAGTTGGCTTATGTGCTTATTTATGATGAAATGAAGTTGATCAATTGGCTTATGTGCCTATTTATGATGAAATGAAGTTGATCAATTGGTTTATGTGCATATATAAGATGAAATGAGGTTGATCAATTGGCTTATGTGCCTATTTATGATGAAATGAGGTTGACCAGTTGGTTTATGTGTCTATTTATGATGAAATGAGGTTGATCAATTGGTTTATGTGCATATATATGATAAAATGAGGTTGATCAGTTGGTTTATGTGCATATTTATGATGAAATGAGGTTGATCAATTGGTTTATGTGCATATATATGGTGAAATGAGGTTGATCAGTTGGTTTATGTGCCTAGTTATGATGAAATGTGGTTGATTAATTGGTTTATGTGCATAAATATGATGAAATGGTTGTTTATATGCATATTTAGTCACCACTAGGGTATTCCTAGTTTAGGAGACTTATGACTTAAACCCAATGTTGGTTTATGTCCATATTTAGTCACCACTAGTGTATTCCTAGTTTAGGAGACTTAAACCCAATGATGAAAATACTATGAGGGCAATAGTTTCAAATACAGTACATAACTTGAAAGTAGTGAATGTTTACAGCTTAAACAACCTTTAAACATATAGTAATACCTTAAATATGTAATCTTATATTTAAGCTGTAACCAACAAAAGATTGATCACATATGTAATCTAAGCAAAAATTTGATTACATAAGTGATCTAAGCAAAATGTGATTACATATTTGATCTCACTATAAGCAAAAAGTAGCCACCACACAACTATGCTTCTATCATCAAACCATCATAGTCCAAAGTGAGTCATTCAATATGTCCACTTTGAATTAAGAACTCCATGCACTGCCTTACAAGTTCTTCAGTCACTTCAATAACCTCTGGCAAACTTTCTTCCCTTATAAGCCTCTCCTTGCCCATATGTGGAATTTTGAACTTGTTGTGTCCCTTAGCCTTCATGATTTCAACTAAAACAGTCTGTAAAGTTAGAAACACATTGTTGAGTAGGATTGGTGTAAATCTTTCATAAGCCTGCAACACATTTGTAACTAACTGATCCACATTATAAGATTTTGTGTCCACTTGAAGTGAGTGAATAGCCCTAAAGAACCCCAAATCATTAATGTTTGTGTCAGGTGAGTTTTGTGGTTGGCATACAAGTATAATGTTGAATCCATCTGAACTTGCAGCTGCCCTAAAAGCTGGATCATTGTTAGTTATATGTAGCTTTGAGTTATCTTGTTGTATGTAGATAGTTTTCCTTGCATTAATAGGTCACTTGGCCTTAATAGCTGGTATAATCTGTAAATATGAGAGAGATGTGCATGATTATAGTCATAATACATGTTGAAACTGGATGATGATATTTTTCTGACAGTTTAGGAGACTTAAAACATGTTTAATGTCACCAAATGGATTGGATATCCTTTCTTTGGAGACTTAAAACATGTTTAATATCATCAAATGGATTGGGTATCCTGTCTTTGGAGACTTAAAATATGTTTAATGTCACCAAATGGATTGGATATCCTGTCTTTGGAGACTTAAAACATGTTTAATGTCACCAAATGGATTGGATATCGTATCTTTGGAGACTTAAAACATGTTTAATGTCAACAACAATGTTGAATATCTTGTACATGCTGACCTGATTCACAAGACAACTTCTGATAACTTATTTGGTGATTGATTCAGTTGGTTTGGTCACCATTGTACCCCTAACCCTGTTTATTGAATTCCTTATTGCTGGCTCTTTTACTGTGAATGGAAAAATGCCTATTTTTCCATCAAATATCACTTGTCCATCACTTGCAAACCTAGGTCTTGTAACAGCAGACATGAACATCACCTTAGGAATATATCTTTTGCTTTGACATGCCCTGTATGTATCATCTTCTTCTGGTAGCTTATATGACCTCACAGTCGCTTTAGTCATAAAAAATCACTTCTCATCTATATGCACTACATTATGCATACTTTCAAACTTAAGTTGATTGGCATCCCTATCTCTCACTAATGCATTCAAACTGAATTTGAGCCTTACAAACTTGTTTGCATCAATTAGCTTAGACTTTATTGCATTAATTTGAATGTGGCTTGATGAAGCCTTCTTGGATCCATCGACCAAATTGACTCTTGCTCACACCTAGCTGATTAGCAAGTATTCTTATTGTTGATCTTTTGTCCATTGGGATGGCCTTGAACCTCTCAATATCAAGAATAGTAACTTTCTTCCTTTCCAGACCTGTCATATTGTCTTTCATCTGAACTGGTACACCTTGGATTTGTTGCTTCTTTACATTTGTCCGAATATAGTGCACACCCCTTCTTGACACACCAAATCTTTATGCTGCCTCTTTGATTTTTCCTTTATGCGCAGAACCGTTGGTGCTGTTGACAAGTAAGAACCGTGCTATCATGTTCTTGTCATCTAGGGTAAGGTTGGGGCCTGATTTTGTCATAAGTGTAATTGAATGAACATACTTTTTTGGCTGATTTGTTTGGTGAAGACTTGAATGCAGGATTTATGATGAAAATCCCTCTTAAATGAGCAAAAGTGGAGGAAAAATATTTCACATGCTGAAAATTAGAAATGGAGGGAAGTTTTGGAGCCCTTTTAGTGTGATTAGACCTCTGTGATGAGACTGTTCTAAGGGGTTAGTTTTTTGAAATTTTTAGTTTATTTTTAGCAGAATTTATGTAGTTTTATGTAATTCAAGTGTGAAATGTGTGTAATTTTAATTCAAGTATGAAATTTGTAAGTCTAAAATAACACTTGGAGTGTATTTCTAATTTTAATTTAGAGCAACTTAACAATGCAGCCTTTTTAAAAATTATTGTATTTTTCATTTAAATTTTAATATTACTGTTCATTTTAAAAGGTGGGTCCAATTTGACCACTTATTTGTTTCGGCTCGGGATTAACTTTAATGGGAGGGTTAATCTCCTCCCATAAATCCCCAAAAGTGCACCTACTTTATTTGGGCCCCACTCTCACCTTCCCATTTTCTTAAGAAATGTGTCAAAGCCTACTTTAAACAAATACCTAGGACGGAGGGAGTATTATAATAATTTCAAATTTAAAATAAACAGACGAAAAATATTGACAATAAAAAACAATGGATGGATCATGACCGTACGTTATCAAAATCTACACGACTCGGAAAATATAAATATAAATGGGTGGTGATAATAATACGCCTTTGAATGAAATATAAATGCAATATGAAGTGGGACTAAATTCTTGAAATATAAATAAGTGGAAAAAAATTAATGATTTGAGAAGTATCAAGGGCTATATATAATGGCTAAGGAATTGTTCAAAATTGGATAATTTTGTGGTATATTGGAAGGATCTTTCGACCACATACGTTTGGTAAGAAATAAAGGACATTATATATAAATGGAAAATATAGCACTCGATATTTATATGAATATTTAGTTACTATACGTAAATCCAATTAATGGAATAGTGAATAAGGTTGTGATCAATTTAAAAAAAGGAAGAGAACTCAGCTGATTCACTTACTCCCCCATAAAAATAGTTTTTTTTTTCCTTACCAAATTATTCCTTTTAAAATGTGTGTAAATGGTTAAAAACACCACAAACTTAATGCACATCGAGATTAAACATTGCTCCCTTCGTTTCTTTTTAATTATCTCATTTTATCCAAAATAGTATATTACGATACATATTTACCTCATTTTTCCAACAAAATATCCCTAATCAATAAGTAGTTTAATCTATATGAATTTAATATGGGTATAATAGTCTTTTGAATATCCTAATTAATGATAAAATTGATTTTTGTGAATGGATAAAATGAGACATATTATAAGAAATAGAGGGATTTTTTTTATTTTATTTTTGTGTATTCTTGAATACATAGAGGTACATTAGAAATTTTAATTATATAGTAGGTAAATTCAGAATTTCAAAAATAATAAATAATATTTTATTGATTTATGTGTAAAATAAAAAAGGTCTACCTTTGTATAATTTTTCGAAAACTCCCCCTTAACATTCATAATATTCCAATCGAGGGTTCATTACCATTGATGAAGTGTTTTCTTTCTTAAAAAAAAACAATATAATTTCTGATTTCTTAAACCTTATATTTTCTGATTTCATAAACCTTATCATGTAGACAGTAATGGAGTACGAATTCTACTCCATTTTGAACATTTTAGACAGGAACATTTACGGCCGGCTGCCTTTCATTTCATTTCATTAATTAAATTATTAATTGTTGTTTTCATAGAAACTATTTGAATTTTGATTTTCTTTTGGCAAGACCTTAAAGACGTGGAGAAATGAAAATGCATTGGGAATTATTTGATTGCGTCCATTTGTACGTAGAAAAAAACTCTCATACACGAATTATGTTGAAATATGAGAAACAATTTATGAATTCACATTTTGAGACTATGAATAAAAAAAAAAACATATATAATAAAAAAGAATTAAATCTCAAGAGGACGACCCCACCCATCTGTATTCGATGTTTTATGGAGCTTCAATCCTATTATATTTTAAAGGTCAATTTGACTCAAAAGAAATTAAGGGGAGAACCAATTCACACAAGATATTCTCTTGTACATATAATGTATGAAAAAATAAAACACAAAATTAATTAAAATACGAAGAGACTTAAATGGTCACACATATCATTTAATTAAGGGTTAATTGCAAATAGAATCCCGACCTTTTCGCAAATTGCAATTTAATCTAAACTTTTGAATCGTTGCAAACAAAACTTCAATTTGTAATTTGTTAGCAATTCCAACTAAAATTCCAATTTCAATCTACCCAAACGTAATGATTAATTATGCATTGTCATCCGAACTAATCTAAACATATTAATACAAATACTTATTCACTGTTAGGTAGGTGAAACATCATTTTCGGACCGTAAAAAAATTGGTCGATGGTTCAAATTGCAACCAAACATTAAATTGGAGTTTTATTTGCAAAGATTAAAAAGTTTAGATTAGATTGCAATTTGCAAAAAGGTTGTGATTTTATTTGCAATTAACCCTTTAATTAATATGAATAAACAAGCAACAAGACTTCATTAACAATAGACAAAGTATAGAGTGAAACTGGTTTATACATGAATCACTGAAGGGTATTAGTTGTTTTCATTGAAGAGTATTAGTTGTATTTACTGAATAGTATTACTGATTTACACTAAAGAGTCTTAGTTGTTCTGTGAAAATGAATTAAAACTTTTCAGTGTAAACCAGTAATACTCTTCAGTAAAAATAACTAATATTCTTCTGTGAAAATAACTAATACCCTTCAGTGATTTATATATAAATCAATTTCACTCTATACATACTCCAATATTATTAATATTTACATCCATATACATGCAAATACATGTATACTATACACATACATACATGTGTATCCATGTGTGCATTTTTTCATTTTAATTACCCTCAATATTTTGAGACTGAAAAGAGGCTGCAACCATGCCTAAAGTGAAAGATCTTGCAAAATATTCATTTCAAAGCAATCTTCTTCGTCTTCTACTATATTTTTTTGCATATTTTTAGCCATTTTTTCGAGCATTTCCAGCCCTTTTTCAGCTCTTCGTCATGCATTCTTGTGGCCCAATTCTCCTAATCAACGGTGGTGAATCGTTGCTCGAATTGCTCGATTTTTTTCACCATTTTATCTTTTTTGGTTGCAAAATATGTGACTTGATTGTTCAAATCCTTCACACGTTGATCCTTTTTCATCCTCGAACGACTAGTAAATTCGCGGTTCAAAATCATCTGAAAATAGCTAGTAAACAATGAATATAGGGTTTTTTTTTTTCTATTCATTTAGGTTTTAAAAGATAAAAGATTATTAATTTAGGATATGAAAGATAGAATATGTTTGTTTTAAATTTAGATATATTAAAATCGTATTTAACATTTAATAATTCGAAATTTACATGACTACGTCGTTTTAAAATTTTCCTAACGTTTGATGCTGATGCTGATTATTATGTTTCTTCGAGTTATTTAACATATTTTATACTCCATTTTGAACATTGTTGATGGACAGTAACATTTATGGTCCAGCCAGCCTTTTATTTCATTAATTTATTTATTTATTGTCATTTTCATAAAACTTATTTAAATTTTGATTTTTTAGACAGGACCATGAAGACGTGGAGAAACGAAAATGCAATGGGAATTATTTGACTACATTCATTGTACATGGATAAAAATAATTGCATACATAAAATAAATCTCATATATTATATAATATATGATTTATGGATTTTATAGAACTAAAACCCTATTATGTTTTAAAAATAAATTTTGACTCAAGTGAAGATCCTTCTCGTGTGTGTACAATAAATAAACTGGGATCTTTCTATTTATATTTTTATAAATTGTTAGAAGTATATATTTAAGATTTTATAAATTGTTAAATACTTTAATTACCCAACACTTTAAGATTGTTTACTTATAGATTTTATAAAACTAAAATCCTGTTGTGTTTTAAAAATAAATTTGACTCTTAAAATTAAGTGAAGATCCTCATCGTGCGCGTACAATGTACAAAATAAATAAATTGAATTATTTAACTTATTTTTTACCTTTATAAGGAGTTTATTTTTAAGATGGTTGTTTATAAATTTTTAAACAATTTAATTTTTTTTAAACATGCTGTTAAATGGGCACACATATCATTATTTAATTAAGACGAATAAACAATTAAGCAACAAGACTTCATTAAAACTTCTAACAATCATAAATATTAATATTTACATCCAAACTTCAACTAGATAGAGAATTGAAAAAGTGTCACATGCAAATACATGCATGCTATACACACACATACATGTGTATATATGTGTGTATTTTTTCCATATTCAAAATTGGTAAATCCCATCAACATTTTGATATTGAAAAGAAGGTTGCAACCATGGCTTCAATGAAGGATCTTGCAAAATATCCATTACAAAGCGATCTTCCTCGTCTTCTTCGATTTTTTCGGGCACATTTTCGACCATTTTTTCGAGCATTTTCAGCCTCTTTTTCAGCTCTTCGCCATGCATCCTTAGGGCCCGATTCTCCGAATCAACGGTGGAGAATCGTTGCCCGATTTGCTCGATTTTTTTTACCATTTCACCTTTTTTCGTCGTGAAATATGTAATTTGATCGTTCAAATCCTTCACATGTTGCTCCCTTTTCATCCTCGAACGTCTAGCAGATTCGCGATTCGATATCATCCTCTTCCTTTTCTTCTCGTCCGTTATCATTGCATACCTAATTTCATCTTCTTCGGAAGAACTCGAGACGTTGATCTTTATTCTTGATGACATATTTTCGATTAAAAAAAATTTAAAAAAGAAGGAAGGAAAGAAAAACTTTTTTTTTCAAAGATTAACGATGTAACAAGTTAATGTGAACTTGAATTCATGAAAAAACATAAAACCAGTATAAGAAAACTACGGAGAATGATTGAACAAGGCAAAATTTACTCATATCAAGAAATTGAGAAGATGTAATGAATTTTGCTTTGAAATCATGACTATGAATAATCAAACACAAAGGGCAAAAATAAATGTGATGCTTTTGAATGAAATAATAAATGAAATTTGAAGAGGGAGGAGGGAAGAAAATTCTTGAAATCTAAATGAGTAGAAAAAAATGAATTGGGGTTTGAAAATTATCAATAGGGTGCTATATATAATGGCTAAAAAATTGTCAAAAGTTGGATAATTCTATGGTGGGAAGGAATCTTCTATCACATAAATTTGGTAAGATTGGTGGACAAGATATATATGTGGATAATGATAGCACTCAATTTATATGTATGTATGAAATAAAAATTTAGTTACTATATATATAAAGTATTCAAATTAATTGAATATGGATAAGGTTGTAATCAATTTCAAAAAAGTAAGGGTACATTGAGCTAATCTTTATCATACTCTTATCGAAAAGTCGCCCACGTATTGTAATATTTTATTAATTTAATTTCTTTTTACTCCCTTCTTCGAAAGTGAATATGGCCTAGCAGCCAACCTACCTACAAAATTCACGTGTCATAAATAATATACTTTCGTAATATAATTATACAAATATACTTTCAAAAAGTTTTTATTAATTTTAAATTTAATATTTTAATTGTTTGAGTAATTTAATTATATAAAAACCGTGTGTATATTTATATAATAAAGCCACTGGTTAATGCATAATTTAGTAAAATTTTCTATAATTAAGGATATTTAATTTAAATTAATGTAAATTGGGTTATTACTGCAATAATATGTATTCTAAAATAATAAACATAATAATTCATCACTCATATATTGGATTGGATTTGATTTTATTTGAATAATTGTTGATCTACTTAACAAAGGCATATAAGATCGTAATAATATTTACGCTTATTGGGTTTTCATTCTGTTAATTACAATTATGATAATAGGATCGTAATAATATTTTTCTATAGAGAAATGAAATTAGAGAAATTGCAATTACGTATTTTAACATAATATTTAACATTTATTTATAGATTGTATTGGGTTAGTGATTTTGTTTATCTCTTTTCTTCCGTGTTAATAAAAACTATCATTTCTATTATTATTTTTGCACTATATTTTGCATTAAGATGATGTTTGAGTTGAATATTAATATAATGGGGTGATGATGAATTATAAGAGATGAAGATAAAGATTTAAGTAATGATGTATAAAATTTAAGTGGACATGAATGAATTCAAGTACTACTTCAATTTTTTAAGTTCGTAATAATGTAGCTAGTGATGTTTAATATATATTTAATAAATTATAAACAATAATATCTTGGTCAATTAATTTATATTAAGCCAAGCAAGTGGACTCTCCGTACGTTGAACCAATGTCTAAACTTTTTTTTCATTGCACATAAAAATATATATGGCACGTGGAAGTGTGTGGTTATAAAAAGATTTCACAAATGAATATATTGGAGTAATAATAATAATTTTTAGTTTAGTTACCAAAAGCTTCGAGGATAGATTTTTTCTTAATTTATGATACATTTTATAATAATATATTATATGAAATAACCTCATTAATGCAACGAGAGCAAAAAACAAATATAAATCCCTTAATTTTAAGAAAGCATAATGAAAAATTCAATATTTTCCAATTCATTAAATACTGCTTAAAATGCATTACAAAAATACTTATAAATATTAATAGTGAAATTCTAATAATTAGGAAAATAAATTGCATTAATATAAGTAAAATAGTAAAGATACAAGTTTCCTAACAATCTCGATTTTCCGAATCAATTTATAATCTTTTCACTATCATAATCTCATCTCCATCACTATATTATTTTACTTTTTTATTTCCTTAAGATGACATATTTAATTAATTGGGCCAATTTTATTGTCTGTTGCTTATCCATTAAGAATCCATTCACATACGTATAGAAAATGATTATCTTGAAAAAGTAAGGTGTCCCCAGAATCAATTTTAAAAGATATGAGAGCTTAATTAAGGCAAGAGTACCCCTAAGAATTCAACAAATATCCATTTCCATATTAATCACGCTCGAATTAGTAATTTATATTGGTAAACTATACAGTAAAATTGTTTATAGAGTATGAGTTGTTTTATTAAATGGTATAATTGCATTCACAAAAGGATATTAGTTTTGGAGGTACAAGTTATTTTCACTAAAGAGTACGAATGGTGTGGGTTGTTTCACCAAAGAGTATTAATTATTTTTACTAAATAATATAAATTTTTCAATTAAAAATTATTATAAGGTAGTTTATATATATGAATAAATTTTACACTAAACATACAATTTACATTATAATAAAAATTATGAGAAGTATTGTGAAACGATTTAAAAATAAATGCATTTTTATTCACTTGCTCATTTACTCAACAATTCTTAATTTCTCCTCTGTAAAAAAAAATAAAAAATCTTAATCTCTTTTAACCACCCCATAATTTTGACGTCATAAAATTGTAATTTATAAAGGTAAGGTGCTCCTAAAAGGGTGCCGTATTTTTTAATATTGTGATATTATTATCTTGAGATAAAGTATAGATTGAAAATAATTTACACATAAATTATTAAATTGTATTAGTTGTTTTCACCGAAAAGAATTAGTTGTGAAGTGAAAACAAATTTATATTTTTCAGTGAAAACAATTAATATTTTTTTAATAAAAATAATTAATACACTTCAATTATTTCTGTATGGTTATAAGGTGTCTTTCACCAAATTAATCAAGCTCGAATAATAGATTAAAAATAATTATAGTAATAATCTTGATTATTAATATCAAATATGGGTTAAATTTAAATTTGAATTTGCATGATTTCATCTCAAATAGATGAGGTCAAGAACTTCTAGCCAAAACTACTTTATAGGTATGAAATGAAACTATGTGCGAACACAATTATCACAAATACATAAATTATGGAGTATTATAATGTATATATTATTATAGTAGATCATTATAATGATATAGAAGACTATTTAATGCATTATTGTCATTGCCATCATCATAACAATTGTCAATTGATTAAATTACGTCTAAGGTTACGTTTCGAATTGGGTGAGTTTTGAAAAGACTAGAAAACAACAATTTTGCTACCTCAAATAATGATAGGTGGGCCCTCCTTGTTGGATCCAGATTAATATTTAAATTGAAGGGATAAAAAGATCAAATTGGGATTTAATCTTGTCAACAACTTTTTATCAAGATTGGACTTTTTATATTAGTCAACTTCTTCAGATAACTGCATAAATTATACCTAAAAATGAAGAATAATGATAGGGGATAATACCACGTGTGGCTGCTGGATTCAAACTTAAGGTGCTAACAAAATATATTTTCATGCAACAAGTTTTTTCCCTTGAGTTTATAGTAAAAGAGTGGCATAAAATTTAATTATAGAGAACCCACTCCAATTTGTGCTGCTCTTTTTCAAAAATTTACATGGTAAAATTTGAGAATAAAAATTGACAGGACACTTATCATGTTTTCATTGGAAAGTCTTAATTTATTTTCAATAAACAACTAATATTTTTTTAGCCTTCAATTATGTACAACAATTTTAGCTACTTGTACAATCAAACATAGCTATAAACGAGTCGAGGCCAATCTAGTCTCGTTAACGAGTTCGGCTCAACACGTTAACGAGGCTAACGAGCCTAGTGAAATTGTAAAAAAATCTTAGTTACCGTGCCTAACGAGCTGAGCTCCGCTTGGCTCGCTAAACAATCGAATATTTTTCAAGCTCGGGCTCTAACTCGTTTAATCTAACGAGTCGAGCCGAGCCGAGTCACGAGCAGCTCGTTTCATTTAACAGCTCTAGGTATGATACTCATCTGAGCCAAGATATGAATATAATTACCAAACATTTTGGGAACTTATCCATGCTACAATTAAATACATTTCATTTACAAAACTGAACTACTTCAAAATCACAAAACAAAATTTCAGAAGAAAATAAAGACTAGAACAAGGATCATAGACTAGATATTCATACAACACCATTGAAACCAATAGCAAGAACATGCCAATATACAGTTTTTCAAGGAAAATCATACCAAAAGTTCAGGAGACTAAAGTAAATATGTATGTACCGTTTCTATTTTCCAGAATTGGGGGATAACAGTGGAGTGGTAGTTTCGGGCAGGAGAGATCCATTGACCGATTCTTGTTCAACTCTAACAGGTTCTTCCTTGTTCATGTCGTTGAAATTTCGTTTCTTGGATGAGGTGGAAGGTGTAGTAGCACCTTCTTTGTTTGGGTCGGGTTCGTTACTTAATTGGGGAAACAATGGAGGTTCAGAGCCACTTAGTTGACAAAAGACTCTCTCAACAGTGTCCGATATCTCCTTCCCCAAACCGTTTTGATCCAAAATCAACTCCCAAACTGATCTAGAAGCCTTCTCAAGTACAGGAGTTCTGCATATAATACCCAACTACATCAACTCTTCAATAGTGTGGGGTAGGGGGGGGGGGGGGGGGGTGTCCCATCCCAAGCTTTGAATACTTTTGAATAGACGAACTTAAATCAACAATTTATCTAAACGCCCAAAATTTTCATAAAAGAGTCGAACATGCATATATCTTATTATGAAATTTAGGAAAGAAATAAGTAAATGCATACTCTAAACCCATTATTTAAAATCCTAAATAAAACTAAACTCCAAACGAAAAAGATTCATCCTAAATGCGAAATCAACTCTTCAATAGTGTGCAATGTGTGTTCAGATCCCCATTAACAGATTAGTGGGGAGAGAGAGAGAATTTGAGCAACAGGGATTATTTGATTTACTTCTATTAATTGAAAAATGCAGAAGCCAACGGTATAGCATTATCATAAAACTAATGTAAAAGATCACATATCACCAAAGAACCAGAAACCTGAAGCAGCAGACATGCGCAACTTCATTATTAGCATGGGTGTGAAACAAAAGATGTTATAAGCTTTCTCGAACAAGTAAAATCCTAAGAAGAATGAGCAAGAGTCACTTACTCAAGCTCTTGTCGAAGTGCATCAAACAACTCTCTCTTCGTCTGTTTTTCTGCACCAGGAGTATTGAGAACCTTACTCTGCTCAACCATTTTTATTGTGTTACTCTTCAGCTCCTCCTGCAAGACATATAAGTCACGTCATTTTAGTGATGCTTGCTTTATAAGAAAGCACTGAACTAAATCAACTGCTTCTACGTCCATCACAAAGTAACTAAACTTCGAGAAACCAAAATGTTTAGGAAAGAAAAAGGTTACAAACTAATGACATTACATGAAGACAGTTTTATATTACGAGGTTGTGGGTCATTTGATTAACCAAATGTGTGATCTACATTTTACTGTTACATGATGCATGCGGAGTGAATTATTACTATGCTTAACATAAAAGAAAAGTTCTGGTGGTTCAAAATTTAGAAGGAAACCATATACTCTAGCCTGGGTAAGTTAAATTCTGTATGTGAAGGCCAAGAGGCGAAAACATGTACTTATATGCCTTCTTTCTCATACACATTTTCAACTCTCTAAAGTAAACCTCAGATATTGGAGAATCTAAGCTGAGTATATACTAATGGGTGAACTACAGTCCCTTTTCATGTTCGATACTATGTCAAAGGTATTAACATTTATTGTTGGGGGGCGGGGTTGGAATGAGGGAGAATGTTGGAGGACAATGGTACCCATTCCCAAATGGACGTTCAATACCAGGATTAATTCTAAGGATCAGAAAGTAATCCAAACATCAAACAGATAGCAAGCGCCTTTTGAGAGTCTGGTGATTAAGAAAGCATTCTCAGAAAATATACTCAATTTTTTTTAAATATTAAAGGGGGAGGGAATGAGGCTGGGTTTGACGGGACTTGGGAATGCGGAGGAATTTTAAAAGTTATCCACCCTGGAATTAGAGCATGATGACAATGGCATAAAAATGTAAATGAGAGAAATGACCCTTATCTCAAGGAACAGAAAAAAGGGAAAATTGCTCTCAAGCTTAAGTGCAAAAAAAAAAAAAAAAAAGACAATTTAACACAAAACGGACCACACAAATGATGCATATCACTGGCTAGTCATGTCTGAGATATACATGCATCAGTATGATACATTGAACCCTGAATTAGTTGTAACAATTGAGTTTCACATTATATCACACAGTTTCATGTGCGCCTTCTTCAGCGCGATATAAAATTCTCAACAAATGAAAAATCAGCACAGGGCAAATAAATTTAATCAATAACATAGCAAAATTTATGCTGCTCCATTGGCCTTTGTCATCACTACAGCTAGCACTCAGTGATCTCTCCAAGTCAAAGAAGTTAACAGACGGATGCTTCTGTTAGCAACACACTGAGCTGGAAAAACTGATTTCACAATTCTAACTGCAAACTCAATCACCTACTAGTGCCATAAACTGTACAGAGTATGTATTACTCAAGTCAAACATTGTAAATGGAGCACGACTTACATTCAAATAAAAGGAAAAATATCTCCATTCAACAGCAAAATTGCCCCACACACACACCCCTCCCTTCCCTTTTTGAGGTATATGATAAATACATAAGTATTTAATCTTCTTGTTTAGATCTGTGTATGTGTGTATAATTATATTAATACGTAAGTATTGGTCATTCTTGTTAGACTTAAAAACAAGCGTCATTGTATTCTTGCCCCTCAAAAAAAATTCTGAGATCCACCACGTCCAGAACATTTTCATACACCACCCAGAAAAGGAGGATTTTCAGTGGTCCAATTCAGAATAATTTCTGAAAGCCAAACAAAATACTACCTTTAAAGTACCTTAAATGACTGCACTATAAACTGCTATAATCATGACTCTTCTACTCACAAAAAGAAACAAGCAACATCCAAGAACACATCCCCCCAGAGCCCCAAGAAATGTCATTGCAGGAATATACACAGAAAACACGGTTCCAAACCGTAAATCCTCATATCATAACAAAATTATCTAATACCTATAAATCCACGCAAGCATGAATTAACGAATTTACATGAAGAAAATCTCACATTGGCTTTCAGCTGATTAATTATCTTCAATCGAATTGCGTCAATTGTGCCATCGTTCATGAGTGTCTCCAGCACATCCTCTGGCGTTATCACCGGCGACGCCATCTCGGAAGGTCTTCTAGCGGATTATAAATTTAAATTTATCGAGCTCGAATTTTACTGAATTTGGAATAAAATAGTGGCGTGAGTATAACAGGTTAAGAACAATGCATCGTCGTTTAGACATAAATCGTTCGGTTATGCAATTTGGCAACCGAAATATGTGGCGATAAACACTAATTCATCCAAATATTAATCAGTACAACATCAACATCACAAATTAAAACAAAATTTCTCTATCTATTAATTCACAGACTGATAATCGGACAAAACGAAAGTGAAAGAAGCAAAGTTTCGAAACCAAAATCGCAATCACTTACGTGATTCAACAAGTTATGAAAGCAATTCTGCCGTGAGTATAACAGGTTAAGAAATTATCGAGCTCGAATTTCACTGAATTTGAAGATTAAATAGTGGCGTGAGTATAACAGGCTAAGAACAATGCATCGTCGTTTAGGCATAAATCGTTCGTTATGCAATTTGGCAACCGAAATATGTGCGATAAACCCTAATTCATCCAAATATTAATCAGTACAGCGTCAACATCATAAATTAAAACAAATTTTCTGTATCTATTAATACACAGACTGGTAATCCGACAAAACGGAAGTGAAAGAAGCAAAGTTTCGAAACCAAAATCGCAATCACTTACGTGATTCAACAAGTTATGAAAGCAATTCTGCCGTGATTCATGAGAAGTCGTTTATATTTTGAGAAATGAGAGACTGCGCAGGCGAGAGACGTCGATTAAGATTCAGAGATTAGAAGAAACGGCGATTGAGATTCAGAAAGAGAAGAAAAAATGGAGTCGGGAGCGATAATATAAGATTCAGGGGAAGAAGACGAAGCAGCTACGAATTGCCGATGATTAAGATTCAGGGATGGAAGGAAATGAAATACGGAGGCCTTTTTCTTCTCTTTGGGCTGGGCCTAGGCCCGATGTAGTAGATATTAAATTTTTGACGGCCCATAATGTTCGAATTTTTTTTTCGTAAAGTATAGATATATTTCAGAATTTTTTTCGAAAATTTATACATTTAGTGTTATTCCTTTTGCATTTTCGGAAATTTTTTCCCAAAATTTTCCGATTTTTCTCGAAAACATTTTAGTGGGGTGTATTAACAAAAGATAGGACTGTATATAACATTGGCCTTTTTACGGGCCCGATTTAGTAAAGATGGTGATTTGGGCCGAGTTGATTTGGGTGCGTTATATATTGATATGTTTACCATGAAGGCCACGGTTACTTGCAATGGCCTTTTTTTTTAATTACACTACTCTCGATTTTTTTTTTTGAAAATTTGTATAATTTTTTGAAAAAAAAAAATTCCGATTTTTTTTTCAATTTCACTATGTCAAAAAAAAAATTCCGATTTTTTTTTCAATTTCACTATGTCAAAAAAAAAATTCCAAAAAAGTGAAAAAATCTCGAACACTGAGTAATGTATTCATCTTGATGGTGTATTTAACAGAGAGGCTAGAGCAAATAACTTGTACCTACCATGAAAATAGAAATTGGACTGAGATTAATAATAGAATTTTTCAGAAATTGCAACTGGAATCAAATCGAAATATTTAAAAGGAAATTTTGTAAAGCATACTCGACATAAAATATGCTACCAAATCTTATCGAGTCAGGTTCTTGTACACTGATTACACTATGTACTTGGATACATGTGAAAATGTACAGACTGATGTAACTAAAACATGTATGTATATATAAATGAGATTTGCAAATTAAAATTGACTAAAAAATCGTAATGAAACGTGCAAAACTAATATAATTGAAGTGTGCTCTCAATCCCCATTTTTGGCTAAAAAAAAAAGATACATATGTTTGGAATGCAGATCCAGTCTAGTTTCACATTCAATCCACAAGAATCAAGATCAAATGAGTGCAGATTTTTCTCATGTCAAGGGTTTTAACCTTTTAGGAATGCATGATCGGTGGAGAGTGCACGAGAGTGCACCAGTGCATATGAGACTTGGTAAAAATTGTCTGGTATGTTAATAGGATAACAATTTATGTTCCCACTCACCAATTTATTACAATTTATGCTCAACTAGCACTTCCGCTCGTGTGATGCATGTTGACAGGTGAACAACCTAATAACATAGGTGAGCAACACTTAATCTTTAACACGTGATTAATGGTCAAATCAGGCCAACTTGACCAATTGGGCGAGCAGCCCCATAAAATCGTCAATCATATGTACATCCAGAAGGCTGAGCGAGCAGAGTGGAGAATAACTCCAAGAGAGACGAGTAGTCTAAAAAAAAGAGCAGAGATGAGAATTCTCACCAAATGAGCTCCAAAACGAGCAGCCAATCACCTCAGACCATAAGAAAATTTTGTAACTAAGTAAATGTAAAGATAAGGTCAAAAGTATACATGTCAAACATGCAATGTAGAAGGTGAAATATTTGTCACCACATACTTAAAGGTGTGATGTATAAAAACCTAAGTTTATGAAAAAAAATAAGTCAATTTACCTAAATACACAACAAATATACGATATACTCTCATACATGTATTCATACACAAAATATGTACAAATACATGTATTATTTGTACATAAAGTAGTAAGGATACATATTAATATAAATCAAAAGACGTCATCCAAATTTCAAACAATAAACTAGTAAGTCATAATAAATATAAGACGTACTAGTTCAAACTTCTAAGTTCAGTGGTGAAGGGTCGGGTGCGGCATTCGTTGGTGGAGGCGAGGCGTTCAATGTCCTTGGTGTAAATGTTTGATAGTTTGGTTAAAAAATAAAAAATGAATTACATATTTACTTTATTACTTATTTAGATAAAAAAAAAAGGAATAGACGACAACTAATTGAATTAGTCGCCGACTAATTACAAGACTTTTTTTTTTTTTGCCGTTTTAACTAAATCGGAACGGCCCAGGGCCAACTAGCGACAGGTCTCCAATGAGGTTTGTTTAGGGTCAACCCCTTAAAACAATATAGTGGAGATGGAGGACCAAATTGCAAAAACAATTTTGCTTTGTATGTTTTTGTTAGGTTTTTCTTTTCAAGATAGTACTAAAATTTAATCAGGTACGAAAATAGAATTTAAGAAAGAGAGAGGGCCAAATTGCAAAACCCATACCTTCATATATGTCCAAACTCAAGGTATCTTTTGTTTGAAGAGTGGGCGTTAAGATATACACACGAAAACGCATCGTTTCGCTTCTCCCCCTCTCTCTCTCTTCATTCCCCTCTCTCTCCAAACTCTCTTCCCTACAAAACCAAACTACACTGTTCTATGCAAAAAAAACTCAGAGCTCCCTCCAATATATCTAATAATCAATTAAATTCACCCCTAAATATGCCTTTCCTCATCACTTCTTCATCCAATTTGATTATTCTGTAAAATAAGATAACGAAATTGTGTTTTGTTGCCCGAAATTTGGCAACATTCGATCCCCATTCTCCACTTTGCCGCAGTACGAACTCCATTGTTGCTTCTGTTGCGGCACTGCGTTGGAGGTAATATATAGATTCGGAAAACCTAGAAAAGAGGAGGAAATCAAGTATTTCACGTTCGGAATTAGTGTCCGGAATTTTGCGGGGTTTTTTTTATGCATGTGTGGATTGGATCTTAAATTGAGTGAATTATACTGTTTAATTTCTGTCTTTGTTCCGTTTATTTGGCAGTGCGAAGTATTTATGACTGAATTTTAGGGTTTTGTTTTTCAATGCTACAGTGTGATGCGCATGGGAGATGTTTTGTCTGGGTTTTGGAATTTAAAGTTTTGTGTTAGAGTGCTCGGAGAACTAGAGAGGTATGGTTGTTTTTCCGCTTGTAAGTTTGATGTTATTTTAGAAGTTAGGGTTATATTATGATTTTTTTTGTTTAAATCTTGCAATCTTGAATTATCCTCCCTTTTGTCTGTCTAAGAGGCTTATGATGTAGGTTCTGTGCCTTGTTAATGATCCACCAACTGAGATTACTCTGGGTTTCTTGGTCTTTTTGTTAGATTTTCAATGCATTGTTGCAAAGATAAAAAAGTTGTGCTAATGTGTTTAGATCTTGGCTCTTATAAAAATAATGTTTTAAGATATTGGCAAAAAATGTGTCATATTGATATAGGATTATTTTCTCGTACCACGGGTCTCAAGGAATTAGCCAAAAAGTAACAGAAAAGACAATATAATACAGTGAAGAGAGATATACTTTATTTAGGGATACTCTCTCTCTCTCTCTGGTGAGGGTTGGGTGGTGTATGCATGATGGATGTGCATTTGACCAATACTGAAGAGGTTGCAGTTGTCAGAAACTCTATTCTTTTTGGATCTTGCATGTTTGTTAGAGAGTCATAACAATCATGAATTACATCTTATTAAATGATAAATATATTTCTTAAAAGAGTGTGCAAGAAGAAATCCATTCAAAACTGGATGGAGAATGCCAAGGAGCTAAGCTCCATCCCAACAATCCAACGCTGACTAATATAATGTGCCAAACTTGTTCAAGCTTGGAGTAGGTCACTTAGATACTGAATCTTATTCTCTTTGGACCTATTCTCTCTGCTCAACTGCATAAAAGAATTAGTTATAGTTTGTACTATGCCTTTCATAACTCCTATGTACTTTAGACAGTCTTTTGGCAATATATGCGTCAAATGTTTGAATTATAATAATTTTTTTTTTTGTCATGTTGTATATTTAAGATCTCTTCTTCCTTTAATCATTGTGTTCTACTTATACATTACTCGCATTATATTGTTTGTTCACCAATTTTGGTGTTTCTCAACTTTTTTATTATTTTGAGAAGACCGAGTTGACAATTAGAAAAATTTCAGGGTATATGGCTCTTCGGAAGTATGTTACCGCTGGTAATGCAACTCCTGTGAATATTAAATCTTTGACCTTCTCCAATAAGGAGAATGGAAAGGTCAATGAGGCAGCTTTGCAGAGAAGGCCCTCTGATTCAGACGTGGATGTTGACCTCAGAGAGGTATATTTTCTTATTATGCATTTCCTCTCGGCGGGACCATGCCACAGGACTTATGGGCAGTTCTGGAATGAACTCCTGGAGCACCAACTTCTACCTAGAAGATTTCATGCATGGTATTCACGTAGTGGCGCACCTAGTGGAGACGAAAACGATGATGGCATATCTTTTCCTCTAAGTTATAATAAGTTGGTAGAAAGGTAATCTCTGTAATTGAATCTTTTCATTTGTCTTATTTGATTGATATTATCCTGTTCTGATTTGGTATTAATGAACTGTACATAGGCATCCCCATGTTGAAAAAGACCACTTGGTAAAGCTCCTGAAGCGATTACTCTTAGGTGCTCCTGCTCCTTCACAAGATTTAATTGGTAGAAATATAGTTAATGCAGCTACTGTTCCTACTCTGCTCGGAACTGGATCCTTTTCACTTTTGGCTGGTATGCAGTTTGATGTTAATATTTGTTTTTCTTCAATTTGTATATATTAGATCTCACTGCATTCTTGATAGTTCTGCTGTTTTAGTAAAAGATTTCATTATAAGTGAATCTATATTGTCAAAAAGAGATGCAATATTCTTTCCTTCTCTTTGTGTTACACACGAAATTAAGAAAAGATTGAACAAGGATAGTCGATGCCTATGTTATCTTTGTTTGCCACTAGGTCATTTGAAGCTTCTGATATGCTCTCCCTTGCTCTAGGTGATCAGAATGAGAGGGACAACAAAAATATTCATCCTCCGAGTTATATGCGCTGGCCTCACAAATTGGCAGATCAAGTGCGTGGATTAAGTTTACGAGAAATTGGTGGTGGGTTTTCCAGGCATCATCGCGCGCCATCCACTCGTGCTGCTTGTTATGTTATTGCAAAACCATCCACTATGGTGCAGAAGATGCAGAATGTTAAAACTTGCAGAGGACATCGTAACGCTGTTTATTGTGGTATGTTTCACCTTTGAGTATATATAGTTCCTCAGTGGGATTGAAAGTGGACATCAACATTCATGTTTATCATCGATAGCTTTCTAATATCATGGATGAGGATGATGTTGGTAGACACTTTTTTGCTCTCCTATTTTCCTATTGAATGGAGTAACACTTGCTGCTTCAACTTTTTTATATTTTGTTTCAAGTTTATGGTTTCCTGCTAGTGTATTCTCATTTGGATTTATGCTACCATATTTTGTGGATATATGCATAATAATGTAGGTGCTGGTGATTTAAAAGCCTCCTTTCAAAAAAAAAAAAAAAAGATGAGTCCAATTCAATTAAGAGTGATTTCTCTCAAATGTACCTGACACTTTGTATTATTGCATTTTAACTCAGGCGACATTTGATTGTTTTAGCATCCATTTGGTTCTGCATTCCATGCATTTATTTCATTTGTATATACAGATCCTTACATCTTACTTTAATATATTTGTGAGATATATAAGGTATTCATAAAAAAGATTTGATTGCCTGCAGCCATATTTGATCGGTCTGGGAGATATGTTATTACTGGCTCTGACGATCGTCTTGTTAAAATTTGGTCAATGGAAACTGCGTATTGCTTGGCCAGCTGCCGAGGTCATGAAGTGAGTATAAATTTGAAACTAGTATTCTTGACTCTTGATGCATTCCCATTTCCTTTACACTCCTTGGATTTATGTGGTTTCATCCCTTCATCTTTTGTTTCAAGGGTGACATAACTGACCTGGCCGTCAACGTGAACAATACTTTAGTGGCTTCTGCTTCAAACGACTGCATAATTCGAGTTGTAAGAGTACTCTTGTAGCATGTGTGTGTATATGTATATTTATCTTTTTATTTCTCGAAATTTGGCCATATGATTAGCCTTTTTCTCGTTGATAGTGGCGCCTAGCTGATGGGTTACCAATTTCTGTATTACGGGGTCACACAGGAGCTGTCACTGCTATTGCATTCAGTCCAAGACCCGGCGCCTTTTATCAACTATTGTCGTGAGTTTATTGACTATCTAACTCATGCCTGTCATCAAAAAAATTGTCATGCCTTTTGCTTTGGTCTCATTATATCTACTTATTACCTTGTATAACTTTAATTCTGATAGATACAAGTGAAATTTGGAGCTGTTTAGCCTTTTGTTCATTATTTTTCTTCATTTTAAGCACTTTGGGTTGCTTTTTACATTTATCTCTTCTTGATCATAGCGGTATTTCTGTGCCAGGTCATCTGATGATGGATCTTGTCGGATTTGGGATGCTAGATATTCCCAGACCACTCCACGTATATTTGTACCAAAACCTCCTGATCCTCTAGCTGGTTAGTTGCTGCTTGATTTGATTTTTTTCTTTAATGAATATTGTAGTATTACATGTATAAAATAATTTGTTGCTATAGGTAGGAACAACGTTTCTGCATCCAGCACTGCTCAACCAACCCACCAGATCTTTTGCTGTGCATTTAATGCTAGCGGAACTGTTTTTGTCACTGGCAGCTCGGACACTCTTGCAAGGGTATTTAGTTAATTATGTTACAGGCTTATTGTTCCTTTTTCTTATGTACGAGCCATTTTATCCATAAGTAATCAAAATAAAGAAATTTTGCTTTTTAGTATTTTGTTGTAATTCATCATCAAGGAATTACATCCAACTGTACTATCTATTCCTCTGATTAAAATTTAGTTTATCATAAAGTATAATATCTATGTGAATATATAAAACAAATTTTGACAATATTTTGTGAATGAAAATGTATCTGAATACAATGAGAATGACAATTCATATGCTTTGTATATGTGCAGAATAATATAATACCGTCTTGTGGGTCGCTCTTCTTTGTAGGTTTGGAATGCTTGTAAATCCAGCACTGATGATTCAGAGCAGCCTAATCATGAGATAGATGTATTATCTGGTCATGAGAATGATGTAAACTACGTGCAGTTCAGGTTTGGCTGAGTTGATAATGTTTTCTGTTTTGATTTATCAAGCTTTATGTAGTAATAACTTTTCTTATTCTGGTTTCCAGTGGTTGTGCTGTGGCTCCTCGTTTTTCTTCGTCCGATGCTTCAAAGGAAGACAATTTACCAAAATTTAAGAATACATGGTACGTTTCTTGTCACCTGATCTTATATTGATTTTTTATCGAAAAGTCGCTGCATTTATCTTTTATATATATTAAAAAAAATTGTTCACTTATCCAATTTTTTGCGTTTATGTTGGTTGATTGCAGGTTCAATCACGATAATATTGTCACCTGCTCCCGTGATGGTAGTGCAATCATTTGGATACCAAGATCACGAAGATCACATGTGAGTTTTTATTTGTTCAAGCAGTTGTGCCTTGTTACATTTGACTTTATTATTTATATATCTACCTGACTTATATCATGTTCTGGAATCTTTATCTTAGGGGAAAACTGGGAGGTGGATACGAGCTTATCATCTGAAAGTTCCACCACCTCCAATGCCACCTCAACCACCACGAGGAGGTCCTCGCCAGAGAATTCTTCCCACCCCTCGTGGTGTAAATATGATTGCATGGAGTCTAGATAATCGGTTTGTTCTTGCAGCTATCATGGGTATGTTGCTGATCTGCATGTGTGTAATTCGATATGGTGAATAGGCATGTATTTGTCTCCGGCACTATTGTGAAATGACAACGCTAATTTTGGTGTTGAAATTTTGGACTTTCCATGAAATATGAGAGATTTCATCTTTTACTAATATTAAGACTTAAGTTGCTAGATTCATTTGTTCATAGAGTAATTTTGCATCTGTTCTCTCTACTCATTGTTCCAATGACTTCAGAAATTTCTTTTCAAATAATAGTAGATTGAATTCAGAAGGTGAAGTTTTATTTATTATTTATTACTTTGAATTAGGTCGTTATTTCTTAGGCATTACACGCATTCTCACAGAAGTTTCATTTTGTGAGCTGTTTTACAGTGGATACTTTAGGCCAGCTATACATCTTTATGAATGTGTTAGATAATCCTGACACTAAAATTTCATCATTTGCAGATTGCAGAATATGTGTATGGAATGCTGTTGATGGGAGCTTAGTTCATTCTCTGACTGGTCATACTGATTCTGTAAGTTTCTTATCATCACACGATCTCTTGAAATGCTGTTCAGGAGAATGCTATTGGTGCTTATTTTGTTGTAGTTGTTTTGGCAATTGGTTGCTGAATTGCTCTCTCTATCCTGTTCATTTTCTTTCATTATTAATATATGTTAATATCAACTCCCCTCCTTCTAATATTCTTTTTAAAGATCGGTCTAAACGTGTACTGTTAATTAAGTTAAGTGGTTTTGTAGTTCAACTTGGTTTCTTCCAATTGCATGTTTTTAGCTGTTCATGTTAAATACATGTTTTGTTAAATTTAACTCTTGTAAGCACTCTGGATTATGTTATCAACGATGATCTTATTAGTTCCTGATCTTTAGAGGATGTTTTGGGGTAGAGTGAAGTTTAGAGCTAGCCTGGGCTTCTAGTGACTTTTTTAGCGGTTATTGTATTTGGATCTTATGAGGGATAGGGGGTTAGCTTTACAGCAATGGGGCTTTAGATTCTTGTATTTTTGAGGGACATCTCATCCCTCTCATTTTTTCTTATAATAAAATTCTCTTTCTTTCTCCAATATATTAGTTCCAGATCATAATATTGTATTCCTGATTTACTGTTTAATGGTAAGTTGATTTAGCCATGCTACTGCTGTCTCATGATCAAGATTTTGAATATAACGTTGAATATCAGTAAAACATAACATTCTTTCCCATGTATTAAAATTTGGCTGGATGATAATCCCACGTCTCGTCGTCTCCTAAAGAACACATGACCTGCATAACATGTGTATGCGTGTTTTGGGCCTGTGGTTAAGAGAGAGAAGGTGGGGGTGCAGCAGAATTTTTATACACCATACTTTATGGATGACATTTGCCGATATCTTTTATGTATGATATCTTCAGAATCAGATGTTATCTGCAAAAAGTTATAGATGAAGACTTCTATAATTACAATGTCTGACTGCTGGAACTAAAAGTTTTATACCTCCATACCTCCCCTTTTTATTCGACACTATGTTGACCTTTTTTTGTTATTAGTGTATTATTATTATTATTGTTATTGCACCTTCTTATAGCCCCCTTTTTTGCAGACTTATGTATTGGATGTGCATCCTTTCAATCCTCGAATAGCAATGAGTGCTGGATATGATGGGAAAACAATAGTGTGGGATGTGAGTTCATCATACTTTTGTTTGTAATCTGTTTATTTAGTTTGTTTTATTGATTATTCACAGTTCATCTAGTTTTTTTTTTTATCTTTATCTGTAGATATGGAAAGGTACACCAATTCACACATACCAAGTTGGCCCATTCAAACTGGTTGATGGGAAGTTTTCACCGTGAGTTAACATACAACAATAAAATCTATCTTCTTATTCCTTTTGTTTCACTTCTGTAGTAATGCACTTCTTAAATCCTACCTTGCTAGTCAAGTCTCTTTGAATATATGAAATCTTGTAAATTAGTCAAAGAAAACATAGCTGCCAGTGTAGTATGGAAATAGTATCATATATGTGACTTGTTTCCATATGTTCCATCATGAGTGAAGATATAATGCTAACTTTACACAACATAGTGTTATATTTCTGTCTTGGGATGTTGATAAGGTGAAAGTTGGTAAAATCTCCTAGTGCAAGTAACGTGAAGCCTTTTGGATCACCAATTGTTCACTACAGTAGGCTCTGGAGGTGCATGTCAGTTATTGTTGTTATGGTGTGTGTTAGAACATGGTAATTAGAAATATTGTACACTGAGAAATTAAAGAATGAAGAAGGTGCAGCACCGAACTTGCTTCCATTGTCTGACAAATCTAGTACTCCTCCTGGTGTACATTGTAAACAATGTGCACCCATCTCTGATTTGTGTAATGCTGGTTCTGATGTAATTACCTTGATCATCCAGAGATGGGACGTCTATTATTCTTTCTGATGATGTTGGCCAATTATATATTTTGAGCACTGGTCAAGGTGAATCCCAGAAAGATGCTATGTTTGATCAGGTATATTAAATTTTCAGTTTGCTTGTTAATTGACAGTACTAGCATTTTTCAGTTTGTTTGTTAATTGATTGAATTATTTGTGTTGTTATCCTCTCATTACAGTTCTTCTTAGGAGACTATCGCCCTCTTATTCAAGATACACATGGAAATGTCCTTGATCAGGTTGGTCACTCCATTACTATGCATTCTCTTTTGTAATGGCCCACTGACTAAACATCATCAGTATCTAATAATTTTTGTAGCAATCAACTTATTTTTGTGCAGTCGGTAAAATGTGCGCTTTTGCTTTATTGCTTGACATTATCCATTAGATATGAGAACCATTCTTCAGTGCATCTGATTAATCGTATGATGCTCACATGATTAATACAGGAAACCCAACTTGCTCCATATCGGAGGAATATGCAAGATCTCCTTTGTGATTCTGGTAATTGACAATCAATCTGATAAATCTTGCGATAGTATACTCATATTTTTATTATTAAATGTTTCTTTTGGGTTGACGATTCTAGGAATGATACCATATCCAGAACCTTATCAGAGTAGGTACCAGCAACGGCGGCTGGGAGCTCTTGGAATTGAGTGGCGCCCATCATCTCTGAGATTTGCTGTTGGGATTGATTTCAGTCTCGACCCAGATTTTCACATGCTTCCCATTATGGACTTGGATACGTTAATTGACCCACTACCTGAGTTCGTTGATGCAATGGACTGGGAACCAGAAATTGTGATACATAGTGACGATAATGATTCAGAGTATCATATAACAGAAGATTACTCTTCTGGAGGGGAGCAAGCAAGTTTAAGCAACGATTCTGATGAGCTGGAAGGCAGTTCTGGGAACAGCGAAGTTGAGGACTCACTCAGAGATGGTCGTCGTAGATCAAAGAGAAAGAAACAAAAGGTAAAATGATCTTTTTGTAGTGTGAACACCAAACTTTTCTTTTTGTAGGTTTGGGGTAGTGGACTAGTGGTAATGCTGAAATTGACTTTGTAAGTTATGTTGGGACACATTTTTTGTTAAGTTGTATTTTTTATTCAATCACTCTTTTTTAGGTTGAGATCATGACATCTTCCGGGAGGCTCGTGAAGAGGAAGAATTTGGATGAGTTTGATGATGGTCATCATAGGAAGAACCGAAATAGGAAATCACGGAATGGCAGAAAAGCATCGAGTAAAAAGAACTCAAAGTCAAGGCCTCAGAGAGCTGCTGCCAGAAATGCACTTCATCTATTTTCTCGAATCACAGGAGCATCTGCAGAAGGAGATATAAATGGCTCTGATGGCGATTCATCTGAAAGTGGATCCACACTGCAAGACTCAAGCTTTGGAAGTGAAGAATCTGATTCATCTCTGCAGAATGAATGGAGTGAAAGTCATAAGGGTAAAGAAATATCCATGGACCACAGTGGGGGAGTAGATTATACTCATTCTTCTTATCATGAATCTCATTCAAATGCTGTGAGCAGGAAGAGGTTAATTTTAAAATTGCCAAATCGTGATTCAAGTAAATTTGTGTCGAAGCATGATGGATCAGGCTCATCATCTGGAATTCCTCAGAAAGTGAGCGAAACAAACAATTCTTTAGAAGAGGAGGAATGTCAGGTTTATGGTATTGATGGTGATAACAAGGAAAGGAGCAATTTAGACCTTCTTGGAGAATGCAAAGACGCTTCAATTAATTGGGGAGGGGTCAGGGCTCGCTCATCTAAGAGGTTGAAGATGGGAGAAGCTTCATCAGCCGGTTTATTTGCAAGGTCTAGTTCAGCTCTTGATCAGCATATTGAAGCAGAAAATATTGCTAATGGGCATTCGACCATTGTGGAGGAGCACCAAACAGAGCCTCCAAGTTCAGAAATTCAAAATGAGGAAGTAAGTTTGGAAGGTATTGTTTATAAGAAAGAGAGATCCTGTGAGACCAAGGATGGTGATGCATCCCCATGTCAGAATCCTGAGGATTGTAATGATACGAAAATGGCCCCTTATCCCTGTGCCAACGGGACTGAGGAACTAATTAAATTGAAGGAGAATGGAGCTCCCACACCAACAAAATTACGAATAAGAACAGGCTCTCGTTCAGGGGATAATGGCAACACCGGAAAAACACTTTATGCATGTTCAGCAGAAGGTGCTGCCAAATTTGTTGAGACACGCGAAAACCCGGAGATAGAAAAGAATTTGGTTTTACCAGAATCGGACAACAAAGATCATCATGGAGTACCAGAATCGGAGGGTTTTATGAATGTTGCTTCATCCGGGTCTCATTTGGAAGACTTGTTGAAAGTAGATTCAAATAAAAGGATGTTTACAGCCGTTTACAGAAGGTCAAGATGTAGAAGTAATCCAGATGGTGATTCTGCTGGTAGCCTGGAAGCAAGCACGTCTAATGTTGAAAAACGTAACCTGGATGAAGGAATTGAGGTTCCACGGGAAGGATCCATCCGTAGGGCCCGATCTACTCGGTTGAGGCCAGCTGCTCGTGATCTAAACTTGTCATTAAGTAACTTTAAATTTGAGGGAGCCCGTGATAATTCAGAAGATGCATCAGCTGATGCTGCCAAGGCTTCTCCGGGCAAAGGTGAAGAAGACGATTCTTTTGGAGAATGGAAATCGTTATCCAGGAACTCTCTTCGCTCAAGATCCACAAGAACCAAGAGAACTAGTAGTTATATTCGTGATATTAGTCCTCCTAGGAAATTAACTCAAACTGGAAAAAGTTCCTGGTTGATGTTGTCTGCTCACGAGGAAGGATCCCGATATATACCCCAACTGGGGGATGATGTTGTCTATTTGCGACAGGTATATGCATGCTAGTGATTTTATCTATACACACAAATAAATTCTTCATTAGTTAGGACATCATAAGACTACTGTACCCTTATTTATTACTACTAGATTATAATTACCAGAAGATGACTAGTATTTATTAGGAGTTGTGGTGGAAAAAAGGGTAAGATTTTGTTATTAACAAAGTGGTAAATAGTTAGGTACACCTTTTTGGATAGAACCAGATAGATAAATAGGAATGGGGGAGTATATTTTGTTTTTTCACCCTTATTTGTTTGTTGAAGGTCAATCATCTTATTTTGCTTTATTCCTTCTCCAGGGTCATCAGGAGTACATACATCATGTTCAATCCAGGAATCGAGGTCCTTGGGAAACTATTAAGCGCAACATCAGAGCTGTTGAATTTTGTAGGGTTGAAAGCCTAAAATATTCAACGCATCCAGGCTCCGGGGAGAGCTGCTGTAAAGTGACCCTTAAGTTTCTAGATCCATCTTCTGATGTAGTGGGTAAATCATTCGACTTGACTCTGCCAGAGATGACTGGTTTCCCCGATTTTCTTGTCGAAAAAAGTAGGTTTGATGAATCTATGTCGAGAAAGTGGACCTCCCGTGATAAATGCAAAGTCTGGTGGAAGAATGAGGGTGAGGAAGATGGGGACTGGTGGGAAGGTCGAATCGTTAATGTGAAGCCCAAAGCTGTTGAATTCCTAGATAGTCCTTGGGAGAGGTATTCTGTTAAGTACAAAAGTGACCCTGAAACACATTTTCACAGTCCCTGGGAACTTTATGATACCGATACAGGCACTCAATGGGAGCAGCCTCATATTGATGATGATATAAGAGACAAGCTAGTTCATGCTTTTGCCAAGTTGGAGCAGTCGGGATACAAACCTCAGGTAATGAATGACCTGAGTAAAAATAATGAACCACTTGAGTTGAAAATGAGATCTAATCACACTTCTTTCTTGCAGGATTATTACGGTGTTAACAAATTGAAACAAGTTTCTCAGAAGACAAATTTTATTAACAGGCATGTCTTTTTCCATTATTACACCTTGTTTTTTTTCTTTCTTTTTTCACTTTCCTTTATATATCAGTATTAGATAGAATATTAGCCCCAGCATATGTGAATGAGAGAGATACACTTATTGGGCAATGGGTAGAAAGTAGAGAATTTATAAGGGGGAGACCCAAAAGACGTGGAGAGAAACTATAATAAACGGTTTATTATATTTGAATGTAAAAAATAGCATGTGCCTTGACTAAATACTATGGTAGATATGATCCATATCTCCGACCCCACATAGTAGGATAAATGCCTAGTTCGTTATCATTTCTGTGTCGAGTAAATTGGGCCCGTATTTAGGTTCCGTAACTTTTGAAATTATGCAATTTCATTCCTGTATTGATAAGGTTGCAGTGTAAAGATGCTGCAATGTAATCCCTCCCAGCATACTAATTTCATTAAAAAAAATCACATTAATATCTTAAAACAAAAAAATTGTCAATATAGAATTAAATTGCATCATCTTTAAAGTTATGGGAGGGATTAAAGTCGCCAACACCCAATAAATACGATACCAACTTACTCAATCTATGCCATTATTTTGTTTCTACCACTTGATATAACATTCATCTTGTTAAACTTTACAGGTTCCCTGTTCCCTTGTCTCTGGAAGTTATCCAATCTAGGTTAGAGAATAATTACTACAGGAGTTTGGACGCAATGAAGCACGACGTCGAAGTTATGCTGTCAAATGTCGAGTCATATTTTGGGAAAAACGCAGAGCTCTCCACAAAGATGAAACGAATGTCCGAATGGTTCAGAAAGACGTTATCATCCTTATAGTTTTTACAGAGCACAATTTTGTAGACAAATTAGCCAATATTTATCTTAACTGAACTCACTCCTGTTAAATCTGTATATAATCTTTCTGTATGAGCAGTTTAATTTTGTTCTTCACCTTAGAATAGATACCTAGCTGAAGAAAATCTCTTTCAGCTTCTTTATAGCATTGGAGGTGCAGAATTTTATCGATCGCCCGGAAAATCGTCGGCCGGAATTCATTCATGTATAGTTTCAAGATCCATTGAAGATCAGCAATTGAATATTTTTCCTGAAATGTGAAATTTTTTAGTTCTTGGATGGGTATCTTTTGCTTTGGTTTAATGTCATTGTTGTGGCTTTCTTTAGTAGTTGATATCTTTGATCAAATCTTTGTCAGTTTTATACATTATTTTGTCAGCATGGGTCCAATTTTGTAGGTGTAATATGTTAATTGTAACTAAAAACAAACTAGTTATTGTTATTTATTTGGTTTCTTTGTCAGTCAATAAAGTCATTAAGTACATCTATTTTATTTTTTGTAAAGGAAGTACAATGATTATATAGTAAAATAATAGGGATCCATTAAAAAACAATTGAAAATACGTGTAAACAAGATTCCAAATTTAAAAACAACCTTCCTATAACTTGGATGCAGTCACCATCTTTATATTAGTTCATACCTTTTATTATTCATCCAAATGATGACAAACCAGGAACTTTATTTTAATAGGGATGGTCATTCAACATGCTTATTGCTCAAAATGATGACAAAGAATGGGACCCTTTTCTCTTTTCTTTTATAAGAAATGACAAAAAATGGAAACTTAAACAACACAAGTGTTAATTGTGATGCAACATGCTTCTTATTTTCATACTCCATTTGTTTCAAAATATGTGTTGTTCTAGAGATTTCTTATCAAATTAAAAATTATAAAATTTTGACATATATACCCCATATAAATTTTTAAAAGATTAATTTTATTTTGATAATCCAACACACCTGTTATATTTTAATATAATTCTTAAAAAATCTCTTATATCTTAAATTCAAATTCGAGGTAAGTTACACAAAAGTTCTTTTTGAAAAAAATAGCTAAAACGACACTTATTTTGAAACAAAATTTAACCTCTAAAACGACACGTATTTCAAAATAGATGGACTATTAAATAAAAACGAGATAGATAGCTAGATGCCTTCAGAATCAATTCATTCAACAATTCACCCTAAAAACTTACATCAATTTATATTACAAACCAACAAAAATTCAAAGTAATCAATATTAAGAATAATAAAATATTGACATATATACCCCATATAAATTTTTAAAAGGTCTATTACATTTTAATAATCGCTAACATATCTGTTATATTTTAACATAATTTTAAAAAGATTTCTTATATCTTAAATTCAAATTCAGGGTAAAATAGAAAAAAAAAACGTGAAAAAATAATTAAAACGACACTTATTTTGAAATAAAGTTTAACTTTTAAAATGACACTTATTTTGAAACGGATGGAGTTTTAAACTAGGTTGATGCCTTAGCATCAATTCATTCAACAATTCACCCTAAAAACTTACATCAATTCATATTACAAACCAACAAAATCTCAAAATTAACCAATCCTCAAAACACTCACTTAGCACCAAACAACCCCCTCTCCAAAACCCAATCTTGAATCATATTCTGAGCATTAACAGGCTGATCAGTAGGCACAAGATGCCCTGCATTCAAAACCACAGCATAACTCAATCTCTCCCATTTTTGCACATAACCAGCCAACAATCCATCATTTGCTCTCCATACTTTCCTCTCTGCTTTCAAGAACTCATCAATCCCTTCCCACTTCATCTCCTTCATCCACATCAAGCTCGAATACGGCCCGTCTTTCAAGTCACACTGCCCTTGATACAACAACACCCTCGTCTTCTCCACCAAGAATTCGACCATTTGTCGAACGCTCTTCATCACGTCTTCATGCAAGGCATCCCCGACGGGGGTGCTGCAACGCCTAAAAACGAGCTTCTCCTTCGCTCGTAAGGCCTTCTTCACCTCCACATTGTTCAAGAAAGTGTCTAAGACTGCGTTTGGATAAGGCGTTAGTCTCCTGAAGTCGTACAATGTGGCTAGTCCCGTCATGTTTGCAAACACGTCGTCGAGTAATCTTGTCCTCAGCTCTGTGGCCTGACTCCATTTGCGTCGTTTGATCAACTTAATGGTCCGGGATTGGAGATTCTGCAGCAGAGTGCTCTGCTTTTCGTTGATCAAACCGAGGTTTAATGCATTCGAAGCATGTGTTGACACTTGGATTTCGGGATCGGTTAGGCCATTTCCAATGGAAATGCCTTTTAAGTTGATGGATTTGTCTCCACTTTTGAGTATGTAGTATCCAAGTGATGGGAGATACTTGCCTGCATAGCTTTCACCAGTGAGGTAAATGGGCCTTTTTTGGAATGATTTTTCAAGATTGATGAATTTCTTGATTGCTATAAAAAGATGCTTGGAAACATCAAGTTGGTTTCTTGGGATTTCTTCTAAAGAAGAAGCAATGCTGAATCCTGTCCCAATGGGGTTATCAAGAAAGAGTAGGCCAAAGAGGTTGTTCCAAGGGCCTTTGTTTGGTTCAAGTGTGAGGTTTTGGTTCACAATGTAGGGCCCGATTTCGCGGAAGTTTCCGATCATGGACGAGCAGCCCGGCCCGCCTTGGAGCCAGATCAAGATTGGGGTTTGTGAAAGAGGGGTGGTTTTGTGGGGGTTTTGGGCTTCATAGTATGTGTAGAAAATGGATGACCCTGAGGTGGAGTTGACGGATAAGTAGCCGGATTTGGTGGGGTGGGCTTCTTTGGGGTAGGTTATGGCGGCGGCGAGGTGGTGGAGGGTGGTGGAGATGGGGAGGAGGAGGAGGAGGAGTAAGGTGAGAAAGGGTGGTGGAGAAGACATGATAGATAATGAAAGTAGTGAGTTTTTGTGATATGAGTGGTACTTAGTTTTATAGGGTGATCAAATTTGACTTTTTCTTGTATTTAATTAATATATAATGATACATATAATATGTGTTAATTATTTAGCATACTTTTAAAATGAATTGTGTATACTTTGAAAATCTGCCTAGAATCATGATTTGATATTTTGGTTATTTCTTTTGACTTTTTAGATTAAAAAAAATACTACTAGTAAACAAATAAGTATTGGATCTATGGAATCATGTGTGTGCTATATGGTTGACCTTTGAATGTTTATTATTTTATTTAATTTTTTTGTTTGACTGGAGGCAAGAATCATTGCTTTGATTTCAATGTCAAAACATGGGATGCAATAAATGTTAGAGCACCAAAAAGAGGAGTAGATTGGATTATAACCTAAACAATTTGCAGTTTCTTTTGACGTAAGATGGATATTCCCATTTATTAATGAGTGTATAAGTAGTGAAGTTGAAGGAATATCAATATAGGATTTAATTAGTGTGATTTGAAAATTATGTATACAAAATTATACCCAACAAAGGCATTTTATTAAAAAAAAAAAATGAAAAAGGTACGAATTGCCCCCCAGTCCAGGGAAAAAGACTCAAAACAAAAGCGACATGAACTCATTTAAAATTTTGTGTTAGACTCTCCTTGAAGCAACTGACCAAATAAATTCCAACATAAAAAGACACCAACAAGCGTTGTGAATAAAAACAGGGAAACTCCCTAGAGAATACTAATCAGGATGTCACTTTAAAATAAATGTCATTTTAAATATTCTGTTTGTAATAAAAAAAATTCTAAATTTTACATATATATCCACACACACATGTATATATATACAAGATCTATTATATATTCTAAATAATTTGTGAAAGATATGTTATATTTTAATAATTCTTAAAAAAATATCTTATATTTTAAATTAAAATTTGAGATAAACTTAGAAAAAAATGTGAAAATAATTAAAACGTCACTTATTTTAAAAATAATTTTCATTTTTAAAACAAGGGAGTATTAATGAAGATTCTCATATATAAAAATATACAATTTCGATCACATGTAAGAAAATGGGACACTGAATAAATGAGTCAAAATTTAATGATTTTTGTAAAATGGGGACACATCAATTAGCCCCTAAAAAAGAAGAAGTAGCCCCTAAACAATTTAGGTTCTGACCGCACTGGTGACGGAGTGCACTTGTTAAAATAAAAGACAAGGACAATTTTTATTTTTTTTTAATTTAATGTTACAATATTTGTTAACTTTTTGTAAAATGGGGACACATCAATTAGCCCCTAAAACCCGTATAAAAAAAAAGCCCCTAAACAATTACTCCCTCCGTCCATAAAATATAGACTTGGTTACCTTATTGGGCCGTCCACGAAAAATGGTCATGTTGCCTAAAATGGAAATAATAAACTTTATATACACTTTTCAACATACACACATAACATTTTTAAAATAATTTATTTTGTACTTGATATGACACAATATTCTTACTTTTTACATATTATATCAACTTTCTTAATAACCGTGCATAAAGCAATAAGACTATATTTCATGGACGGAGGGAGTATTTAGGTTCTTGTGGCGGAGTGCACTTGTTAAAATAAAAGACAAGGACAATTTATTTTATTTTATTTAGTGTTACAATCAATATTTGTCAACTTTTTCGACTCAAAAGTTCATTGGATTACTTCTTAAATGCATGATGCATCCTATACGTTTTATTTAGTTCTATTACACATTTTTCACATATTTATATAAGACCAAGTACTTGCAATTTTAACTTGATGTGGTGAGTAATGAGTTCTTTTTTTATTTTATTATAATAAAAAAAATTATGTTAGCAAGTACTAAATGGAAGTGTGTGTATTGTTTGGAGAAAAATAAAAGTATGTGTATGGGTTCGAAAAAAAATAAAAGTTTTAAAATTGATGAAATATAAAAAGTATTGAATAAAAATTATTATTTGGTCTTATAATAAAAGGGGATTTTGAAGGTTTTGACTATTCATTTCATACCTCTAGAAGAGCTCCTTCCCCACTTCCATTTATATTGGGTGGGTGTTTAATTAAGAACTTTACTCACGCACGAGAGTTGAATGATATACTAGTGGACACTCTCATATTTCCTCAGGATTCACTTCTCGGTTCAGTTCACCATCCACAGATTACTTTAAAAATTGAACAATGTTCGACTTGGTGTTTTCGAACAAACGATAATTGTTCGGATTAAAAATTCCGAACACAAGTTGGGGTGAACTAGTGAATTAAGGGGTCAAAATGTATGTGGCCTATATTAGTTCACTTCATGCACAAGTGAGAAACTATAGCCCACACACATTCATGTAATTATTGACTGCATTCATGCGCAAAAAAAGGAACTAATGCACCCACCCACCCCCTGATGAGTTAGAAAACTTCAAATCTTATAAGTAATTAGGAGGAGAAGTCAAAATTTTCCCTACATGTTATTTCTGTAGAAAACACAGAACTCAAACTGTAATTTTATATTAGGGGAAACAATGGATTGATTTGATTTGATCCTTATGAGTCAAATATAGATCCGTCGCACAGAACAACTGACATATAGAAATGTAAAACGAAACATTAAAATATGGAACAATAAGAGGGTGTTTGGCTGAGCTTATAAGCAGTACTACCAATGTGTTTGACAAACTACTTAAAAATTACATCTTACAAACTCTTAAAACAGCTTATAATGGAGCTTATAAGATATTTCAAATAAGTTTAGTCAAATGGGCACTGAGTTGAAACCGGCAAACAACTTTATGAATTGGTAGGGGTTGGGGGGTTGGGGTGGGCTCCCCCACATCTAATGCAAGAGCAATAATAAGAGAGATGTCAAGAATGTGTGCTTCGTATCATGCTAAATATTCACTTTTATAAGTCAATGAGTATAACAGGAATTATATATAAGATAATAATCAATTACTACTTTGATAAAGGTCAAATGCAGGAATACAAGCCTGTCAATCGTTGGCGTAAGCCCCCACAGAAAATTCAATGATACAGGTGATATGTCTATTTTTATCTCTCAGTCAACTAATTCCTAATTAGCTTTCTACATTCTACAAACACCATTTATGTTAAATCGGCCCCACCTAATTGTTAGGAGGCAGTAAAACTGTTAAACGAAACGAGTTGCTCGTGAGCTTGGCTCGGCTCATTTAGACTCGAGCTCGGCTCGTTTATATTGTTAAACGTGCTGAGCTCAAGCTCGTGAGATACTCGTTTTACTAACGAGTCGGCTCGAGCTCGATATTGGCGAGTCGAATTGAACTCTATTTCCAGCTCGTTGCAGTTATAAAGTCGAGCTCGAGCATCAAGTACTCGGGCTCGCTCGGCTCGAATAACAGCTCTAGGCTGCAGTCTGCCAATTTAAAATCTACAAGCATTCCGACTAGGGCCGTGCTGTTAACACCCACAAAATTACTCACTATCCGTGTTTGAAAGTATCAATAGCTAATAAGTGTTGTACATGCGAGCATATTAAGCAATTTGGTGGGTGTTGATAATCGCAACCTTCTGACTATTCTAGCTCGAACAGAAAGAAAAGGAATCGATAACTTTAGTTAAAATGGGGTGTTTTCTACAAAGACAGCCAATTAAGTCAAGAAAAGGTCTAATACAGACAAAACATGTGAATAATCCACATTATATTCATCAAACCATTTCATAAGTGCATTTTAATGCTAGCTTCAGTTAAAAAATACCTAGTTAGATGAAGAGGTCTAAAATACAGACAAACGTGTGAATAATCCACATTATATTCAACAAACAATTTCATAAATGCATTTTAATGCTAGCTTTAGTTAAAAAAAAAATACCTAGTTAGCTGAAGAGGTCTAAAATACAGACAAACATGTGAATAATCCACATTATATTAAATAACACATTTCACAGGTGCATTTTAATGCTAGCTTAGTTAATAATTACCTAGGTAGCTTCTTCAGCATACGGACATACAAACATCCATGAAACTGCAAAGATGCTAATCCCTCCAACGATGGCCGCAATTTGGATTGCAGCAAACGAAGAACAAAGTCATCCCCTCTTCTCCTCTAGCAGTTGCCTGCACATTTATGGTAGATATGAATCTGATCAGTAGACGTCTTTAGATTTATTATAGTAAATATAAATTGGAAATACAATCAAATATATCAGCATATAAATGCATATCAGGGTGGCCAGTACGGATCATATAAAGGGGCACTTGGTTCAGAATTCGTCAATGGAAATGGTAATGAGAATGAACATGTGGTAATTGTGGTGGTTAATGAGTATAAAGGATCACCTTCGTCATACTTCATACGAACTAATGAAACTCAAAATAAGATAACCATTTTGATTAACTACCTCCTCTTAGGTTTCTTAATGAACACAACATACAACAAACCACATAGGAGCTCCTCTTATCTGGCAACAGGTTAAATGAAAATGATAATTTGGTACTCTGAATCCATTGTTTTAATGCAAAATGCCATATTTAGACAGCCTAAATTCATCATATGCCTCCAATAAAAATATGCTGACATAACAACTATTTATGATTCAACACATCCAAAGTATGTTCAGACACAGTGCACAATATTTAAATTTATGCAGCTTTGATTTTATTTGAACAGTGTGATAAGAGTAGCCTATTCATAGCTTTCTTGGTAAGTTATTGCAACCAAGAGCTTGAATTAAAAACAACGAATGTCTAGTTTCAGAACTCTCAGGCATATTAACTCATGAAAAATACCTGGAAGAAAACAGCTTCTCCATGACCACAACTGGAACAACGCACAGACTTTGTTCTCGGGAGAGTAGGATCAGCTGCTACATCTTGCAACACCTGGGTGCGCTCTGCAACAGAGTGATGGACCTCATTTCTATAGACGCAATTGTTATCAGCAGCCTCCTGCAAATTGACACGCAAGGTTAAATCTAATCATAAGAAAATAACAGACTTGAACAAAATCTAAAAATAGAACTGATAATGGTATATTAAATGAGATCCAGCTATAGACAAAAGAGCTCCCAATAGTTTAAAGAAGAAACAGTTCAGAATGGAGGAAGAAAAGCAGGTAAAAACAACATCGATGACAGCAATCAAACTTTCTTTGTCTACTTCCCTGGATTATACCATTTTGCTTCGGCCACTTGGAACACAAGTTTCAGAATGAAAATTTTCAAATATTAACAATTAGTCATCATCATATACCCAAGCACAAAATAATTAACACATTTATTCCTAAAATTTCTAACTATGGAATCAAAATAATGGCAAAGATTGCAGGGAAAGATGGCAACCACTTCCAATGGGAGAATGAGATTGCCTCCTTATGGTACCACGTCCACGTGGTTATTAAAAAATATAACGAGTTAACTTACCCACTAAGAAGAGGACTAAAGCTAACAGAAAGATCCCAACTTAACTATCATAACATTAAAACCCTGAATACTAACCAGCATTATTGTTTTCCGATATCAGCAATAGTCCCACACAAAAAAACGCAGATAAGGAAGAATATTCTCATTCCAAAATTAATCTCATTTTGTAGAAGTATCACGTGAGCAACACACATCCATACACCATAATAACGTACATTAAATCTTACTGTATCATCTCTCCTTAACAAAAAATTATTTGGCAGTTAGCTTAGTTTGTTAGAGTAACGGCTCATAAACACACTCATGTACATATCTATAAGTAGCAAGCTGCATTATATCTTTTCATTATGCAGATATTGTAACTACAATTCTGATATCAATAAACACTATGAGCTTTTCTATCATACAATTTTATCTTCATTCATCCTTATAATTCTACAAACCTATGAATCAATTCTCAGAAAATTAATCCTCAATTGATTAGCACACCACATCTTACTAATATTCAGCCCAAAGGACCTCCTTTGGAATGTGTATATTTCATTACAGAGCAACAAACTCATGCATAAATGCAATTCTCAAATCCGAAATGTAGAGCATCGAACCAGCTGAAACGGTCAAGAATCTGTATTCTAAACCTTGTAAACCATGAAAAAATGATTTCTAACACCTATAAATTGGAAGGAGGAACACACACACACACACACACTAAGAGTGTTCAACATCCCCGCTTAAAACACTACAAGGATAAATCCAGACCTGATGGTCGCAATTTCGACATGCATAAAGCAAAATCTTCTGCTCTTTATCTTCCTTCGGGTACAAAATGTTATTGCTGCATATAAACGCAACCATAAATCAAAACAAAAACAAACAAAAACACAACCATAGCTCAATCTTCAGAATTTCCGAAAAGGCAAGCTGAACTACGAAGATAAGAAGCAAAAACTACAAACATTAGCCCATCCTAAAGCCACAAAGAGCGAGGGAGTGCGAGAAACAAACAACAACAAAAATTGGAAAAGAAAACAAGAGAGGAGCTGAATTCGAACCATTCGCGGCAAAATTTCATGGTACTCATGATGGAGAATTTAAGAGATCACTGATTCCTTCTACTGGGATACTTTCTTCTTCTGCTCCGATTTGAATTCTTCTCAGCTCTGAGCTACTTCTGCAAAACAACAAAAGTGTGTGCTCGGAAAAAGAGAGGGAGATTTTCAATTATGGGCTTCGCTTGTTCTTAAGCTCATATTAATGGGCCGAAATCAACGGGCTCTGGTACTACTTCGGCCCAAATTAAAGGCTTTAGGTTATATACAGTCTCATATTTTATAAATACACTTTCCCAAAAATTTAACATTAAAAAAAAGTTCCAATTTTTTTTCTTAATGTATATGTTTGGTTTCTTATATTTGCATTTTCGTAAAAAAAAAATCTGAAAATTGTTAAGTTTTTCAATTTCTTTTTCAAATATTTTTTTGGAGAATTGTATTTAATACAACATTGGACTGTGTATAACTTGAGGCTTAGGCAATTTTGTAGCCCAAATGAATGGGCTTTGGTGCTTCTGTAGACCATATTATTAGGTGTACTTCTTGGGCCCTAAGTGGTATGGTACACTTGGTTCTTACTCCCTCTTGTTTCTTACTAGATTGAACCATTATTTTTTGTACGAATTTTATCGTGAAAATTGTTTATTAATATTAGGGGAGATAATTGTTTTTTGAAAGGGTGCAAAAGTAAAAAAACAGTAATCGGGCATTTTCTGGCCGCCTAGCGCTTAGAGTTTTTTTTTTTGTGTATAAGACCGCCTTGATTCGCCTACAACTGAACCGACTACGGCCGCCTAAACGGTGCTTAGGCCTGAAAATGCTTCGATTTTACAGAAATCGGGTCGGGGGAGACCGTCTAGCCCAAATTCCGCATCATTGGTTTTTCGATGGGACCGAATAGTCCAAAATTAATTTTTAAAGTTGTTTTATCTTGAGAGCTAGTATGGAGAAAGTAATAACATGTGACGTAATTTTGTAATGTTTGGAGGAATATTTATAAAGAATTAAGTTGATTTATTTTGAGTAGGTCTTGTATGAGATCGGCTCATGGCATGAGACAATGAGAATGAGTGTAACTAGGGTAGGTGTTAATTTGTAAGGGTAGGTGTTAATTTGTGTGGTCTCATACAAGTTTTTGCCATTTATTTTTGTTTTAGGAAATGTTCAATCTAGTAAATGATGAGAGGAGTACTTCTTATACCCAAATTAATGGACTTCTCCACTTCTTAGGCCCAAAACTTTCTTTCTAGCATAAACACAACAGTTTGAACAAGAATTTGCAAGAAGCGAAGACGATCAATGTCGTAACAAGCAACCAAGAAATTTATTTTATTTAATAATGTTTTCAGAAAAAATTAAACCCTACTATGCTTTTATAATAGCAGGACTAATGTTTGTTACCATCATTAAAGCACAATGATCATCAATTAATTCCTGTTCATAGACCTTACACGTTGCAAAACTCTTACAAACTCAACAAACATTGAGAAATCCAAACCATCAAGATTATTACTCTCCACCCCAGAATAGGGATTCTGACATACTACCAAATTAAACCCCTTGAATTTTTTAAACAAATCCTCGAGCTTATTGCTCGAAAGTTTGTTGATGCTCTCTAACTGGACCAACTCCCCCGCCTGTGCTGAATTCTCCCACCACTTCTTCAAAATCCTCCGCTTTGTTTCACTGGGCTCCACTGAGACGACCCCCTTCAAACGAATCCCAAGTTTGTGCAACGCAACTTCAACTCCGCCTATTCCATCGAAGAAGGACAAAACGGTCACTCCATCAGGAAACGAGCGCCTTAAAACCGAAAGGTGGTAGCCTAATGTGTTTGTTTGGAAAGAGAGTCTAAGTGCTTTTAGTCTTTCCGCCGAGCTGAATCCAGCGACTTGGGTGTGATGGACCGGGTACCCCATTATGCGTTCCACGTGTTCGACTTCCAAAGGGGCTAACTTGTCTTTTCCGACCCAAACAAGATTGTTCGTCTCGCAGTGCTGGAGAACCTCGCTCTGCAGTTCGGCGGGTGGAGGGCCTTTACACTCTGCCATCATCCTTCTAAGTCCATCGCATAGATGGGGTATTCCGGTCATTTCACAATTGATGTAGTTCAGTTGCTTCCTATCGTCCCATAATGGCCACCATTTTATCGTATGGGGTAAGGCTTCTTGAATGGTCATTGGTCCCTTTGGAATAATGTGGAACCTGTCTTCAGTAGGGAGGTTATGAATATACCCTTCCGTTCTTTTGAGCGCAGAATAGAGATTGGAACTAGCAAATTCAGGCTGGACAGAGTACATAAACTGAGATATTTTGACCCAAGAGTTGTGGGTTAATTTCGTCACGTTTCCATAAAGAAAATAAGGAGGTTTAGCCGCCACACTGCTAAGACTTCTGGGTAAGGACAATGTGGGCTTTATATCATCTTCTAGACTGGTTGTACGTTGAAGCTGTCTCTGCGGGGCTGCTACTGGATTACTGTTAGAAGGGTGTTTTAGTCTTCTTGCTTCTAGCCACGTTCGTCCTATAGAACTACTTGGTTCTTCCACAGATTCTTCCTTTGGTTTCTTCCAATTATTCGGTTCATCAGTGTTTACTTGTTTTGGCATCCAGCCTTCCAATTTCTCGGATGTATCGTTTTGAGATACCACATCTGAATTGCCTTCCTCAATTTTAATGCACTGTGAGTCCCAATCTCCCATCCTTCTTTTCAAAGACTGACTATTTCTTTGGACACTAGGCTCGTTCAAAATAGTCGATAAATACTGCAAAGAAATTAAAAAGTAAAACTGTGATCCTTTTTGTGTAGATGATGCTAAATATAGTTATTGGTAATGATGTAGACCTTATCAGCATCAGGGCGGGTACCAGCCGCAACAATGAAATCAGCAAGGTCTGTCACAGATGCTCTTGAACCTGCAATATATTATAGAAAAACGAAAAAGTTAGGAGACCATATATGATATTCAAATCACCAACTCAGAAAGAAAATGAAATGTATATGGTAAAAGGAGTCCTTGTCTCTGAGAATAAAATTTGACCTGCAAGAAAGAGAAAAGGAAAACTATTTGTCTAGAGTTCTTTATCGTTTCAAATCATGGTGCAGCAAAATGACTTTGCATATACGAAAACATAAAATCAGAAACTTCAACATAGAGCCACATATTGTGATAAATAATTCGCGGGGTACTGAACAGAATACTTAAATTACTTCTAGAAACCTCTCCAACAAGGACATTTCCTTTTTTAAAATTTGAATGAAGAGCCATGTAACATTTGTAGTGGTTTTTCTAGTGCCATCAAGTGATTCAAATAGAAAACTTCTAAATTTGAATCATCAGCTTACCGCATTTCGCAAAAGCTGCTGAAATTCCATTTTCTGTAAAGCCCATTTCAAGCAATTGAAGCGTCTTCTCCATAATACCAAATAATGCCTCATTGCTGTTGTCCTGAAATTGTTTCAAGAGTTTACGTATCAGGAACTAAAAGGCTAAAACATGAAAACAGTAGGCATAAAAGTAACATGTAAGGAGCTCGCCCTTTTTTCTCGAGATTTTGACCAATCTCCCTAGAGAATTTCCATCAAGTAAGATATAGAATAATGTGTCAATATTACAGTGATGCTGGAATATGCTATGAGTAGGTCTCTTGTGAACCCGAATTCATGTGAACTCTCTTTTCAAAGTATCATTGATCTGTACCCAAACTATCACTGTCTAAAAAATGCTTGATTTTTAAAGTCATAGGGTGTATGCGTCACAAAGATAGTGGATGTGCATAACAGTGATATCCGAGTTCACGTGAACATGAGTTCACAGAATTTTTTGTTCATATGCTATATAACACCTCGGATGAAGATTCAAGTATCCGAAATAGCTTGCTTCAACTACAAAAGCATGTTAGTATCATTCATGTTTTCATGACAAGTACACATCTCAGAATCATGTAACTTGGGCACTTTCAAGCAAAACTAGCATATTCCCATGATTGTTAAAAGAGTCTAAAGAATTGGGCCCTATTTGAAACTAGCACCCCACTTCTGTCAACAAATGCCATGATCAAGAAAATGTATCCTAATTGACCATATATATCAGCCAATGCTATATATACTAGTCCAACAAATAAAGTCCAATGATCAAGAACTTCTGCATTAAGTTACAGACCAGAACTGGCTACAAAGTGCACATGGTCATGACTGCCAAGCTAACTAAAATACATGTTAGAAATCATAATTATATCTTCACATATCGGTAACCAAAACCCATGGTGATATCACTGGCCATGAACTTGGATCATAACAAGTCATCATATCAATTTAAAGATAACAAAAGATGAAATTGTCAAATACCTTTTCAGTTTCCTCATTCCTGAGCAATGAATTGTTTGGATATTTTTCATATTTTTTAGCCATCCGTGCAGCAAAGATGAAGTCCATTAATTGACCAATAGAAGCATGTGATCCTGTAATGCAACATAAAAGTTATTAGTTAGACAAGAAAGTGAGATAAAATTACACCTAATTTTCAGGCAAATAGACTTGTACAAAATCCAAGAAGTACAATTTACCAGGACTTGGAACTGATATTAGGAGTGGCAGAGTAATAAGTGTAAAAGGAAACCTTTTTAGTCAATAAAATGTTGAGATATTAGATCCAAGTATTAATTATTAAAACATCAAGCTTATGGAAGCTAAGATAACTTGTTGACATGTTGTCAGACACAGAGTGAGTCAGATAATTATGAGATTGGGTTCAAGCTAAAAGCCTCAGACTGATAACATATCCTCATTTTTCTTGAAAAATTAAAGAGAACCATCTTATGCATATTTCTGCTAGGTGGTAAATACAAAAGGCACATTTCATGTAATTAGAATTTGAAGAAATTTTGATTACGAACCAAGTCTACGCATAGCAAACCCAATTTCTTCTGAAGTGAAGGTCATCTTTAACAGTGTTGCCATTTTCTCATCACCAGCTTCACTGCCATCATCATATTCCTGTAAGATCCAGCATTGAACAAAAGTAAGAAAGGGGAAGCTTGAAAATTTTAATGTAGACCTTAGAGTATCTTTCATCCTCAGCAATTGGTTTAACTAATAGACGTATTAAATTTAACTTTATAAAAGTGTGTGTTCTAGGTATGTAAATTACTGTTAGAAGAGTTGGCAACTAATGTAACAACGATGTTAGGCCAATGGGATACCAAAAGTTTTTAAAAGGAAATTAAAAACATCAGCATATACATGACAACAAAAAAAAAAAAAAAACAGTGATAAGAAAAAACACGACTGAGCAGCGAACCATTGCCTAATTGATCAGACGATTAATTAATACAGTTTACTCTAAGCGTATAACATCTGAATGAAAGAAGCTAGAAATGGAATATATATACCTCTTTTAGAGGAATGTTGCCATTAAAAAGGGCATCTTTCGTATCTTCACCATACAAGCTATGAAGAGTCTCTGATTCATGGGAAGGCTGGAAATTTCAGAACAATTTAGCAACAACTTAGATAGATAACCGAGTTAAAAGAGAGTTGAATGCATACTCAGCAAGTACATTAGAGAAAAGATATATTTGAGATTTTATTCTATAAGAAGATAAGAAGAATGAGCTAGAAAGAGAAGATTCATTCATAAACCGAGGACAATTCAACTAATTAACCTACAGTTCAAGAATGTCCAAAATTTATTGCTAGCTACATTTCTTTCACAACAACTGAGGGGGAAAGCAGAGAAGAGAAAAATCTTAAAATAATAAAAGACCCTGGAAATAGGGCAGTCAAGCAGGATTAAATGCAGATATGAATGGCGGGCTCTTCAAAGAGACAACTAAAAACAAGATTACCTTTTTATTGTGCAAGTTTGCAACTAAATTATCATTTCCCCCGCTGGATAAAGCATCATCAAACATTTCTGTCTTTAGTTTCTGAAGGTCCTGTTAAGTTACAGGCAGGCAGTATCTCCGTGAGCAGAAATAAAGGAAAACTAAGCTACGAATAGCAGAATTTAACATCTTATAAAATGAAAAGGCTAAAAATTGAACTCGGGAAAATATTGATCTTCAGCTGCTAAAGGAAAGATGTTAAATCTGGATAGTCCGAATTTATTCAACTAGCTTGTAAACAGTGAAGAGAGGATAGGATACAAATATCATGAACAGGATGAGAAGTCTAGTACAATTTTATCAGCATAGGTATCGTATATAAGGTAAGTATACCTGTTCATCAAACAATGGAAATAAAACTACTGCACTAGAGGGTAAACTTCAATGAGCATAAGTTTGTGACACTTCCATTAGTTACGTAACTCAGTGAAAAATAGAACAAACATGAAAAATGGTGGTACTAGATCTTGAGGAGTAGCACTTACAGAATATGCAATGAGAGTCTCCAATAATGATTCATGATTTGCTTCACCTATAATGTAAGGGAAATAGCTCAATAGCAGCTCAAATGGTAAAAGAAACTTCAAAGCTGTGCATAAAACAAGTTGAACAAACCATTTTCTTCAATTGCTTTGTCCACAAGCGATGGCGCAAATCCCATTCCGATAAATGATGATCTTAAATTAGTTCCAGATGAGCTTGCCACATCGCTCTATAATCAAAACAGACAATGAACACTAAGGTTAATAGAAAGCATAAAAATCTACCAAATGTTTTACATACTATTACCTAATTTTCTAAAGCTACAATGGGAACAAGTACAGCTTATTCTATTATTATACTATTGAAACTAGACAAAACTCAACTTTTTCAAGAAGACTTTGCTGAAATTTTCAGATTAAAAGTAAACATACCACCCCAAGCGTCGAGTACATGTTCGGCTGTGGCATATCATAATTCAACTCCTCGTCCTTTGGTATGATACCAACATCATTATCCAAATCAAAGAGATCCTCATCATCCGAAATTTCCAGTACCTCAGACTAGAAAAAATTGAAGCATAAATTAAAATACAATCAAGCACAATGAAACACTGTAGAATTTTACTATTTACTCGCATCAAAGAAGGAAAATTAAACTCAGAATTTGACAAGCGCCCACCATTTTAAGATTACTTCGCCAAATTAAGCCTCCTCCTGGGCCGAAACCTGCAAATTAGAGAAACGAACGAAGGAAATTAGGGGAAAACTAACATGCAACAATTGGAAAGTACAATGCACGGCATATTTCGATTTCAAAATTGCTCAATTTATTAGCAAGCGACAACTGAACGCAATCGAGAACACAGTGAGCACCAATGCAAATTAATCAGAAGAAGTGAATTTAAACGAAACACTGAAAATGTATACGGATCGGTTGTTTTCCTCGGAAAACAATCGAGAACACAGTGAGCTGAGCAGTTAGGGTTTAAACCAAATTACTTTTTGGAGAAAATTGATGCGAATTCCGGCGGCGCGTGGAGTATCGGCGAATATAGCCGCAGTGGAGAAACAAGTGTAATTTCAATTCTGTGATTTTGGAACTGAAAAGGTGAAAGCTGAGCTCAGAAAACGAGGTAATTACTGACCTGAAAATTTGCGAATATATCAATTTAGCCCCTGTTACTCACTAAATTTCACTTTGCTCCTTCACTCAACTCTCAAGGGTTTGAGATTGTTTACTTTGAAAAAATGTGATTAGAATATATTGGGGGCCCGTTTAATTGAGGGTGATGATTATATGGTAATGGAAATTAAAGTGATTGAAAAGTCATTCGAGTAGAGAGTAATGAATGAGGAGTCATTTGATAGTAAATTATAATTATTTTCAATTTTTTTACAATGTATTGATAATATCAAGTACTACTGATGGAATCATTCTCATTACCATATACTCCCTCCGTTCCTTTTTAATTGTCCTATTTTATCCAAATTAGTGTTCCTTTTTAATTGTCACTCCACATATATCAATGCATCTTTTACCTACTTTTTCCAACAATACCCTTAATTAAATGTAAAACTATTCATCATTTTGTAATAAATATGAATAATAAATAAGGGTATAAGTGTCTTTTGATACCCTAATAAATGTGAAAATTGATTTGTGTGAATGGATAAAATGGGACAGATAATAAGGGACGGAGGGAGTAACTATTACCCCCAACCAAGCGGGCCCAAAAAAGTTTATACTAAAAACTAATTTCATTGTAAGTTTTTTCAGTGTAATTTAACACACTCTTCAGTGTACCCGGTCTACATTTTTCAGTATAAACAATCTCAATTGTTGAGTGAATGCATTGTGCACCAGATGCATATGAGAATGTGCCCTTGAATTTATATATTATCACAAGTTCTACAATGCTATGCAATTGAATTTTAAATTTAATTTTGATTTTTTCAAAAAGCACATACAAATATGTGTGTACACACTCAGAACTACTCATACATTTTTTTTGTATAGAGTGAATTAATAAAATGAAAACTCGTTTTTTGGAAATCAATAATTTTTCTTCTAAGTTGGATCTATTATATTGATTTATTACCCCCTCGAACCAATACACTTTCTATTACTTTAATAATTAGCTTATAGTGAATCAAACACTTTTTAGTATTTTTTTAGGCGCTTACTTGCGGAACAAATATTTTGCTGATTATGGTGTAAATGTTGACCCAAAGTTTAATAAATAAGATTTCATTTCACGGGATTGCCACATTTAATTTCACATTCCAAGATTAAAATTCCTAATTTGATCTCCCTACCTCAAATTAGCCAATTTTTATCATTCTTATTATTACCTACCAAATTTAGAAATTCATCTTTCCTTATTTGCACTCTTTTTCACACGCATGCAATATCATCTTATTTGCACTCAACTCTTTTCTTACACCTTTTATTAGAAACTTTGGAAGTAATCTTCTTCTTTACTAAAATTGACAGAACAATCAAAGGAAACCAAAATTGTTCAACCAGTGATGGTTCTGATACCTTTTTTAAACAACTAATCACATACATTTGAAAAATAAATCACTCCAAGTCCAATTACACTTATTTTCTTCTACATATCCTCCAAGAAAAAACAATCAACCCAAAATTTGTACGAAATGAGAGCACAAAGCACAAACCATCAAAGGGAGAGAAGGTAGACCATCAATATAGTCTTTTTTTTTTCTTTTTTCCTTTTTTTTTTAAATATCACTTTGGAAGCCAAAAATAAAATGGAACTACATGAAACAAAAGAGTATCAGCAACCTCAGTCTAAAACCAAGGTTACTCCCCCACCCCTTAATCATAAATAAGGAACATACATAGTACTGAAATAAAGACTTCGTCTTCCCGATCCAATCAAAAAAAGAGATGAAAACTGTAATCCACCCAGCCCAAAATACGATACGCTCGACTGTAAAACGAGCAGAACTTCTCCAGGGACTCACTGACCATGTCCAAAATAAATACTATTGTCATCTGAATTCACCCATATGCATCATAAACCTCGTTCAAGCATTAATTACGCAAAAGATTTCTGGGGTCGAGAGGAATTGTTCCGACAGTCAAAAAACCACCAGAGCCCTCGGTATCCACGACTTTGATGGGCATGGAACCTATAGTAACAACACTTACCGACTCACCGTTTGCTCTGTTTGATACTTCCACAGAAGGCAACACACTTCCCGACTCATCCTCACCTGTACTAATCTCGAGTTTATCAACTGCATTCGACACTTCATCAACTTGAGAGCTATCAACGACATCTGCCGAGTTGTTAGGGTTAGTTTCGGCAGATAATTGTCCGGCAGGTGCTGAGTGGTTCTTCTCGGAGGTCACTGCAGAGACTTTGCTTTTGTTCACAATAGTCAAATCATTGGTGTCGTGTTTATTGCCATCTACGTCCCTAACAGACGGGAGATCACGAACAGGCTGAAGCTTGCGGGGAGGATCCAGTAGAGGAACGAGATATGGGTTTTCGTAGCTCCTTATAAGAAGTCTGGCTCTTTCTTCTTGCAAAATTCGCTGTCTATTTTCATAATACATGAAGTCATCAAGCAAGGATGTCTTCAGCGTATAGCTTTTGTATATTCTCAGCATCTCCAAACCTTTCTTGTAGTATATCTGGAGGTGATCAAGAACACAACTTAGGCAACTGATAAACATAAACTGAATTGAAAATGAAATGAATAGGCCTCATAGAATAAATGAAAACATAAATAAAGCGTGGTAGGAGACCCTATTTCAACCCACAATGCAGCACAAAATGACAATTCCTATAAAATCTATGAGAACAGAATCCAGCAGCATCCATCATATGTTAACAAAAGTGCTCTAAATTTGCAAATAAGACAACCTAGAATGCACAACCTAACAACTAAGGTCAACTTCAACCACTAAAAGGAAGATGGGTCAACTGGATGCAAGACAGGGTTGGGAGCTCAGGGCTCTACTTTACTCTAAGATACAAAGTTATGGAGAACATCTACTCCACATCAATGATGCTTGCATTCAGAAAAAGTACATCACTAAGAGAAGGCATATAGAGATACCTCTTGTGTGTCTCTACTATTAGTAACTGGCTTGTTCTCATTATTCTCGAGTATAATGTGCCTGAAATTTGGGTTCGGGACATCTTTTATAAAATGCCACTTCACAGGAAAGCTACCACTCCATTTATCTTGTTGCCAGAAATCCATATCCCTGTGAAAGTCGACGGGTCCAGTCATTTCGGCAACACCACAAAACTGGCCACTGGCATTTACCTAAAGTTCATAACAAGAAAGAGACCACATGTCAATAACTACAAGAATAAAATGAAATACATACTCAACCTCATAAAATATAAAGTACAAAATCACGCATTAGAATCATCAGCAAGGTGTTAAGACAAAAATGTGAAAAGAACTGATTACTTACAGAAAAGAAGAGGAAGATAGGGCAGCCTCTTGGATCTCCAGGAGCTATTCTCTTGGCATCTTCATATGCAGCATTAAGCTTCTTGTTTCCATTAGGTGTGGATGACCACACATTATACTTAATGCTCTTATGCACATCATCCTCACTGTATGATTTAATTACAAAGAACTTTGCATTTGCATGTTCCACTGGAAAATCCACTTTGTTGTACTGGTCTGTAAATATAATGATGTTCCCTTGCGCATCAGGATTTCCAGCTCTCGTAGTATAAGCTTTAACAACCAGTTGATTCTTTGATTTATTTAACCTAATCCCCCTATTCTGGTCAGTTGATGTATCATGGCCAACTCGTTCATCCCCAAGAGCCCTCCCAAACGGTATGCTGGGCTTAACTTTATTTACAGATGTGCGGGCGTCATTACCCGGAGCAAAAGCAGTCTTTAATTGACCACTAACCAACGAAGTTTTCCCACGTAAACTGTTTTCTGTGCCTTGAGAACCTCTAATCTAAAAGACAAGATTCCAGCAGAAGAGGCGCAATAAATATTAGAATATATTTTTGAAACATGAGAAACAGTGTCTAAACTTCTTATATGAAAATACATAATAAATTCTTACCTGGGATATCTGTGAAGATGCTTGGCTTGTGATACTAGCAGAGCTGATACCGGACAGATGCTGTTTGCCAGATCCAATATTAGCCCTACCTCCTTCAGATATCCTTGTAAAGGAATTCCTTCTATTAGAGGCATCCCCTACTGTGGTCAGTGAAGAATTAGGAGTATTCAGATGCAAATTGTGTTTAGGAACTAGACCATCAACTTTATTCACAGATACAGCAGAATCAATATATGGATCCACAATCCCATTAGCAACAGCATCAGGCCTTGACTGAAGAACTGCAGGGGCATAGGCTGCTGATGTAATCGAATTCTCATATGGCGGAGCTGCATAGTACTGTTGCGATATAATCGACCCATCAGCTCCTATCACAGCACCAGGGATATAAGGATTGTATGGATTATATGGAGACTGTCCATATCCATAGTTAGGAGAATAATATAAAAATGGTGAACTCTCATTTGCCGCAACCTGCAGAAAAGAACCAGATTTAATATCTTAAATTAGGTAAAAGTGCTGCTAGACTATCGGTATTATACTAGTGCATACAGCTACAGAGAGACTCACGGTATAATGAATATCTTGACTGTCTAGACCAAAAATCCTATGTTGGTCATCCCAGTCACCAGTTGATTCAAATCCTACCAAAAAAAAGGGGAAACCAAAGTTCAGTCAAGATGCATTTGAACATTATTGTCTACTCATCCAATTAATAAGTATAATCAGCAAGTCAACTTCAATCCTATAAGTGAATAATGACTACACGGTTAATTACCTGTTGGCAGGATATATCCAAAACTGTTGGCAGGATAATACAAGCCCTGGTCAAAAATGTAATCGGGCGCTCCCTCGTTGTACATGGATTCAAATTGTTCAAACTGAGCAGCAAATTGGGGGTTTGATTCAGTACCTTGAATCTGTGGAATCCAAAATACTTCTTATTAAAAGAAAAGAAAAAATGAATAATACACTATAAATGTTGACACACCCAGCAGAACCAGAAAACCAGACACATTGTTTATCCACTCTGAATGCATAACTCATGACAATAGACTACATACGAGATTAAGATATCCAACCAATAATGAAATTTACCAGATACATATCAGCAAGTCCTTGATCAGGAACATTGTACACTTCCATTCCAGGACTTGCCAACCTATAAGAATATAAAATAATACTTATTGCATGTGCTCAAGAGTAACTTCACCCTCGATTTAAAGAACAGTTATACAAAACTACAATGACCAGAACCAAATTAGATATTTGATGGTAAAGCCTCCAAAGTAAAAAATAGTCTCAGTTTTTCAGAAAAATTGACACTGGAGTCCGGAGCACAAATGACCATACAAATACAGCAACAGAGCATAGTGTAGTCAAGATGTTTGTCCAGATAATAACATAGAGCATAAATATGGCAACAGACCACATTACAGTCAAGATGTCAGTCCACATAATAATATAATTTGTGCAAACTGAGTTAACCCTGTATACCATTCTTTGCATGGGAGACGAATTTTATTTTACCCTTCACCAATACTTGAAAGTACAGCAGAATGGAAAAACAATGAAAGGTATCCCAATCTTGTTTAAAACCCCCAAAACCTAATACCAATATGACATCCCCTAATTAAAGAAGGTCCTTTGGCACCTTCAAGACAACCCTAAAATAAAAAAATTAAAGAAAACAACAGTTGAACTCAATCAAAAGTCAACCCATAGAACTTTGCCCTAGCCAGCGAAAATCATCACCAGAAACCAATCCAATGATATCTTTTCACGCAACAAACAGCACAAATACTCACAAATTCAAAACATAAGTGCATACAAACATAAAAATCAGTACCACCGGAAAGCGAACGGACAAAAGAAAAGAAAAAAGTGAGCAAACGAATCGAAATACGGAAAAAAGAGATCGCACCGAAGAGAGGAGCAGATTCAATCCATGTTTGACACAGAACGCAGCTGATAGATCAGACTTGATAGTGGCGGAATCGAATTCGAGATTTCCGAAGACATGAGTATCACAAAATTGGATATCTGTTTGTGATAATTAATTAGTCTACGGCGAAGATATACAATATTTATTTCAAAGGTAGACGCGGTTAAGAAAGAACCCTAGAGAGAGAAAATAAAAAGGCGGTTCAAAGCGTAAAAAATGAAAGCTCGAAAATTTTTGGTTTAGAGAGAGAAAGAGAGGGGGGAACAAGAATCGAGTGCGCCTGGAAACTACTAGAATATTTGAAGCCATTTGGCTTGGATAGGAAGGAACTAGAAATTTTGTAAAAATAAAAATAAAAATAAAATTTGATTCTGCTACTTGTATTGTATTACCTCTTCTGCGCAAAAGTATTTTTTTCTCTTTTCATACCATTACTTGTATTATTACTTTCTCCATCCGTGGGCATGTTGGTTTTTTCACTGTTATTAAAAAAGTAAGTATGATATATAAAAAGTAAAAATATTGTGTCAAAACTAGTACAAAATAAATTATTTTAAAAAGGTTATGAATATATGTTGAATAATGTAGATAAAATTTATTATCTATATTTTAGGAAACAAAACTATTCTTTATTGACGGACAAATAAGGTAATCACGACCATTTTTCGTGGACAGGGAGGATGAAAAGGGAAGTATAAAAGCTTTTATGGGACGAAGATAATATTATATTCTCTCCATTACGATTTAGATTGTCCATTATTACAGAAAGAGTATGTATAGAGTGAAATTGATTTATATATGAATTATCGAAGGGTATTAGTTGTTTTCACTGAAGAGTCTTAGTTCATTTTCACCGAACAACTAAATTTTTTTAGTGTAAATCATTAATACCCTTCAGTAAAAATAACTAATATATTTCATGGATTTATGTATAAACTAGTTTCACTCTATACTTTGTCTTACAGAAAAACAGTTTTATCCTCTAAATCTAATTACTTCTAAACATTCTTTATTTACACCTAATTCCACTATATTTTTCAACATACTCTTTAGCAATAAACTAAATTTCCATTAATAAAGTAGAATAGATCAATATACTCTCAACTTTACACCTTTTACTACTAATAGATAATTTTTTCATTAAAAAATGCATTATTCCACATGGACAAATCTAAATTGTAACAAAGTGTTTATTTAATAGTTGTGTCCAAATCAAACAAGAAGCAAATAAGGGAAGAGGAGGAGTATTCTCCCATTAGAAAAACCAAAGTTTGAAAATAAACGAAAATGGTCGTCTTATAAGATTTGATGACAAGCTGGTGCATAGCATTCCAACTAAATATTGTTTGCTACGCAAAAATTAGAGCCCAAATGAAATACTAGTTAATTAAAGATTATTTTAATTCTTTATTAAAAGAAATAAAAACTAAATTTCACCCCTAACAAACATGAAACAATATTAAAATAGGAGTATGTATAGAGTGATATTGGTTTATATATGAATCACTGAGGGGTATTAGTTGTTTTCATTGAAGAGTATTAGTTATTTTTACTGAAAAGTATTATTAGTTTACACTAAAGAGTCTTAGTTCATTTTTACCGAACAATTAAGACACTTTAGTGTAAATCAGTAACACTCTTCAATAAAAATAACTAATGCTCTTCAGTGAAAACAACGAATACCCTTCACAAATTTACGTATAAACTAGTTTCACTCTATACTTTGTCTTAAAATAGTCGATGAATCAAGAAAATTCAAACTTGTGGGAAACTAAAGGCAAAATCCATCACACGACTGGAGGAAAAATAAAAATATATTTAAATAGCCTAACAAAGAAAAAAACCAGCAAAAGACAATAGAATATCTCAACAATTCTTACAGACCAGTTCCCAAGAAATAAGGCATGCACCCCATATTAAGTACAACTATAACAGGAAGAAGAATGATTAAAAATATAGATGGGATATACATACTTATCCCAAAGGCAATAGAGAAACAGAAAGGTTAATAACTGCTACAAATGCATTATATAAGATTGACCAAATAATAACGAAATTGGATGCCAAAATTGTGATTCCTGGAGCATAGCCCAACCACAACGGAGACGATGAGTGCAACGAGACGAGCAACGAGACTCTAGGGTTCCGATGGTGGATTGCTCGGTACAGCAAACGGGACCTGCTCAGCCGTCTCAGCTCCCGATAAACCGTTGCCTGGCGCAACTGGAGCATCTGGTAATATCTGATCGAACTTGCTTTTTCGTGGCTTTCTCTCGTATCGTGGGCTCCGGCTACGACTCCTGCTCCTGCTGTACCTAGGGCTGCGGCTGCGGCTTCTGCTGTAACGTGGGCTACGGCTCCTGGGACTACGGCTGCGAGACCAGCTTCTGCTCCTGCTACGACTTCTACTATAACTCCTGCTACGACTTCTACTCCTACTACGGCTATAGTCCCACGTTCGAACTCTGTCGGGACTTCGACTCCTGCCCCTACCTCTATCCAAGCTGTCTCTTCTGCTGTCGAATCGGCCACGGCCCCCGCGTCCCCCTCTACCTCGCCCTTGTACATCAAAACTATTGAAACGGTCATTGGACCCACGGCCACCTCTATCCCAACCACCACGAGAACCCGAGGGACCGCCATCTCTCCCTCCACGACCGCCAAAATCCCCACCACGCCCACCGAAGCCGCCATCACGCATTCCTCCACGTCCACCGAAGCCGCCATCTCTTCCACCGCGGCCACCAAAGCCGCCATCTCTACCGCCACGACGGCCGCCGAAGCCACCATCCCTCATGCCACCACGGCCACCAAAGCCACCGTCCCTCATGCCACCACGGCCACCGGAATCCCAACGGCCACCACCATCACCAGGGTCATAACGGTTCATGCCACCTCGATCCCTGCCAAAACCGGGGCCACCACGTATTGCTATGTCCCTTATTTCTGGAGGGACAACTTGGTTGGCACCCTCCAAAACTTTAATGAGATCAGGAGCATATTTCCAGTCTTGTTCAGAGAAAAATGTATGTGCGATTCCAGTAGCACCAGCTCTCCCAGTTCTTCCAATGCGATGAACATAGTCTTCAATTCCAGTAGGGAAGTCGTAATTGATAACTACCCTGTCATGTGAAAACTCCAAAAGTTATTAACTAGTCAACTAAAGTCAAACATAAAAAATGATACCCAAGAAAGTGAATGGATGTGCTCTAAAGCGATAAGGCAACCTAGGCACTCTCTCAGAACATAAGAGACAAAAGAATAAAACAATTTCTTGACCTTATGTCTCGTATATCAAGCCCCCGAGCAGCAACATCTGTGGCAACAAGAATTGGAGACTTTCCTGACCGGAACTGATTCAAAACCCAGTCCCTTTCACCTTGAGATTTGTCTCCATGAATTGCAGCAGCACCAAAATTACGTCCAAGACTCCGTGTGAGATGGTCACACAACTTCTTAGTGGAACAGAATATAATGACTTTTGATCCAGGTTCTTCGGATCTAAGAATTTGCTCCAGGCGCCTCTGCTTCTCCATTTCGGGGACTAATTCAACATGCTGCAAAGAAGTATTTCATAAATGTAAAAAACACTTCATGGAAAAGTCATAGTCAATTTATCATCAGACTCATCACAACTAATTTTCTGCTCACTATATTATAAAAAAATCTCATAACTTCATAGGATACAACGAAATCATCACAGTGCAGAAGAGAGATAAAAACAAAGACAACAGGAATAAAACGAATATGAATATTAAGTAATAATTCATCCACAAATAGCCACAATAAGTATGTTCATTATATATGGGTAGCTAACCCAAAAAGGGTGGTATCAAGAACATATTACTAGAAGTCTAGACAGTTAAAAAAATTGACCCGCTGTACAATTTATCAGTAAAAGCTTTTACATGGAGGAATATAGAATAAATTTAAATCCCCCCATATTAGGTCACATAAAGGAACACACTGTTATTCAGAATACAGATTTAATCAGAATGGCCAGCAAAATTTGTAGCATGTTACCTGTGTGATAGACTTATTTGCAGCAAGCTCATCAACCCTGCCAATGTTGACTTGTACTGGGTTGACGAGAAGATCACCAGCTATTTTCCGGACCTCTTTGGGCCATGTTGCAGTGTACATAAGAGTTTGCCTTCTAGGAGGAATCTCATTGACAATCTTACGGATCTGAGGCTCAAATCCCATGTCCAGCATTCTATCAGCCTCATCAAGAATGAGGAGCGAAACCTGCCTAAAGTCAATCCTCTTCATTTCAAGGATGTCATTGAGCCGACCAGGAGTTGCAACAACAATATCTGCTCCTCGCTCTAGCTCCTTTAACTGAGGGCCTTTAGGAGCACCGCCATATAAGCACTGATAAGGGAAGAAGTCAATAATCTCATCCAAATGAGTGAATAATTACGCAAATACAGAATAATAGAGTAACGACTAAAAAAAATATTGCAGGTAGTGTACCGTGCAGGAGACCCTAGATGATCGTCCGAATTTAATTGCTTCATCCTGAATTTGGGTCGCAAGCTCTCTGGTTGGAGCCAATACCAACACGGTTGGGCCATGCTGAGGATTGTTACGCAGTCGCCTGAGGTGAATGAATGATGGGATCAAATATCCCAATGTTTTCCCAGAACCTGTCTTTGCAATAGCAACTATGTCTTTGTTCTGTAAAGCAATAGGCCATGTTTGAGCCTGAATTGGCGTCGGAGCAGCGAAACCGGCAATATGCATCTGCAATTATATAAGCAGAAACTAAGCCCCTATAAGACAAATAGCTAAGAACACTACATGCAACTCAGTATAATATGGCCTATTACTAGGTGATTCGATCTCTGAAAAAGAAAAGGTAAAAATGGGAATTGAAAACAAAAAGGAAGAATGAATACTCAAAGAAAAACTCATAGGTGTACAGTTGCTTACTGAAGCAACTTGAGGCAAAAAATGGAGCAAATAAAAGAGAAGCAGAGCCAATTAGCTAGAAATCCCAGTCACATATAGTGTGAAATGGATGAAGCACCCTTCAAGAAGTAGTGCTATACGAAGGCTCCAACAGTCCATTTTGCAGCCTAGAAAACTCAGAATAGTTGTTGCATAGATATGAGCATAGCACTGCAGGCAGCGTACGACATGTGCTCCTCCACTGGAGCAGATATCGCACCTGCGACAAGTCAGAACTAATAAGCAAAAAGCATGAATTTTTGGGAATCGGACGTAAAGGGGGGGAAAAACAAATTACATCATGGAGACCAGTAAAATTTAATGGATCATAGATTCAACCACTTACCTCCTGAAGTAGTTCTGGTGGAAATCCAGCAGCCTCAAACGTCATAAACGGAGCAGGGACATCTTTGCCCTGAATAATTTAAACCATGCATTGTCTAAGTACAAGTTTGGAGTCAACTAAAAGTAAAGGCGTATCTAAAGATAATGAAATATGCAATTGCAATTGCACCAAACAGATCCACGATTACTATATCTGTCCATAAGCCAAATGAACCAGCCTTTCACAAACAAATTAAACTTGTATAACTAAACAATTCCTCAATGTTAGAAGGCATCTCAAACATTAGACACATGATTTTCTTGATATCAGAAGAATAACTAAACAGATGCAAGATTACTATATCTATCCATAAACCAAATGAACCAACATTTCGCAAATAAATTAAACTTGTATAACTAAACAATTCTTCAATGATAGAATGCATCTCAAACATTAGACAAATGTTTCTTGATATCAGAAGAATAAGTGAATTTCATTCATTGGTTGATATTCCCATCTACAGGCATCATTATTTAAAACTACTTCAAAATTTTATCTGAAGTGAAATTAATTCATGACTGAGGCAATAATTTCTATGAAAGCAAAAACTGAGAATTGTTCGACAAGATCACACAAAGTTCATGCAGCAACATTTTCAGCATGCATCTTCATTTTTAAGTGGTAGAAAAAATACTTGATCTCAATGAAATTTGAAATGGCTGTTTTGCAAAATTAGAGGTAAATGATTCAATGGCTACAAACCGTGGCAGTCACTTCGTGCTTTTGCCGATAAATTTCTGCAGCTGATAAATGACTATGATCTGAAGGTCCCATCATTGCAAGAGGAGGCCTCACAAAGGCATTGTTGTTTGGATACTGTGGGGCACCGGATTGATGAGCATAGCCAGCAGGTACAGGAGGCCCAGCATTCAATCTCCCTGGAAGACTAGGTGCAACATTTTGAGAGGGAAAATCACCAGTTCTCAAGTCCTGAAATGAAGTATCAGGATCATCAAATATCTAACTCAATGCCTTTACACCCATATTAAGTACAAAGCGTGTAATATTACTAGAAAAGCTAAGTACCAGATAATTAGCATGCTTTGTGTACATAGATACATCCAGCAATTTCCTTTTATGTATTGTTTATGACAAGAGGCAAACATAGGTGTGTCCAAACTAATTTACCTGTTGGTTTCTGGTTATAGGTAATGGCGCAAGCTTGGGTGGCTGATGAGGTACTGCATTGGCATCCTTGTTGTAAAAATATTCATTTCCAGGCATTCCAAGATGGTTTTCTTCGTAAGGCATCTTCGACCCAACAGGCGGTAGATTCTGGCCATGCATCATCCCCGGGCCCATTTGATTTTGAAACCTAGAACCATGTTGCAGGTACTCTACCCCTGTTTGCTGCAGATGAATTGAGGGGTTGTTCTGCGGCATGTTAGCAGATGGTCCGTTGTACTGTGTATTTTGATTTGGCGGAATGCTCATCTTTTGCGCATGAGAGGGCAGGTTCTGCAAAGATGGTGTCCCAGTTTGCTGAACCTGGGCTGGTGAAATCCCAGCCTGGTTTACTTGTTGAAACTCATCATCCCTTGAAGGAATCCCAGGTTTTTGTTCTCGAAGTTGGGGAAATTGTTGCCCCTGCATCAAATGCTGACGGGCTGGTGAAAACCCCGGCTGCTTGGCTTGATGGAATTCAGGATCATCTCTCTGACCAATTTCCATCTTAGGTTCTTGTTTGTGAGGCAACTGTTGACCCTGAATTAAATGTTGAGGCTGTTCAGAGGAGCTTGGTGGTCCTTGTAAAGACGGGTTATGTTGATGCGCTGGGTATTGTGTATGCTGATGTGTAAATTGGAAACCATGTGGTGTTCCCGTCGGTGCACCAGGGTACATTTGTCCTTGTTGAAGATGCGCCATATGCTGATAAGGAGCCTGATGTCCTGGCTGCATTTGTTGCATTGACTGTGGATGTCCTTGTTGCCCTGGCTGCATAGGCATTTGCCCCAGATGAGACGGCATTTGTTGTTGCCCCATTTGTGGCCTCATTTGCTCTGGTCCTAGATGACCCTGCTGCATTGCAGGACCCATGTGTGACCCATGCAGCTGTCCAGGCTGCATCACTTGTTGTTGAGTGGATTGTGATGCTTGTGTTTGCAAAGATGAGTTGAAAAGGTGGACATTATCTGGTTGTGATGCTCTGGCAGCAGGGATAGGATTCATCTTAGGTGTGGAAGGTGGTGGCCCAGGTGGCAAAGGAGGCGGTAACGATGTTGGTTTTTCATACTGAGTTACATTTGTTTCCGGATTCCAATAATATAAAACACCCGTGCTTCCATCAATCAAGCCTTTCCAAGGTTCGGGCAGAGTTGGATCATCGGGAGCATATCTCGGGCCAAGTGCGCTAGGGGATGCCTCGGCGGTGGCCATCAACACACTACAGCATTCAATGATCTTAATATCCAACACATGTCAGCATAAACGTAAAATGTGAAAACAATTTGAAGCATTCTTCACATATCGATCCTTTGTACTATTTTCGACAGTAATGCACGTAATGAAATAAATTTCAACGATGGTTAAACTTAATTGAGAGTAAAAAGAAGCCGCATAAGTGAATATAGTAGTAGAATAGTCTTTCTTTTGTCAGAGGTGCAAGAAGCCCCTATTTCTTACAAACTAAGCTTTAAATGTATTCCAATCCGATACAGAAGCATCCATCCTCACTTCATTCAAAGAATTGGAATAAAATCATAATTTATGTCAACAAACTAATCCTAAAAACTGCAGCCGATTAGGTTCCTCTAAAATTCGAAAGCAACACGAATTCAAGGACTGCGACGAAATCGCAAATAAGTAATCACTACTAACCCTAGAGCTTCAAATTGGCGAGGTATAAACTGAAAACACATCTTCAAATTAAGCGTTTTTTCGTAAAAAGCAATGATTCACATGTTTACCAAAACGGCCACAACTCATCTCATCGAACATCTGAACATAAAACGCGGTAATCGCGTAACATGAAAAGAAAATCACGAAACAATTTCAATCAAAAAAACAGTTACCTCGAGAGAGTAATTCAAGCTGCAGAAATATGCGGTTAGCTGCTGCACTCTCTCGAAATCGCCAGTTCAATCGTGTTGAGCAGAGAGAGAGAGAGAGAGATGTGAGATAGGAAGGCCTTTTGCTAATGGTTATGTTAGGGTTCTGAGCGGCAGTGTTGTACTGTTTTGCAAAATATCGTGCCAACCAAAATGCGTCTTTTACGAATTAATTAAATCTGTACAATTATAAATATCATAAATTGGGCTCGATCTGAAGAATTGTCCAATGTTAATTTTATTTATTGAAAATTTAAACTGGCTTTTAAAAAATATAAATTCAAAATATTATATTAAAGATTGAATATTTGATCAGGTATTACAATTGTTGTAAATTTTTTTGAATCCAAATTTATAATAACCCTAATTATATATTAATATTTTAAAATAATTTTATATTAAGCTTATCGTGAACCATTTTCTTATAATATTGCTTGTTCTCCTCAAGTCTCGCTCTTTCATTAATATATAGACTAAAATCATGGTCACTTTTTTTTCTTTTTAATGGAAAATCATGTTTTTTTTTTCTTTTAATGGAAAATCATGGTCTCTTAATTCTATATACTTTAAGAATATTTATGTGGACTAATGAAAATTCCACAAAAATATCTTCATCTATGCCAAATTTCGAGAATTTGAAGTATGGATTGAAAAACAAAGTCTGAGCAAAAGGTTTTATAAGATAAATTGACACAAATTTTGTCTGGGCATAAAAAGGCACAAGATGAATTTGCCGTATTTGCATTTTATTATATGGTAAAAATTTCTCAAATTAAATATGACATATAGTTTATCATGCAAATATAGAAGTGTTGAAGGTTCGTTTATAACAAGGAAAAAAGCAAAGGGATAATTATGATCTTATTTTATTCATGGATTTCCGGTAAATGAGTCGAGCCGAGCCGAACACACTGGTGTTTATGCTTGTTCGAAAAATTATTGAGCTTTGGTAACAAACTTTAATCGAGTCGAATTCGAGTAATTTGACATTTTTACACATATTTTATCTCTTTTTAGTAATTGCGCTCGAGTTCGACCTGAACTTTTGGCTATTCCTAACATAATATATGTTAAAGCTTGTTTGATTTCTATTTTGAATCAGACTCAAATGAGATTTTACCGAACGATCTCGAATCGATAGTGACCGAATAAAATGATGCATTAAATATATCTAGCTTTGGTAATTAATTACTTGATATTATTCAAAATTCTTAATATTAAGACATTGCTTAAAACTTTGATTTCAATGATATAAACACAAATCTCATTATATTGCATTACAAGCACTAAAGATGTGCCTATTCCCCCTACCCCCAATAGGCTAATGTACATAAGATTTCATCACACTATTGAGGAAATAATCAATAAAACCTCAAAGGGATGAATCTATACAATATTCTTATAGCCAATAATTTATGTATGAATATTTCCTCTAGCTACAATCATACGAGGAAGTTTCACTGAGAGACTCCGGCATTCCCTCCTGTAAGCAAGTGATAGGAGGAATCGTCAGAGTCTCCTGAATGCCGTAAGCGTTCCAGCAGAAAGGATCGTCGACCAGCACTCCTTCATACGGCAACAATTCGACCTCCGACATCGTGATATTCGTGCACGCCACGGTGTCGCTGCACGCGAAGTGTATCGGGGGGCTTCTGACGTCGTACGTGCCCTTGATGTTCCTAAACGACACGTCGGACAGGTAAACCGCCGACGTCTCGTTCGTGCACCCCTTCGTCATGCAGTAGTACTGGTCGATTATCACGCAGTTCCGCACGTTCTCCATCTGGATGTTCTCGAAGGATATGCCCGTTACCGACCCCGTCCCACCCTGCCACGTCTTGATCCTCAGACCGTTGTCCGAGTCCTTTATGATCGCGTTGCGTACGGTTATGTTTGAAACGCACGCGCGCGAATTGTGCACGCCTAGACTACCTATGCTGCATTTTGAAAATAGGGTTGATATAAGCCTTATAAAACAAACGAATTGAATCAAGAAAAGACAATTTTTTGTGTTTTCTTTTTCCTAGAATTTAAGGAAATGTAACACCACATACCTAATCCCGTGACTGGGCCCACAAGTGACAGCATCTATATCAACATCTGAGCATCCAGTTCCTATTGAAATGCAATCATCCCCTGTTTCATCAATAAATATACACACAAAAAATCATTAAGGAAATTCATTTTATATATATAAGTAATTCATTTATATTAACTTTCTAAAAATTTACGTACCATTGCCTATGACGGAATTGTATATCCCAACGGCTCTGGTGTTCTCAATGTGGATTCCATCAGTGTTGGGGCTCAACTTAGGTGAAGAAATTGACAACTTGTCGATCAAAACGCCTTCACACCCGTCGAATTTCATGTGAAATTGAGGGCTGTTTTGGATCCTCAAACCACTCACCACCAAATTTGAGCTCATGAAAAATCGAATTAGCTGCAAAATTAGAGATAAATGAGACCTCTAAATTAATAATGACCATGAATTGAAAACATCTAAGATAGTTAAAAAAAAATATTAGTAAAATAACTTTGTGCATTGCTCAATTTATGTTAATTTTTGCAAAATGGCGTCGTTCTGTACTATATTTTTTTTTTGTCCCGTAACTTCCACCTTCTCGCAAATCATCTCAAGGTATGTGCCAATTGGTTTTTTTTTTTTTTTTTTTACTATTTTGGAACGATTTGCGAAAAATCAAAATATTTTTAACTCTAATGATCACAATGATAAACAGAATAGAAAAAAATTGCAGAACTTACTGCAGGGCTGTTACATGGTCCTGGTAATGTCGATCCATTAGGCCCCTGAAATTCAATTCAATTTCAAAATATTGTTAATAATAATCCCAATAAGAGTGAAAGATATATGGAAAAAAATGTCACAAGTTTTCATTTTAACAAATGTCACCCCACATATTTTTTTACAAAAATGTCTAGCGCGATCCTAACCTTTTCGTTGGTATTTTTGTAAAAAAAAAAAAAATGTTGGGTAACATTTTTAAAAATAAAAACTTGAGTGTGACATTTTTTTAAAATTTCTCTTTTTATTTTTTTATTGCAAATGATGCTACTGTACGGCACATGATCCAAATCCGGAAAAACGAACCTTGTGAGGCTTGCATGGAAGATCCCACCATTTTTGGCCATTGCCTTCAATGGTGCCAGTGCCTGTAAAAGTCATATCATCCAGCCTATAAAACACCAGCCATTGCTTATCACTATCCTTTTCCGGCCAGCAATCCGGTCCATCCGGCGGCATTAGAATCCCATCAATCTTCACACATTTATTTTCATCATTAATAAACATCTCAAAATATATCTAAATTCAATTGAAATTAGCTACTCAAAAATTCAATTGCCAATTAATTACATGCTCTATTTGTAAATAGAAAAAAAAAACTTGAAAATTAAATCACCTTTTTTTTTTTTTTAAATTGCATTCTAATCTAAACTTTTAAATTTTGTTTAAAAGAATAAAAAAAATTCCGATTCAAACTTCCTGACAGATTTGCTTCTGAACGTTGCTTATGTGATATACCTACGTGACTGATCTTCGTCTAAGACACGCAAGCAAAAAAATTGTCCGAATAGCAAATATTGATAAATTAGGCACAAATTTATATATACACTCAAATGCATTATTACATGCATTTAGATTTTGAGTCTAATTTCATATTGATTTTGATTTTTCAAAACTCAATTTACTTAATGAGTTTTGAAAAATAAAAATTGATTTAAAATTGGACTGACACTTAAATGCACACAAGAATAACTCTAAATTTAAAAAAAAAAATTAAAATTGATTTGAAATTGAACTAACACTAAGGTGTACACTAGAATCACGCTAAATTAATTTTTTTTTAAATAAAATTCAAATGTTTGGATTATAATAAAAAAGATAAATTGATTTTATTAGTAATTAAGAAAAAAAACCACACTTACTTGAAAAACAAGTCCGGGAAGACAAGGACCAGAAAAGATGGTGGAAGTGATGGTGAAAACGAGTCCCTCAGGGGCCAAAACGACGCCGTTTTCGACTTGGCACGCCTCCTTCCAAGCAGCCCTGAATGCCTCAGTATCATCGCTGTCCCCATCTCCAATTGCGCCGAAATCCGTCACGTTGAAAACGCAGCTCGTGGTGTCGTTTCCGGTCGGGGCCTCCGGTTCGGACGGCGACGGGGCGTATATCGGGTCGGACGGAAACGAGGGTGGCGAAGCAGGGGAATGATCGTCTGCTTCGGGAGCAGAGGCGGGGGGCGTTTTGGTCTTTTGCTTCTTGCTTATGTGGTGGCGGTGGTGCCTAGATTGTACATTGACGATGTTTTGGTGTAGTAAGAGAATGGTGATGAGTATTAGAAAGATTTTCATTGGAGAAATTGGAAAGAAGAAGAAATGTGGCAGATGGCAAGAATTAATGTCAGAGTGGAAATAAGGTGTTGATTTCTGGTTTGGGAGAATTGAAGATGGTGAACGGGAAGTTGACAGAGAAAGTGGCTCTGTTGCAATAAATCGTAGGGGAGTGGAGGGAGGGATTTATATGATCCGACATGTGATCTCTTGGGCTTATTGTCACGGATGGTTCTGAATGGGATGGCCCCACAGTTGTAAATGAGTCGAGTGGAAACAGTGTCGAGTTCGAACTCGATCTGGCTCAGTTATTTTGAACTCGAGTTCTATAACTTACGTAAAATTACTAGACGTTTTTATTTCATTTATGATTAGAGTATACTTGTGCTCCCTTCCGGTCGAGTCGAACAGTGTCAAGTTCGAACTCGATATGCCTCGACTATTTTTCGAAAACTCGAACTCTGACTTGATAACTTATGTAAGATTACCATATGTTTTTATTTCATTTATGATTAGAGTATACCTGTGCTCCCTTCCGGTCGAGTTGAACAGTGTCGAGTTCGAACTCGGTCTGGCTCGATTATTTTTTGAAAACTCGAACTCGACTTGATAACTTACGTAAAATTACCAGATGTTTTTATTTTATTTATGATTAGAGTATACTTGTGCTCCCTTCTGGTCGAGTCGAACAGTGTCGAGTTCGAACTCGATCTGGCTCGATTATTTTTTCGAAAACTCGATTTGATAACTTACGTAAAATTACCAGATATTCTTTTTAAATTAATTATTAGAGTATATTGGTACTCCCTTCGTTCCGATGGTATATGCACAGTTAAAACGACACATTTTTAAGAAAAAAATTATTTTTTGTGTATATTATATCGGTAAATGTTAGTTGTTAGTACTTAGATTAGTTCACCAAACCCTCAAATACTCCAAGTAGAATGAAGATCCCGGTGGCCAAGTGGGCTAGGTCACCTGGTTATTGTGAGTGTGTATGTAAATTGCTGTTTTTTTTTTTCTTTTGGAGTGTGTAATAATTTTTGGACAAACGAATAAAGAAAGTGTGCGAATAATAATGAGATCGGTAGAACTATATAATTTCGACTAGGCTTGCGAGCTTGATGAACTTAGTATTGATGAGCTCGAGCTTGACTCGATTAATTTCAAATTTATTTTAAGCCTTTTAGACGAGTATGAATAGCTCGTGAGTTGGCTCGACTCGATTATACTCCAGTATCATCGCATGTTCAGCTGAAGATTGTTATTTGACTTAAAATGAAAAATATCATAATTGGATAGATAAGAGCGTTTGCAAAAGCCTAATAAAAATAATTTTCAGTTTTTAACTTTGTAAAAGCCAAAGGTTATGGGGTGTTTGCATGCACAACTTTTGATTAAATAAAAGCAAGTTCAAGCTGAAAAAGAGTAACAATATAACCACCTTATATAAGAGAATAATTGATGCGATAAATCGTAAAATGTATTTAAATAATATTGAACTGATAAAGTTGTTACTTAATTGTCCTTATGCAGTCCAAAGTTAAACCACAAGTGCTTGAACTTGAGGTTTATTTTGTCATATTGATTTAGAAAATTGAAACATTCAACTTAAAATGAATAATATAATATTTGGGTTGATAAGATAATTTGCAAAAACAGAAAATATCATATTTGGATTGATGACATAGTTTGCAATAGTTTTTTAAAAGCAATTTTCTGCTCTTTACTCTAGAAAAGACAAAGATTGTGGTTGTGTATGCTAATACAATTTTTTATTAAAATAAAATGAATTGAAATTAAAAAAAGAATTGCAATTCACAAATAATTCTACACCTGTTTTAACTCTTAAATAAAAACTGAAATCACAATAGATTTTATATGAAAATGGTTCACAATAAATTTATAATAAAATTGCCGTCAAATATTACATATGACCAAAAGTATTGAGAATTTAATCAAATAAAAAAGTAAAAAATATTGTATAAATTATTTATATTGAAAAGTTCAAGAAAGGACCATTAGTAATATGTTTGTGTTTAAAAAAAAAAATTAATAATGAGGGGCGTTTAACATTATACATTTATACTTGGCAGTAACGATCCTTGATTTCAAGAGTTAATTTATATATAAAATTATTCGTAACAAATTTAACATAAAATAATTTTAAAATATTAAATATTTAATCAAGAATATTAAAAAATTTATCAAAATAATTGAAAATAGCAACAATTAAAATATTAATACTACTATATCTTACTCAAAATTAAAAATTAAACACAATTTTAAAAATCCCATAAATAAAAAAAAAAAAAAAAAAACCACATATTCTTAAAGTCATTTAAAAACAAAAAACAAAAAAAAAAAACCCACACCCTAAATGTATAATGTTCAACGCCACCCATTAACCTTTTTGTTTTTTTTACAAAGTATAGAGTGAAACTGGTTCATATATGAACCATTCAAGGGTATTAGTTGTTTTTACTAAAGAGTATTAGTTATTTTCACTGAAAAGTAAACTTATTTATATTGAAGAGTCTTAGTTGTTTAGTGAAGACAAACTAAGACTTTTCAGTGAAAATAACTAATACCCTTCAATAAAAACAACTAATACTCTTTAGTGAAAACAACTAATACTCTTAAAAAATTCATGTATGAACCAATTTCACTCTATACAATTTTTTTATTTTTTTTTTAAACACAAACTTATTACTAATGGTGCTTTCTTGAACTTTTCACATGCATGATAGAATTTACTGTGTCGACCTCAAGAAGAAGTCGTGGCAAATTTATGTTGATCCAAGCATCATTTTCTCCAACCCCCATATTTATTATAAGGGTTTAATAAAAAGGAATGAAGCAATAGGGGCATTTCTAGGTCTTGCTGTTTTGTGGATTTAATTATATTTCAATCTCAAGATCTATTTGACTGTTTTCTGGTGTCTGTATTCGGCATTGATGGTGGTCCAAACATTAAAAAATATACTTGTTTTTTTGCTTTTATAATGTGGCCAAATTCCTTGCAACATATTCATGTGTTCATGTGATGTGTGAACACACACATGTACTATGTGATGTGGGTGAACTTGTGAGCTGCTTTAATTTGGGGTTCTGATTCTCTTGAATTATGTACCATCACCAAGATCCACTTTTCAGGTTCTTTCTAAATTCATCTAATTTAATTGTTACTATTTTTTATGTAAAATATTATTGGACCTTAGGAAATAGGGATTTTTTTTTTTAATGACACTATCTTATGATCTTATGGATGTTTACAATAGTGGGAATACCACAAAATACCCACTTTCAACTTGTAATAATTTATTTTGCTCACTTTGCATGAAATAAATTTATTCTACCCACTTTCACCTTTTTTATATATTTGAGACACAAATACCCCTCAAATGGGTAGAATAGATTTTTACAAGTTGAGGTGGTCCCCCACTAGACTTCTATTAATATGTTCGTTTCCTCATTAATTTTAGTACTAACAGTGTGAAAATCATGTGTAATTATTAATTAGTAAAAATATATAAATAATTATTAATTTTTAAATCCATCAACAATGAATAAAATTATTATAATCACCAAATTAAAATTAATAATTAATTATTCAATGAGTAAAATGAAGGTAAGATGTAAATTAAATTTTTTGGTAATGGTGGGCCAATATGGTTAAAATAAATTATTTTATAGAAGGGTATTAAAGTATTTTTGTGTCAAAGTGAGTATAAAAGATTTTTTATATTTGAAGTGGGCAAAATAAATTTGAAGTTTATGAATGGGTATTTTAAATTTTCTCTCTTTACAATATTAGGACTTTGTCCCTACGAGCCTACAAAATTGGAACACTATCGTTACGAGTTTGCAAAATTAGGACATTATGTTTACGAACTTGTAAAATTAGGATACTATTTTTTTAATTTTGGTAAATTTAGATCAAATTCTATAAATTTGGGCCAACTAGACACGTCATATTTGGGCTTTATTTGATCCACATTTTATTATAGTTGGCTTAAATTTACCCAAAATAAAAGATAGTGTCCTTGTTTTGCAAGATTGTAAAGATGATATTCTTATTTTGCAAGCCCATAAAAATAGTACCCTAATTTTGTAAGTGCGAGGAGATAATGTCCTAATTTTGACAACAACATAATTTTCCCTTATGAAATATGTTTCAAACTCGTTTCAAATTATTTACTATGTACTAATGCAAAAAGAAAACGAGAAGTAAAAAAAAAAAAAAGAGAAGTTATATAGGGACAAATCAAAAGCTTATAGTGAGATGGATGTAGTTGTGTGTGTATATATATATATAGGAGTAGTTCTATAGTGAGTACTTGAAATATGCATTGGAACTTTGAAAAAAATATCTCAAACATAAATAAGTAATACCCCAAAAAGTGCCAAAAAAAAAAAAACACACACACAATTCGGCGTGCTAGTGTGTGTTTTGAAAAAAAATATCCAAATTTGAAGTAAAAATTGAGTTTAAAATTCAAGTGCATATTATGTATTTGAGTGCATGATAGAATTTGTGATATATATTCCGTCAAAAAAAATTGTGATATTTAAAGCTTATTACTTTTTAGGTCACTTGAACAAAAAATGTAGAAACACTTTTAAAATAAGTTGTCACTTGCCGACATGCAAATGTGTGCTTCACTTACTCTGAGAGCTCTTTTAATTTGAACAAGTTTTTTCTATTACAAGTGATGTTTCATTTCTCATATACTTTTATAGCTCAAATATCAATTATTATATTAATGTATAAAAACACGATATAAATCAAAGTTTTCACTTGCCAAACTAGGAATGTAACGCCATTTTAGAAGAAAAAATTAACTAAGTACTATTTAAAACCTTAGTTAAAAAAAAAAAAAAAAATGTGTAGGACCATTAGACAGCAATGCAATTGAAATTCACACACATACACAAATATATAAATATATTTTATGACTCATTTAGGTTGAGTCTCCCTATAATACAACTATCTCAACCAGGGATCAATTTTTTTATTTTTTTATCAAGACTTGATTTAATTATTTTTGTCTTAATCAGTCCAAAAATTAATTTTCCAAATTAAATTATACAATAAGATAAAAATAAAAGATTTAATTACGAATAAAATTATTATATTTTCACAAATCGCAGTATAATCTCAATTTTTTGATTTTGGTAAATAAAACTTCACTTTGACAATCTTTTACAATTTGAGCTCACGGACAAAAATTTACTGACTCATATGGCGTGATATCATATGTAGAAGAATTTAGCTACATTGTTTCACCTATAAATATCATAACAATGTTGCTTTGAGTTTAAACATTAAAAGAACATTGGTTTCTACTTTCTAGTAAGAAGATTTGTTGCTCGTGAGCTTGAATTACAAAAAATTGGTAAAGTAAGTTTTATTTACCAAAATCTGAAAGTTGATATTAGATTGCATTTCGCGAGAAGATCTGCAATTAAACCAAAATAAAAATAAAAGGCGTACATTTTTATTTACCACGTGGAGTATGAATTATGACTTAAAAAAATCGATAATTCCGAAAAAAAAAACTAATCCTAAATTAATATACTTTGTAAAATTAAAATTACTCAACCCAAAAATGTAAGGGATAAAAAGTAAAATGCCCATTCTTATAATATTAAAAGTTTTTTGCCCACAATTTTTTTTAAAAAGTTTTATATCCATTTTGATAAAAATAAATACATATACATCCTTATTCAAAATGATTTCTACCCCCACCCCCAATTAGTTCTTATAATTTTTAAGAGTATGTATAGAGTGAAATTGATTTATATATGAATTATTGAAGGATATAAGTTGTTTTCACTGAAGAGTATTAGTTATTTTTACTGAAGAGTATTACTAGTTTACACTAAAGAGTCTTAGTTCATTTTCACTGAACAATTAAGACTTTTTAATGTAAATCAGTAATACTCTTCAATAGAAACAACTAATACGTGATTCATGTATAAACCAGTTTCACTCTATACTTTGTCAATTTTTAATATATATTAATGAATAATTTTAGTTATTTTTAAAATTTTGTAATTTTTTTATTAAATGGTATTTGTTTTAAAAAGAAAAAGAAAGAGGAAAACCAAAACACTTAAAATTTTATCACACTTAAAAAGAAAAGAATTACATCTTTCTTACAACAATGGGCAAAAAAATTTAAATTTTTGAGTGATGGGCAAAAAACTTTTTATTTTATTAGAGTGAACATTTTTACTCTTTTACACAAAATGTAACATGTATACGAGATTCAGCCGTATAGATAATAGAATTAATTATGCAAGATTGCTAGGTGTGAGGAAATGAATGGTTTGTTGTTAAAGAGTATGCTCGTGACTCTCTATTGTTGGGTAGCTATTTGTGGTGTCAATCCATTTTGTAAATCAAAACATACATGCACGACAATGTCCAACCCTTCACGGGTACCTACCTACCAATCAAATCTAATCTTGTTTTTTTTATTTGTTAAATTATACTATTAATGTTGTATTATTGCATCCATAATTGGCTTATTCTTGAGGTATCTACTATGAGTATCAACGATCAAGTTGTTAAAATTTTGAGCATGTATGGGGTGAAATTGATTTATACATGAACTATTGAAGAATATTAGTTGTTTTTATGAAAGATATTAGGTTTTTTACTAAAGAGTATTAGTTTGTTTTCAATATATAATTTATACTCTGGTAAACAATTGATGTACTTCAGTTAAAACAACTAATACTCTTTAGTGAAAATCACTAATACCCTTCAATAATTCATTTATGAACCATTTTCACTCTATACTTTGTCAAAAAAATTATGTTGGAGTTCCCTATTCGTATATATAAAAAAAAAAAGATTAGTTTACAAAATTTGTCAATATGGTTATAAAGTTTCCAACAAAAAAATTCATAATAAGAACTGTCTACAACTTCCCATAAAATTTTCTAATTATATACGTTTCTTCATTCCCCAGACACCTACAAACAATTTGTAAATAATTTTTTTGTAGGTAATTAATTTTCTAATAATTTCATCTTAAAGATAAATTATTTGTAGGTTGAGAAATGAAACTTATATAATTAAAAAAAAATTGTAAGCAAGTTATAGACAATTTTTTCACTACAAAAAATTTGTTGGAAACTTTCGTAGGTACTTATTTACTTTCTTATAGTTTATATTTTTTTCTAAGTAGAACTTTTTTTTATATAAACTATCACATGATCTCTCTCTCTTTTAACTTTAATTTGTAAACAACACTTTGTTTTGGAACATAATTATATTTGTAAGTAGGACTCTTTTCTTGGACAGAGTTAGAATTGAACAATTAATTTGGAAGACATATTAATCAAATAATCTGAATTAATGTTTGCACTCTTTTCTTATTGAGTATTCAAAGACCGAACATATATAATAGCTTAATTTAGACTCTATTCCATTAGTTGCATGGCTCAATAATTATTTTCCAAAAAAATTATTTGCCTAATTTATCATGGAGTTCAGTATTTTGACGCGTGACTTATGAATTATGATCAAACTAACTAGTATTTTATTTAGACAATTTTCTATCTTTATTCGTATGTAATATCGATCGCATCACATCTTTTTTTTTTTTTTATATAGGTGGAACAATTTGAACTATACCACTTCGTTGATCGATCGCATCACATCGTAATTAACGTCAGTGACGTTAATTATGAAAATAGATTCTATCCGATCCGTAAATTTTTGTCATTTGGTTGACATTGGACCATTTCATTTTATGCAAAAACTTACGTGAAACCGTCTCATGACATGAGACAATACAAATTAACATTTACTCTTACTAAAGTGTTAATGCGCAATGTTCAGTTTATACCTATTTCACTGTCACAAATTAGCATTCACTCCTGCTAAAGTGTTAATACGTCAAGTTCAATTTATACTCTATCTCACCGTCTCATTATATGAGTTATCTCACACAAAACATACTCTTCATTTTATTAACAATGTCACCACATTTACTTTTTGGGAAGATGAATGATGTGGCAATGTTATAATTGAATATTACTCCATTTTTTAGGTGTAAAAAATATTGTGAGATAAAAAAAAAAAATGAACTTTATTATGGAGAGGAGAGAGTATTTGTGTGTAGTTCTGATTAGAGCTATTTTCCTTTCTCATGGAATTTTCATTTTTTCAGAAATTTGAGAAATATATGGGGAGGTCAAAGAGCTTAGCATTTAAGATTTACGACGTTAATTTCATATTCTTTTCATTCTTCTATATTTCCATTTCTTGCAAATTTTAACACACACCCCCTAATAATCATTCTAATTATTATTAGGCACTCATAACTCCCATGTCACGTGAGCACTAAAAAGTACTGGATGTATAGTGATTGGACCACCAATTTTAGGACACGTGTGTGTGGCCTCATATTCACATGCTTCGAATAAATATAATCATGGATGGGAAGAATATATACTAATTATATAGTATGTAAAAGAATTTCGTCTAATCTAAAGTTTAAATTTGTAGAGCAATTTGAAATTAATTTATTTAATTCTTTTTATATGGAAATCGAACCAAAGATCTTTATCTGAAAGTGAACATAAATAATTCCGCTTTATCTAAAAATCTGTACTTATAGAGAATTTTGAAATTAATTTGTTTAATTATTTCTCTTGTAATGTATATCCCTTTCGATGTAAATATACATATATACGTACATATGTGCGAGGATTAAATAAGAGCTAACCTACAAAGTGAACATGTCTTGAACTAATCACGGGTTAGTGATGATAATGAGGTTCCTGGGTAATTAATTTAATATATGATCAAAAGCTGTAATTTGTAATAAAAATGAGGTTAGGAATCATATTTTCTTCCATTCAAAATAAATATTATTTTAAATCAATGCATATGTCTACGTTGTCAAAAATTGATTTTATAAGACAACACGAAGAAGAACAAAAGCAAGACTCCCAATTTAGAAGAAAAAACAAAAGACTGATCATTTTGGGAGAGAAAATCATCCCAACTGAGGAGAGAAATTAGGCACCGTACGATCTGAAAGTGACGTCATCTTCAAAATGCTAAAGTATTAATTGTTGGCAATATGATACTCGAGGAGCTGCATAAGATTATTTGTCTAGGTACTTTATTGAGTAAATTTTTCACTTTCCTCATTGGGCCGTCCCCCACTAAATTTTCCATTCCATAAATGGCAAAAATAACATTTTACTACATACAAGCTTTAACCTTCAAATTCACACAATATTACCAAAAGTGTCACTCATTCAATTCATTTTCCAACACTATTCATTACTTTATCTCAAAAGTCAACCTCCCACCATATATTAATAAATAAATACATGACTTTCTTAAACCATTCATAAAAAGAAAAATGAAAATAAAGCTTGAGGACGGAGGGAGTATGTAATATGCTTTCTTAATGCATTTTACCCTTTTTTTTTTTTTTTTTTTGTAATGTTCCACGTTATCTTTCACACTTTTAGAGAGAAAATATAACCTCCTCACAATAGTCACTTTACTTCAAAATTAATTCATTTGACAAAAAATGTCAATACTTAAATAAAATAAAATAAAAAACAGTTCAATATATAGATATATCACTATAGTTTTTCAGAGGCAAAATTCGACATTTTGCCTTTGTTGATGTACATTGGCCGGACACTTCCCATGGTTTGAGACAAATTAAATTATTGCTGGATAGACAGCATTTACAAACTGGAAGTTATTAAAAAAAAAATGGAATGAGTTTTATACAATATTTAATTGAGAGTAGTATATGAAATAGTCTCTATGAGAGCAATATAAATTACTTGCTTCAAATATGACAAATAAGGTCATATGATTATAAACTCCATCCCCTACGAAGCTTAACAATATTTATTTTTGCATGTAAATTAAGGATTTGTTCGGATGTTATCAATTTAAATAATTATCATAATTCATTTCATATTACACAATTTTATTCTAAACTTTAACAATATTTTGAATAGTGCATCCCACTGGTAAATAACTAATTTGTCATTAACATTTTAAACCTAACATGTTAATCAACCAAATTTACAACTCTTCTTTTAAATTCTTTTGAATTGTGTTTGGATGGAGGGATTTGAGGCTATGTATTTTAAATTCATAAGTAAAATCACAACTAAATTCACCATTCCTAGTTCAAATTGGAAAATTTGAAAAACTTAGCAAAATCATGTCATTTAAAATTCGTGGATTTTGAATCCATTCATTTTCATTTCTCTTGGATTTCAAATGACCTTATCCAAATCCAACCTTAATTAAAAGAGTATGTATAGAGTGAAATTGGTTTATATATGAATCACTGAAGGGTATTAATTGTTTTCACTAAAAAATATTAATTGTTTTTACTGAAGAGTATTACTGGATTACACTGAAGAGTCTTAGTTCATTTTCACTGAACAACTAAGACTTTTTAGTGTAAATAAGTAATACTCTTTAGTAAATACAACTAATACTCTTCAATGAAAACAACTAATACCCTTTAGTGATTCATGTATAAATCAATTTCACTCTATACTTTGTCTAATTAAATTGGTCATAAATCAGAAAATATAAACCCCTCCATTAGACCATCGAGGGATAATGGTTTAGACAAGCTTCGATCCCTACAACTCATAAATTCGTGGATTAAGACTTGTTCATATTTACTTTATTAGTTATTGAACTCACAAGTTGCATGGTTTAGTTTTCTATCACTCATGAGTAAACATAGTAATGATATATTTGTAAACAATAACAATTTTTGAATGAGATGAAAGATGAGTCCTAACAATGTATGATAAAAATATACACATTTATTATTAAGAAGTTGAAATGATGTTTATTAACAAACAAAATTAAGTTAGACAAATTGTAACTAGCATATCTTTAAATTAATAAGAGCAGGACCGGCAGAGCTGCCATCAATTAATAATCGAATTGATAGGGAAAAAAATTGATAAATTTTTAAGTTTATAAATACTAAATTGATAAAAGTACTAAAAAATATTTACAACAATTTCTACAATTAATGATGAGTCAACACAACACAAAGCTAACAAAAAAATGTCTTTAGCCACAGCACAACCAAAACTACTGGAACTCTTGCTGAAAAATTGTTTAACAAAAAGCAAGATAAGAAAATCTAACCTTAAAACACAACATAGCCAAAGCTATGAGAAATCTAAGGAATGTTTTTAAACACAGCACAACCAAACCTTTGAGATACCTAACTTTTAAAAATAGCAAAACTAGTGTTGTTAAACGAGTCAAGCGAGCCCGAGTAGGGGGTACTTGAGCTCGGCTCAAATATGCATCGATCTCGAAATGGAGCTCGGCTCGGCTCGGCTCAAAAGTTAGCCTATTAAACTCGAGCTCAAGTTCGACTCGTTTAACAAAATGAGCTCGGCTCGATCGAGCTCCTGCATCAATACCAACATCTACTGCATCTTCATCAATTAAAATATTAAGCAAATTCATCAACACAATCTAGTGCGTACTAAAAACATTACTACAAAATATAAACTCATACTCAGCGAAACTAAACTATAATTAAGTTGATTCACAGACCACTTCAAATAACATTAAAATTACTTCAATACCAAACTTTAGATTCAATCTTATCCAGAAAGTTCAACTCATGACCATCACTGCAAAAAAGAGATAAAGTTGTGTAAATGATTGTATTCTTTTTAAATATAATTCAACATTAGTAGTCCATATACTCACTAAACAAATCATTCCGTGGGAGCAGGTCCGTCTGGCTTGAGAAAACACTCTAAAACCTCGAAACTGTGCTTATTGGGTCGTGCGGGTGCCGGTGCAAAGACAGTTGCCAGAAATGTCTCCAATGGTGCATCATCTGCATCTTCCTTGGCAGTAAAAGTCAAAAGGAGGACCCCAATCATGGAATAAACAAGCTTCAAAGTCTCCACATATTTATACACTTTCCCCGTCTGCAACAATTCCATGAATTAACAACGGCAGATATAATAATTATGGCAAAAACTTGATCGAGACAACACAAACACCCGTAATCCTCATTAATTAATAACGAGAAATTAATTAAAGAGTACCTTAGACTTAATATGCTTCCTTAGCATCTTTTTTACAAGTTTAGCCAAATACGATGGTTGCCCGTTTTCGTCATTGTAGAGGAGGGTGGTATTTGGATCCAGAGGCATGAAAGGAGAGTTCAAAACACGAGGGGGAGGGTTCTCATCCACATCATAGCCCTAATTACCACCATTTTTTTTAACCGTTAGCACAATATTTAAATGTGAAAATACACAAAAATGCCCAAAAATTAAGGGGCACTTGATTTTTGCCCTTTTTTTTTTTACAAAAGATGTATATTGTCTAAAAAATGTTGGCAAATGGGTTGGCATGAGTGCCAACCGTTTTGCCAACATTTTTTGGGCAAAAAACATCTTTTGTAAAAAGGGGGCAAAAATCAAGTGCCCCTTAAATTTTGGGCAATTTTGCTTTTCTCCCCATTTAAATCCCTAACCTAAACCAATCAATAATTAATTCAAATTAGAGTAATTAGGAATTTAAATTAGATGGATAGATACATGCCCGAGATGAACGGACTTGATGAAGAAATTTCTTTATGTCGCTGTGCTTGTAGTAGTGTGGACGACGCCCGACTCGGTTTTTGTTATCGTCGGAAAAGTAAATTCCCTCCGCATCGACATCGTACTCTTTGTTTTCATAAGGCCTCTTCTTCAAATAGTCCGTAATCAAACCTCTCCTGTATTGAGGACAATCTTTCAATGGAGGCCATTCCTTTTTCATCCCTTCGTATTTTTCCCCTTCCCTTTTTTTCGATAATTTCTTTCCCATGGCTGCGCAACACGGAGATTTTTTCGATCGAGGCCCTAATTTCTTATCCATGGCTGGAGATTTTTTCGATTTCTTTACCATGGCGACACTGCGCAAGAAACCCTGTCAAATAACGGGTGTGAAGCACCTCCCTTTCGAACGAGATTATTATGTTACTAGTGTGATACATCCCGCGAATTTCGCGGATCGAGAATAAATTGTTATTATTTATTCAAATTATAATAATTATTGTTTTTATTTTAAATATTTAACAATTCTAGTATAATACTAAGACAATGTATTATATGAAAATAGTTCATGATAAGTTTATAATTAAAATATTTAAAAGTATTATTAATTTTATTGAGAATATCGTTAATCGCATCAGAGATATAATTCGTTTGAGTTCAAAAAAATTGTTTTAAATTTTTTTGAACTCAAACTAATGATACTCCTGATTAGATTAATGATACTCTAAAATTATTTCATGTTAAGCTTATTATGAACTCTAATATTAAAGTTCTAATTGTGAATACTGAAATTATTAAATATAAATAAATAAACAGTTTTAAAAATATTACTCCCTCCGATTCATTTTCTATGCATAAAATTGATATTAAATTTGAAATTTATATTCAAATAATATGTGATTATAGAAATAAAATGTATTTGTTTAGTTCAAATGGTTAGAGTTCCACTACCTATAATCAAAATGTCATATGTACAAGTCAAAACTTTACTATCCATAGGTGGGTATTTCATTATTGGAAATGATCATATGCCCACCGGTAGATACAAACTAGTATATCCACCGCGAATGTGATAATGACACATAGGCAGTGAGTCCATTATAATTTTAATTGATATATTTTATCTGCTTATGTGTCATTATCACATTCACGGTGGATACATATTAGTTTGTGCTCACCTGTTGGCATGTGATCATTTCCAATCTCATTATATATAAATTGCAAAGTTATAACTTAGTAACTCTTTTATTTACAATTCATGTAATAATTTGACTAGCATTTAACAAAAATTGGAGTTAATCGCTTTAAAATGTCGAACCTTTCTTGAGGAGGGGAGGTGAGTTTTCAGCCGTGGACAATTACACTTTTGTCCAGGGAATCAATTGAGAAGATTTGAAAATCCTGACATGTGACAGTGAAGTCAATAACAAAAAACAAAAATTAACATGATTTGCGAGGAATTATTTCGAAATTGATATGTAAATATAATATCTTTTATATTAGGTCTATCTAACAATATAACAATTTTCATATTTTTAGCACAAAACATTTATTGGATTTTGAAAGTACGAGTAAAAAGTATAGTATAAAAATAAATTAATTGATTGATATCAAGTCATACTATAAATAAATTAATTGATTGATATCAAGTCATTATCTTTCTTAGAGAGATGTTCATACACTCACCATAAAACATTATGGCTACACTTGCTGAAGTAGACATGGTTTTAATAAACTTAAAATATTTTGTTAGTGCTCACAAGAACTACTTGTAGTTATAAGATTGCTTTTAGATGAAACAATGTTCCATAGATTCAAACATGTGGAATTACTATCTAAACATCCAAATCAAACAATATATGAGCATATAAAAAGGACATAATATGGGCCACTATGACTTTCTTGTTGAAATGTTTATTGATTAAAAAAAAAAAAGTAATAGTGAATGCCCAGTTTGGACCAAATGGAAAGCTTATATATATTTATATCTTCCATCCTTCCATTATCCTTTTAAATAATGCCTCCATCTAATTAAGTATTCATTCAAAATACACTTTATTTGCATTTTGCCACTGGTTGGTGTTCACTTAACTAGTATTATTATGGTGTCATTTTTTGCACTGGTAGGTTTTCTTAAAATGTCATATGCTAAGAAAGCACGAATTGAACCAACTGTCAAGCTAGGCGGAAGACTGGAGTATTGTTCGGGGCCAAAATAATACGGAGAAATATGACATTTTAGAAAAAAAAAAATTAAGAAGATATAATTTAGTAACAATCTAAAACAAATATTCAGTACATGTAAATGTGCATATTTAGTACATATGATAGGTGTACACTAATAACTATACAGATGCAGATGTGCAGCGAAGAATTATTTTCTTTTTTGTTTTTGGATTTTTATTTGTCCGAACACTTTTTGATGGGTGTATTAACAAAAGATAACACTGTATATAACCTTGACCCTTTTTTATAGCACAAGCAAAGATTGGGCCGCAGTGAACCCAATAAAAATTCAAACGGCCCAATTTGCTGACGGGACTCCCTATAAGATAATAATCTCGTTCGAAAGAGAGGTGCTTTACACCTGCTATTTGCTAGGGTTTCCTGCGTAGTGTCGACATGGTAAAGGAATTAGAGTCTAGATCAAAAAAATCTCCAGCCATGTATAAGAAATTAGGGCATCGATCGAAAAAATCTCCGTGTTGCGCAGCCATGGGAAGGAAATTAGGGCACCGATCGAAAAAAAGGGGAAAGCAATTATCGAAAAAAAGGGAAGGGATGAAAAAGGAATGGCCTCCATTGAAAGATTGTCCTCAATACAGGAGAGGTTTGATTACGGACTATTTGAAGAAGAGGCCTTATGAAAACAAAGAGTACGATATCGATGCGGAGGGAATTTACTTTTCCGACGATAACAAAAACCGAGTCGGGCGTCGTCCACACTACTACAAACACAGCGACATAAAGAAATTTCTTCATCAAGTCCGTTCATCTAGGGTATGTATCTATCCATCTAATTTAAATTCCTAATTTCTCTAATTTGAATTAATTATTGATTGGTTTAGGTTAGGGGATTTAAATAATGTGCTAACAGTTAAAAAAATGGTGGTGATTAGGGCTACGATGTGGATGAGAACCCTCCCCCTCGTGTTTTGAACTCTCCTTTCATGCCTCAGGAGCCAAAAACCAGCAGCCTCTACAATAACGAAAACGGGCAACCATCGTATATGGCTAATCTTGTAACAAAGATGCTAAGGAAGCATATTAAGTCTAAGGTACTCCTTAATTAATTTTCTCGTTATTAATTAATGAGGATTAGGGGTGTTTGTGTTGTCTCGTTGAAGTTTTTGCCACAATTATTATATCTGTCGTTGTTAATTATTGGAATTGTTGCAGACGGGTAAAGTATATAATTATGTAGAGACTTTGAAGCTTGTTTATTCCATGATTGGGGTTCTCCTTTTGACCTTTACTGCTAAGGAAGACGTAGATGATGCACCATTGGAGACATTTCTGGCAACTGTCTTTGCACCGGCACCTGCACGACCCAACAAGCACAGATACGAGGTTTTAGAGTGTTTTCTCAAGCCAGACGGACCTGCTCCCACAGAATGATTTGTTTAGTGAGTATATGGTACTATTGGTGAATTATATTTAAGAAGAATACAATCATTTACACAACTTTATCTCTTTTTTGCAGGGAGGGTCATGAGTTGAACTTTCTGGATAAGATTGAATCAAAAGTTTGGTATTGAAGTAATTTTAATGTTATTTGAAGTGGACTGTGAATCAACTTAAATATAGTTTAGTTTCGCTAAGTATGAATTTATATTTTGTAGTAATGTTTTTAGTACGCACTAGATTGTGTTGATGAATTTGCTTAATATTTTAGTTGATGAAGATGTAGTAGATGTTGGTATTGATGAATTTGTTATAGTATTTAAGTTAAATATGTGTTTATACAGTAATTTCAATGTATAAGTTAAATTTGTGTGTTAACAGGAGCTCATTCGAGCCGAGCTCATTTTATTCAGCGAGTCGAGCTTGAGCCCGAGTTTAATAGGCTAACTTTTGAGCCAAGCCAAGCCCCATTTCGAGCTCGATGCATATTTAAGCCGAGCTCAAGTACCCACTACTCGGGCTCGCTCGACTCGTTTAACAACACTAGTTTTGCTATTTTTAAAAGGTAGGTATCGCAAAGGTTTGATTGTGCTGTGTTTAAAAACATTCCTTAGTTAGATTTCTCATAGCTTTGGCTATGTTGTGTTTCAAGGTTAGATCATCCGTAGCTTTGTTTTGATGTGATTAAAAACATGGATTTTTCTTATCTTGCTTTTGTTATATAAATAGCTTTGGTTGTGTTGTGGTGACTCGACATGGTAGAAATTGTTGTAAATATTGTTAAGTACTTTTATCAATTTAGGATCTATAAACTTGATAATTTATCGAATTTTTTTTCCTATCAATTCCATTATTAATTGATGGGCCCTGCTCCTATTAATTTAAAGATATGCTAGTTACAATTTGTCTAACTTAATATTGTTTGTTAATAAACAATATTTCAACTTCTTAATAATAAATGTGTATAATTAGTACATATGACCATAGGCATACATTACTCTACAATTGTAGTTTTTTAGCAGGGCATTTATTTGTATAGATAGTGCATCCACCGTTGTTGCCTTTTGAGTAAGGCTTGTATTTAGTGTATATATAGTGCCTTTTGTTCATCTAAGAAATTAAATTCATCCTTTATCTTCCGTTTGCTGCGCCCCACTACATCTCAAGTTTCTTTTTCCTTTTTTTACACATCATCCGTTAGTGAGAATACTCCTATATACCCACTTTCAACTTGCAAAAATATTTTATCCACTTACCTTTTGATACTTTTCAAGGCATAATTACCCTTCAAATGGGTAGAATAAATTTTTACAAATTGAAGTGGTCCCCTCCGAATTCACCCACCTCCACCATTCCTTTGGTCAAATACAATCCCCCAATTCAATAAAATTATAAGAAGAAACAAATATTTCAATTATATATAAATATTAATTAGTACAAATATTATAAATACTTATTGATTATTAAATTTATTGATAATTAACACAATTCCTATAATTACCAAATAAAAATTAATAATTGATTAATTTATTATTCAATGTGTAAGATAAAAATAAGATGAAACTATTTTTGGATTGTAGCGAGTCTTATGGGTAAAATAAATGTTTTTAAATAAGTGTATTAAAGTATTTTCATGTTAATATGGGTAGAAAAGATTTTTTGTATTTGGAGTACTTAAAATAAATTTTAAGTTTATGAAAGTGGGTATCTTAAATCTTCTCCCAATAATTTATGTACAGTAAAATTATCATTTGTTTTTTCAAAGAGTTTCCGTGGTTTATTTATAATCTATAAAAATATTCAATGATTTAAATATAAATATATAATAGATAAAAATTAAATATTCTGAACTTAAATTGTGTTATAATTATTTTCTAAAATTGACATGCTGTTTTCTTCATCTTTGAAATCGTTTAAATTCTATCATAATCACCATTTTCTCAAAAACTTCACGATATGGCCGAATTTTAAAAAATGCACACCCATTTTATTGAAGAAAAAATGACAGGAGAGGAAGGTAAAGTATCAAGTTAGGGTTCTTACTTAAATCTGTTGTTGATGGATTTTTTCTGATGAAATTATACTTGTATACTTGATTTCATGTGATAAATAATACGTAATTCCACACGAGTTGCATTTCCTATGTCTGATAAATTGTTAAAATTATAATGTTTGCAGCCGAAGAATTATCTTATCAGTAACTGCATTATTCCTTGTTACTGAATCCAGATAGCATAGAAAGATCTTGATCTAATGGTCTCCTGTTTTCTTGTTCCGTTTAGCATTTCAAATTTAAGAACATCAACTGCTTTCAAGCTTTCATTTTCGACTGCAGTTTCACATTTTCACTCTTTTCTTGTGATTGTTTTGCAGCCATCGTCTAGGAAACCAGGAAAGAGATGACGCAAATGTCCATTTTGAAAAGGCTTCTGTTGTTATCTCTGATGTTTCTTTGACAATTACCGAGGTATGAGTCTTGATTCAATGTTCCGCCTGTATTGTGCATGCATTTGTTGTTTACTTGACAATGTCATATCCTTGAGAAGCTTTATACATCTAAATATGGTGACACATGTTTGTGATAGCAAAGGAAATGGAAAACAGATGAGACAGATATAATCAATAGTTCCACAATAATATTTGAACTTTGAAACCTTTAAAAGTAAATGTAATTTATAAAGCTGCTCTCTCCACCATACTTGCCACTATCACAATCTGGATGGAGAGTTATTTGCTAGAAGTGTCACACTATCACATTTTCAAATGTGTTTTTGCTTGCTGAGTATGTTTAATGTCCTCGCACTTCTCCCTTACACTCGCTCTTTAGAATGAAGAAAGCTATCAAGTTCAAAGGAGAGATTTTGGATGTCTTATTGTAAGTATTTATTTGAATATGGACCAAACATTAAATATGATATACTCCTCTTTTCAGGCCCAGTAACATGACTGGATCAAACTTATGGAGGTCATATCTACATACAGGACACATGTTGAATTCCTTCATTTAAGACCTATGGTGCCAGTGTCAGAGGATGCAGCCTTGTGGTGGCGTTATGCTGCTCAAGCTGGTTTGCGGCAGAAGAAAATGTGGTAATTTTTATATATGAGTGCTAATAAATAGCCATCTAACAGTTATATTTTTGTTAGGACCATCTAACAGTTATATTAACACTTAAAACTAATCATATGCAGTGTTTATAAGTTCTAGCTTGCTGAGTTACTGGTAACATCTAAGATGAAATATAACTAACATGGATATGTTCAAAAATTTCCATCATATCCCCATGAAGTTCTAATATCTCCATCATATCCTGCAAAAGATCTCCCGCGCTTTCTACGTTAGAATCATATAGTGTCGGAGATGTTGATTATGAAGGATATGACTACAGTTTGAATGGCCATCTCTCTGCTGTCCGCATTATTTTCCATTAAAGATTCGTTCAGGAGGTACTCTTTTTGGCCCTACTCTGGTTTTATATTTTAGATAGTGGTTCTCTGCTGAGGGCTCAGTTACCAAACAATAAAAGCCAAATCAGCTAGTTTCTTGAGTTTAAAATTTTGTTTGTTTGTTAATTCATGAATATTGATTCGTAGTATTTTTAGGGTTAAGTATCTTCCGTTAACTGTAGTTGATGAAGTTCTGTACGTTTTACAATCTAAGATAAATGTTGCTTATTCTCAGGTTTGATGAGCAAAGTAATTTGGATGCCTGTATAAAGTGAATTGTCTGCTAACGAATAGAAAATGAATTGTCTCCTTTTTGAACAGTGCATTAAGAGTATATAATCCCAACATGCAGAGAATCGTAAATACACAGATAGCTCGTTTACTGACTCCAAGATTGAAGATTTAGACCTGCACAGACTATTTTTAAAAGATGGATATGAATCTTCAACAATCTTTAAAGTTGCTAATGGGCTTCAATTTAAATCCTTGTTAATGGAATGCATGTAGACTCCTTTGCCCTTTTCTCCTGTTGCATATCTGGACTTCGAGTTTAGCTTTCTTATAGTGTAAGGGGTGTCCTGATCCTTCAAGAAGTCAAAGCCTTGGACCAGTTGTAATCTGTTGCAGACTCAGGCATTGAATCTGGGAAGAAACACTTTTGATGGTTAATTCAATTTCTAAGTTAGAATTCAATATCAACAAATTATGAAAGGTAGACTGGCTTCCTGCCTCATGATAGACTTTTCTCCTTGTTCACTACCCCAAAAAATGTCATTGTGGTGATAGATGCATGTGTTGATGTGTATTGGATGGAAATAACTTACTATCTTCCAGCACTTTTCATATCTATTTTGATTTTCACTAAAACAATAGGAAATAATATAATAGTGAAATTCAGTTTGTGTATTATTCAAAAGTCTTTGTTGGTTCCTAGATGTTAACAGGTCTAGATGTTAATAAGAATTAGTTTGAAACTGTTCTCTTTTTTTTATATGCTCGACTGTGGTCCAATTCTATCTATTGAAGACAAATTCGATGATTGTTTTTCATGGTGGTCTCTTTCCTTTTAAATTCCTAACATGGTGATGATGCTTCTGATTTTCTAATTGATTAATGACCAGTATGAGTGGTTTTGGTCCTCATAATATATAAATTTTTATCAAGTTCAACTAACTCTTTGATCTAGTGTGGTTATTGGTGGTACAAATGTTGTATGTTCAGAGTTTGCTTCCCTGTATTACTCGTTCAGCTCCTCGTCATTCTAATTACCAGTAGACATGTTCAGAGTTTTTATCTGGAGTTGATGGATATTCAGATTGTCTATTTATTTAAATTCTTTACTTGATCATACTGTCTATTTTTTAAACTGGAAATATTGTTTGGTGAAGTAATTAAACATTAATTACCTTTCTCTGTGTCGTTGCTGGTGGCTTTTGATTTCTGCATAACTTTTAATTTGTTTTCTTACAGCAATCAAGGACATCCATACTGTGGCATTACCCTTGCAAAACTTGCTGCTGTTACAATGGATGAACATGGAAATGAAACCTTCGACACAAGTGGTGCTTTAGGTATCTTTCATGCTTTTCATTCTAAATGTAGCTTCCTTAGACTTTAGGCTGGCTTAAAGGTTAAATTTACTTGTGAAGTGGTTTTTTTAGAGTATAATTTTTCAAAAAGTCTGAATGCCATTGTGGAATTACTGTATATCTCCTTAGTTACGTTTTTCTTTTTAAATATGCTACTACAACATTGGAGCATGTATCAGGTTCACTTTGGCTTTGTATAGATGTATAAAGTGTACATTGAGTATTAGTGGTGCATAAATATCTGGATTCATTGGTATTTATTTTCTTCCACAGTCCTGTTATAGTCATTGCAACTTGAAAGGCTTGCCATGTATCATGATACAAATCGTGATCCCTGGAAATTGGACAAGAAATGGGAGGATCTTAGCCCTCAGGAATGGATTGAGGTATATTCTTGTATTGAGTTATTTATGGTCTTTCCCTCTCTTCAAATCTGTCCCCACTCGTATTAACATGGTGACCTATTTCTCTCTTGATTCTGGGCAGTAACTATTGTGGAGTTGTTCCATGCTAACTTGTGGGGTTCTCTTGATAAGAAAATGCAAAAAATTGTGGAGAATAATAGTTCCGGGAGTACTGTGGCCAGTTTGGATGGAGAGGATTAAGAGGTTGTTTGAAGACAGTAGTGAGTCTTGTGGGGAGGTGTGTGATAGGATCAAACTTAGAGTTGCACTTTGGGCTTCTAGTCATGAGGTGTTTAAGGTGTTTGAGGAGTGTTGTTTTTTTCCAAGGGACTTCTCATCCCTTGCACCTTTCTTTCTTTTGCAATAAAATTTTCTGTTTCCTATAAACAAAAAATATAATGCATCCCAACTTACTATTTGCCATTGTTCGGAGCTCCTAGTGGAATTTTGAACCTAATAACAAAAGACATCAGATATTTCTTATGTGATGGTCTTAATGAGTCCAGTAAGCTCAGTCTCTTGGAATATATGGTTTTTCGTCCTAAAAAGGGCGGTCTGGGTATATGTAAATAAAAAAAAAAGGCTTTATTAGGTAAATGGTGGTAGCATTTTCAACAAGTCAGGTATTCTCTTTGGCGTAGTGTTTAGAAGCAAAACTGTTGCAAGAGAACAACTGAGATACTAGTCTTGTGGTTTTTACATTCATATTGCTGTTTGGTCTGCTGCTTTTCATTTTCAATATTGTGTTTCCTTAAAACTATGTCATCTTATTATGTTGTATCTGACAGTCATCGTTTTTCTTGGGAGCAAATCCAGAAACTATGTCATCTTCGTAGACAATATGTGCAATTATATGCCGATTCGCTGCAGCAATTAAACGTGGATAATTCCGAAATAAGAGGCATTGAGAAAGATCTCGATCCAAAAATTATTCTGCTATGGAGGTGTGCAAGAAGTGTGTTATGTCTACAGATTGGACTACATAAAGCACACAGAAGGAAATGACCTATAGAAACTCTCTACACTTCCCTTCTTGTCTCAAACGTCATATACTTGCATACATAAAGAAAAATATGTCAGATGAACGCTTAATACAATACATGTATTTTTATCTTTTGGATTCTTTAAATTATGGCCTGAGTACACGATACTTCTGTGGATTCAGATGTTGAACTTGAGTTGGGTTCTGTTTGGTTGTTGCTGGTTCTTTAATTATCAGCATTAGATTGAAATATATGATCTCCTTTCCCTGATTGTTATTTAGGTTTCTTGCCCATGCAAAGGTTGAATCAGTAAAATCAAAGGAAGCTGCTGAACAGAGGATGCTTCAGAAAAGAGGATGGTTTTCCTTAAGATGGTCCGTGTAGTTTACTTCATCATTTTCTTTCCTCTGCACTATCATCTCATTCTTTCAGTTTTCTTTGTTGAATTGGTTGAAGTTTTGGTTGATTCCATGTTATATTCGTCTTTGGTAATCATATACCAACATATTGCCAGCTGTTTACGGGGAAACAGCCACAAATGTATGATTAATTAAGCTGCCTTACTCATTAGCTTTAATATTTTTCTGCATCACATATTATTATCCTGTTAAAACACTTCTTATATTTGTATCTGTTGAAGCGTTAATTTTCCTAATTTTATTTATATTTTTGTCTACCAGGCGAAACACTTCCGGGGATGACTTCGTAGTTGACAATCCAGGTGTTTACGGTTAATTGCACATAATTTCACGACTTTTGGGGTGTTTATCAATTATAACATGTCCATTTAAAATTTGCAATTTGCTACACAAGCCAAATATTTCAGGCTAATTTTCGGCGTAATTAAAAATGATGTGGCAGCTGAAGCCGTCTTCAATTCGATACATCGGCTGCCACATCATCTTTTGTTTCACTGGAGAATTGCAACAAAGAACTAATTCGTGTATTGAATTGCATATTTTAAAAGGACATGTTATAATGATAAACCCCAAGAAGGTCGTAAATTTTTTATGCAATTAACGCTTAAGTTTTGAGGTGCTCTTTGGGTGTTGGGTTATAAGAATTTTACGAGGATCTAGTCAGTGACTGGAGTTTCACTTTATAGGATATGTAACTTATGTAAACTCTATCTATTTATAATTTGTAATAGGGATCCATTATATCATTCTTTCATTAATAAAATCTTGTTTCCTATCAAAAAAAAAAAAAAAAAAAAAAGAAAGAAAAAAGAAAAGAAAAAAGAAAGTAAAGTAGAAGGATGAAGTTTTGGCCAAAGTAACTGGTAAAGTATTAATTGGTAATGATTTTCTTGCCTCACAATTCTAAGAATTTTGCTCCAATATTTTTGGGGGTGGATGTATATCCATTATCCATGGTTCTCTTCTTTGCTAGACTTTCTTCTCAACAAACCTTGTAACTATCTTATTTTATCCTTTCCTTTAATTTCATTCGTTGGCTAGTGGATGATTTTTATCTTTTAAGGTGAGGATCATCAGTGGTTAGTGGATGATTTTAGCCAGAAAAAAAAAATAAAAACAAAAAAAATACTTTTTCTTGGATTGACGAATATTTTGGTGTGTAATATTGACAACGTAAGAAGTGTCTTTACCATTGATTTATAAATTTAAGGCCATCCATGTTGTTTATTCATAATTAGTCTTATCTCAGATTCCACTGCTTAAATTTTTCTGGATGTTCTTGTGATATCTCTCTCCTTGTGGCTGAATTTTTTAGGTGCTTATGGAAAGTTATGATCGATTTTTATGTTTTGTGAAGAGGAGCACTGCTGTTAGTCCTACTTTTGCACTGGAAACTGCTACTGCTTTGCAGGTAATATGCTTTAACAGTTCGTGTATTCTTGCTTTGGGAAGCCTAGCATTTAGGTGATTTTTCAATTCGTATATTGCGTTTACTGTTTGACGCTAACCTCTTGAGCAATTAATGTATTGGACAGCATAAAATTGAAGAAGTAACTCAGAAAGCTCAGGAGCAGTTTCAAATGGTGTTAGAAGAGCAGAGCAGGTGAACTTTCATATGATATCACTTCCATTTCACATTTTCATTATCTGGAAATAAAGCCCAATACCAAAAAGTCATTCTCCATTATGTTTTCCTTTGGAACCATTCTCTTCCATCAAAAAATTTGAAACACCTTCATTGTTCACTCCAAAAGACATTCCTATGATAAAGATAAAAATTATATCCCCTATTCCCCCATACATTTTCTAGTATAGCTCTGTCCAAAAGTATATCAGGGACACCTTGCCCTTTGTACTTGTCTTTATTTAATAAAGTTAAATCTGTTATATATATGTGTATATATATATACACACCCACACACGTAGAAATTGGTGGCTCATTTCTATTTGGATAGAAAGGAACAGTTTTTTGAGAAATCACATGATTCAATAAAGGATGTGTGGGATAGGATCAAATGTAGAGTTGCTCTTTGGCCTTTGGGTGTTAGGCCATAATGGTTTGACAAGTTCACATGTTTTGGATTTGGTAAGATATTGGCCTTATGCCTTATAGTCATCTTTCAAGGGATCACCTTTTTTCCCTTCATATATAAAAGAAAAAAAAAGAAACTCAGGGGCTGTCTTGTCTGTGTCATCTGAGATGCTGGCAAGGAGAAGTAATTATCTAGAAAGTCCTGAGAGGGAGAGAAAGAAGATAACCTTTTAACAAAAATCTCTTTTCTTTTCATTAAAAATTTACAGCATTCTCCTTCAATGGCATATTTTTGTGTGTGTAACATATTGGTGACGAGTCCCTATCTTTTGCCATAATTTCTCTTCTGGCAAGGAGCAATTTAAGCTGATATATTTCTTCAACTCCAATTGCATTGGCCATGAGATTTTTAATCTGGACAAGTGCATCAAAATTTATAAAGTATCATGTATGATTCTTATCCTTAAGCCACGGTATATCTTTCTCTTTTATACTCCGCGGTACTCTGGATCTCCTGAATGTTTTTTCTTAGTCACTTCTACTGATTCTTGAGTGATGGGATAGGTTTCAGTTCCATACCATGTGATTTTTTTTTCATTTTGAATTTACAGTTTTTATAGAAAAATGCTACATGGATTTATTATAATTTTGATTCATTTTTAATCTAAACAACAATTCAATCAATTTGATTCTAACAAATATGGAGTAATGGAATAGATTGGTAAGAGATTTTTAAGGCTGTTATTGTAATGCATACTTTTATCTTAAGATGGTGCGGCCTCCCGCAGGATGTTTTTTTTTTATTTTCTTAAATTCATTTTAATCTTTTGATATCACCAGATTTGCTCTTGATATTGATCTTGACGCTCCCAAAGTTAGTGTGCCTATAAAGTCTGGTAACTCTGATGAGATGGACAGCTATCTTCTATTGGATTTTGGTAACTTTACTTTATGTACAAAGGTATGTAATTTCCATATTTTTGTTGATTTGCTTATATTTCATGATGGGTTTTGCAAAATATATTTTATCTTCATAACAGGAGAATGGTCAGCTCCTTGATCGTGGACACAGTCTATTCTCTCGTTTTCATGTCTGGAAGAGATATTGCGGCTTTCTTTACAGATTGTGGTTCCAAGAGTCAGCCTTTTAGTTGGTGTTCCCAAACTCCAACTTCTGCCTGTTCAGAAGATGCTGGCAGATTTTATTCTCTAATTGATAGGTCTGGAATGTCTGTAATTGTTGATCAGGTATATTTCATAGAGTGGGTTCATCGAAGCTTTAGTGTTTGTATTGTAAAATTTATTTATTGATTAATACATACTTTTTTAACCGCTAAGATCAAGGTACCTCATCTGAATTATCCATCGACACGCATATCTGTTCAGATCCCAAGTCTTGGCGTACATTTCTCACCAGACAGATATTTCAGGCTCAATCAATTGCTGAAATTATTCAATGGTTCAATGCCTGATGATGAGCAGCATAGAGTCGAACACGTCCAAACTGATCTTATCCCTGGGAGCCACCAGATTTGGCAGCTGAGGCGAGAATTCTTGTTTGGAAGGTATGGATGGTAATACTTGAAATGCTACAAGCCTGATGAGGAGCGCCCCGATGTGGTGACGTATGCCCTCGACGCTTTCTATCAACAACAGGTCGACGATTTTACTACGTTCGATTTTCACTTCCAATTGCTTTTGGAACGAGATCGTATTATTTTTTCATTGGAGCCCATGTAATACGCGACCACCTTAATCGTTAAATTTGTCTAGATATATAGCTAGGTTTTGAGAGATTTCTGAATTTTTGTTCTGTCAACATTGTGGAATGGATAGATCATTCCAATAATGATTGTAATTTACATTCTTTATGGATACTTTCATTTCAACAACATGGGTCATTAGAATTTCAATATTTGAAGGTTCCATTTTTACTGTGATATTCATTGATTCTTAATTGAAGCAGACAATCAAAAAAAAATTATTATTCTGAGACAATCAAAATTTATTAAATATTAAATTTATTCTTGTGCAGGGAATTGGTTATTCAGTTGCTGCTTGGCAATCCTGTTTCCTTGTATTATCTGGATTGCACCTTTATGTATTGGACTCTGAAACTTCCCAAAGCTATCAACGGTGTTCAAGGTCTACCATTTGATATTCATGTTCTTTTTGTTAATATCAACCACTTTGATAGTTTTTTTGCCATTGATGAAAAAAGTGGGTAAAAGTGGGGCAACTAAGTAAGGCCATGAAGAAAAATATCAGGGTAGCAGAGATAAGAATATTGAGATTGATGATAGATTAGGTATAATAAATAATGCACTAGTAAGGGGGTGAGGTAGCACAAATAGATGAGAAAATGAGAGATGCACTTAAGATGGTTTGGACATGTGCATAGGGGACTTCTAGATGCCTCAGTTATGCATGTAGAATATAGAGAATCTTTAACTCAAGCAAAACAGGGGAGACCTAAAATATTGGAAGAAACTATCAAAAAGACATGTGATACTCAAACATGAATTAGACCATGGGTTTCAATTGAACACGATAATCCATACTTAGTGGGATAAAGGTTTTCTTGTAAAGTAATTGGGTGAAATTATCTGGCATTTTTAAGCTTAATATACCCTTTATCCCAAAAATAGTCTTGTTTCTGAATTTTTTATTTTTCTCCTGAAAATAACAGTAATGTTTCAATAGTCAATGTTAATTTTGAAGAAACCATGAACTCTTTGGGCCTCGAGAGTCATATTTTAGCTTTACTCCATGCATTAAGATTTAAAATAGTGTCCTTAAATGATCCTTTTTCGTCCTGTCGATTTCTTGTACTGCAGCATAGCTGGTAAACAAGTATATGATGTTACTCCATCAAGTGTAGGTGGTTCACCTTTCTGTATTGCTGTGAGCACTAGAGGCACGAATATTCAAAAGGTAGGTTATGTTTCAGTGAGATTTTTATTAGAGTATTTCCTCACATTCTTGAGTAAGGATTGTCTGTCATTTTACTGCATGCCTTTATTGATCATATGCGTAAAAAATATCTGACGGTATAAAATTTAAAAGTTTTTGGCGATTGTCCGGTGTCAAAGTGATAGACCACCAACAATGTTGGTATACAGGAGAAGTACGAAGAAGAACTTTTCTTATTTGACTTTTCTTGACTTTTAATGTGAGACTTAATTTGTAGTACTTAAATGGATAAAATATTTTTATGTGGTGACATATTGTTCAATTTAAGTGAATGAATCAAAATGAAGATGTTATTCTATATGATTATTAGTGAAATAGGATGTAATTTAGAAGTGTTTGTAGGGGTTTGAATAGTGGAATGAGAAAATAAAATTGGGACAGAGGGAGTACCTTGGAGGAAAACCTAGGAGTTTTATCAAGTTTTGTAGCCTTACGGGGATCCTCAATTGAGGAACTGTTCGTGGTTTTCAATTAATTTCAGTATTCATCCATATCTTAACTCTTATCAAAACGGATTTTTTTTGGAATTATTATGAATCTGTGCTTCCTTGCCCATTTTCCATTCCAAAGAGATAAATTTCGATTTGATGTGGCGGAACATATATTTTTTAACTGATGGAAGATCAGAAGGAACACGAAAGTAGTTTTTTATCAATGTAAACAAATTGAGTAGCTATCCTAAAGCAGCAGAATTTCTGTTTCGTATAAAAAAATGACTAAAAAGAGTGGATGCTTTTACTAACTTGCTGGAAAAAGTACCTCACAATTAATGTTGAAGATTAGAAGGAAAAAATTCGGTTGAATCACGTACTGTTCTTCAAGATGCACATGGTACCATTATATATTATCTTCTACGTTAATACAAATGCTTCTGGTATTCTCTTCTTTATTAATGAACATGTTGCTGCCGCATATTCTATTCTTCTCATCTTCTCCCGAAACTTAACCATTTGTGGGTAGGTTCATCTGTCATGCTATTTGTTTCTTGGAAACTGCCATTCAGTATCTAACTAGGTTGTTATGTGTAACAATCTCTTTTGCAAGTCTCGTAATATTAGTCCATATCTGAATATTCTTGATTAATGTCATCTGTTTAAGCCTTCTCTTCTTTTCTTATGCAAGCAAGGCTCTAGAGTCTTTTAGCACTTTGATAGTAGAGTTTCCAAACGAAGAGGAAAAGTCAGTGTTAAAGTTGCTAATGGGCTTTCAATTTAAAACCTTGTTAATGGAATGCATGTAGACTCCTTTGTCCTTTTCTCCTGTTGCATATCTGGACTTAGAGTTTACCTTTCTTATAGTGTAAGGGGTGTCCTGATCCTTCAAGAAGTCAAAGCCTTGGACCAGTTGTAATCTGGTGCAAACTCAGGCATTGAATCTGGGAAGAATTCATATCAACAGATTATGAAAAGTAGACTGGCTTCCTGCCTCATGATAGACTTTTCTCCTTGTTCACTACCCCAAAAAATGTCATTGTGGTGATAGATGCATGTGTTGAGTATTGGATGGAAATAACTTACTATCTTCCAGCACTTTCCATATCAATTTTGATTTTCACTAAAACAATAGGAAATAATATAATAGAGAAATTCAGTTTGTGTATTATACAAAAGTCTTTGTTGGTTCCCAGATGTTAACAGGTCTTGTGAATGTGTATCTGCAGATAACTGCTTACTTCATGGAGCTTGCCACTCCTCATACGGAAGAAGCAATAAAGCTTGTTGATAAAGTTGGAGGAATAGAATGGCTGATCCAGAAATATGAGGTTGATGGAGCATCTGCTGTAAAATTGGACCTTTCGTTGGATAATCCCATTATAGTCGTTCCGCAAAACTCACTGAGCAAAGAGTTAATTTGAAACTGTTTTTTTTTTTATATGTTCGACTGTGGTCGCAATTCTATCCACTGAAGACAAATTCGATGATTGCTTTTCATGGTGGTCTCTTTCCTTTAAATTCCTAACATGGTGATTTGATGCTTCTGATTTTCTAATTGATTAATGACCAGTATTGAGTGGTTTTGGTGGTATAAATGTTGTATGCTCAGAGTTTTCTTTCCTGTATTTACTCATTCAGCTCCTCGGCATTCTAATTACCTGTAGACATGTTACAGTAGAGTGATCCAACTCTTTTGCGAGTCAAGTACAAGAGCTCATCTTTCCTTCCTGGTCTTTTGAGTTTAGATTAGCACTACTTCAATCCTTTATCTTCTTTGATGACCTTCTCTAATGGAAGTTTTGAATCTTCTAAAAGTGTCACTAGAATGAACCCTTCCTTTAGGATGTGTGATTTAGAGTTAGTCACAGTATATATTTTTTTTTGCATATTTACTTGACAGGGTAATACATTTAATACAGTGTAGCTACCCCTGTTGATCGACTTTTTCAGTCTTTCTAGTAGTTTAGGTTATTCTAATATCTTGGGATCTCTCACTTTCTCTCCGGGATCTAAAATATGAATGTTGACTTTGATTTTATTTTTATTTATCTTTTGTTTTCGTTTTTCCTTTACATTCAAATACATGGTATCTGATACTTTGAGTTCTGATGCTATTGTTGGAGATTGAAATTTCTCCTATACTCTTGTCTGTTGTACGTTATGGTGTTGAAGGGACTTTTTGTTTCCTTTGTATATTGAATTTATTAAAGAAATTTGGTTTCATATATTAATGAGATTTATTAATGTGAAAATTGAGTTATTTTCCCAGTTCGTATATACTTTAACATTGTGTTGTCTATTGTTTGTTACCTGTATTGTTCTGCAGATGATTTTAGTTCAAGGGTGATGACACTTTGGTTTTGTCAATGTTGTAAACAAGATAACAATAAGAAATCACTGGAAACTTTGTTCTGGTCATTTGTGTTGGGTTCTGGTACCATGGAAGAGAGTGGAAATCATCTCTTAATTAATTTTTCATGAATGATATATTACAATACAATATATGATAGGATTGGAATGAAATGAGAGGAAGAATGATAATCAGGAAATTAAATTAAGGAATGTTAACTAATAAAGGTAAGTTGACTAAACTATTTAATGCATTACCAAACTTTGCTCGAATTTCAAAACACAAAGGTGTGCTGTATCTAGCTTTCAGCATCTGTATTTGGAATATATTGTTTACAGACACAGAAAGCAGTCTTTTGCAAAAAAAAAAAGGCAAAAACTTGTATGAGACCGTCTCATAATATGAGACCGATCAAATTAAAAAAAGTGATAGGGTTATAATTAAATGTGATAGTATTTTTAAAGAAAAGTGATAAGTCACTTTTAACAAATATATTATCACTTTTTGTTTAAACTTTATCACTTTTTAAAAGTGACAACTTTTTAATTAATAAGTGAAACGTTTTAAGTTAAAAGTGGATCAATTATTGGTCTCATACTATGAGACGGTCTCACACAAGACTTACTCAAAAAAAAAATAGCTATTTTTTCTTCTACCTGTTTCATTTCTTTATGCTACACATGCATTCAATATTATGCTAATTGCTTCCTTGTTACACTAGTATCTGTATGATTTTAAATTCTCTATTCGATAGAGCTTACTCAATTGAGCAATCGAGCTAGAAATTGGGCCAGGCTAGGCTCAAAGCTAGCCTATTAAACACAAGCTCGAGCTCAAGCCTGTTTAACAAAGAGCTTGGCTCAATTGAGCTTCTGTTAACACACAAAATTAACTTATACATTGAAATTACAGCCAAAACACATACTAAAATACTGTAACAATTTCATCAACACCAACATTTACTACATTTTCATCAACTAAAATATTAAGTAAATTCATCATCACAATCTAATGCGTACTAAAAACATTACTACAAATATAAATTCATACTTGGCAAAACTAAACCACAATTAAATTGATTCACAGACCACTTCAAATTACATTAACTTCACTTCAATATCCAACTTTTGATTAAACTAGCCAGCGAACCCGAGTAGTGGACAATCACCTTAGACTGACAACACGGCAATCTTTCAAGTAGTAAATATCTGATACTATGGCTCTTTCAATCTTGAAATAGCCATGAAAACCCCAATTCTCTCCAGATGTGTTTTGAGCAATATAATATTGAATACCATTCTCTTCGCCAAACCCTATCAAGGTAATGGCATGGTATCCAGATTTTTTCTTCATTGCCTTTCTTTCATCTTCTGCAGTGTAAACTCTTTTCTGAAAATATAATATTATTAGATTCATCATAAGATTGACTATAATTAACACAACAAGTACAAACCACCAACCTCAAACCAATTTGCTAGATCGTTGGTTGCCATGACAGCACCCGTAAGAGCACGTCCCTCTTTCATATAACTAGCAGCAATTGCATGATCATTTATGCAGTAAAAAGTGCCAACTCTAATTATTTGATCCTATATATGAACAAAAACCTAATATTAGAATTAAAATAGATTGTAATATATATATATATATATAAATATCTTAAACTAAAAACAGGAATAAATATCTTACTCTTGGTACTACATCCTTCAGACAACCTTTACACTCTCCCTCATAGGGATAGTCTTTTGCTAGAGAAACTCCAAATCGATGAATGTAAGCAAACGCATTAAGAAAATGATTCCCCTGACCATAATCAGGAGAATCATCCTCCTCATCTGTTGCTCCAAGTGGAGAATCCTCCTCCTCATCCGTTGCTTCAAGTGGAGAATCCTCCTCCTCCTCATCTGTTGCTTCAAGTAGAGAATCCTCCTCCTCCTCATCTGTTGCTTCAAGTGGAGAATCCTCCTCCTTCTCAAGTGGATAGTACAAATCAAGGCAGTCCAATAATTCTTGAACAGAGCCTTGGGACCCCACACCTTGGTTAATGCTCAGATCAATATAAATCAGGTTCATAACAACGAAAGCATAACAACATCCTAAAAAAAAAAATAGTTAGATATTAAAAAAACATTTTTTTTATATTTGTTAATAGATGATAGATGAAAAAAAATGTGTAATAATAATTATAAGATAAATAAAAGAAGTTCTCAAAGTATTACGTGCATCCCCTTGATATATCACTGGAGGAAGACAGTCTTCAGGCAGACAAAACTGTGCCTAAGAGCAAAAACAAAAAAACCAAAACAGTATAAAGTCAGATTTCAAAAGGCATTGTTATAATTAATACAAAAAAGAATTTCTTACTTTGGTGAAGAAATCGGTTTGGAAAACATTTTCTTCAAATTGGTTAGACCTGATAACCATTTGGACATTAAAAATGAGTAGTCAGCATAAGAAATTCTTGAGTTTACAATATATTGTCATTTTGTACCTTTTTCGACGAAATGCAAGAATTTCACTATTCCGTTTTCTCTTTTTTGCAACTTCAGCCCTGTAAAACCTTAGTACAACAAATGTCAGTATACAAACAAATGGGAAAAAGAATTCTGGAATTCATAACAAAATTCTTGACATTCATACCTAAGATAGGTAAAGAAATGATTAAATAAAGGAACACCCTTTTTCTTAATCTTCCACCTTACTGCAATCGAAGTAAAAACGCCAAATAATTATTATAGAAAAGAAATTTGCTACTTCAAGATAACAAAAATTCACATAATAGCAAGATTGTGTGAGAGAAAGAAACCAATGAAAATAGACCACATTCAAAGAGTTGCAGGCAAATTAGTCCACATTCAATTAACATTCAAAGAGTTACAGGCAAATAAGATAAATAAAAGAACTTCTCAAAATATTACGTGCATCCCCTTGATATATCACCGGAGGAAGATCGTCTTCAGGCAGACAAATCTGTGCCTAAGAGCAAAAACAAAAAACCAAAATAGTATAAAGTCAGATTTCAAAATGCATTGTTATAATTAATACAAAAAAGAATTTCTTACTTTGGTGAAAACATTTTCTTCAAATTGTTTAGACCTGTAAACCATTTGGACATTAAAAATGAGTAATTAGCATAATAAATTCTTGAATTTACAATATATTTTGTCATTTTGTACCTTTTTCGACGAAATGCAAGAATTTTACTATTCCGTTTTCTCTTTTTTGCAACTTCAGCCCTGTAAAACATTAGTACACCAAATATCAGTATACAAACAAATGGCAAAAAATTGCTGGAATTCATAACAAAATTCTTGACATTCATACCTAAGATAGGTAAAGAAATGATTAATTAGAGGAACACACTTTTTCTTCATCTTCCACCTTACTGCAATCGAAGTAAAAATGCCAAATAATTATTATAGAAAAGAAATTTGCTACTTCAAGTTAACAAAAATTCACATAATAGCAAGATTGTGTAAGAAAAAGAAGCCAACGAAAATAGACCAAATCAATGAAAATACTAGACTTTTTTATGTTAAAATTAGTCCACATTCAAAGAGTTGCAGGCAAATGACAATCTGCACACTCACTGCAGCAATTAACGAACTAAAAAGGTTGTATTCATCGAGTTTAGATGGTGTATGAACAAGAGAAATACTACAATGAGTCCACATTCAAAGAGTTGCAGGCAAATGACAATCTGCACACACACTGCAGCAATTAACAAACGAAAAAAGTTGTATTCATCGAGTTTATATGTTGTATGAACAAGAGAAATACTAGACTTTTTTATGTTATAATGAGTCCACATTCAAAGAGTTGCAGGCAAATGACAATATGCACACTCACTGCAGCAATTAACAAACTAAAAAAGTTGTATTCATCGAGTCTATATGGTGTATGAACAAGAGAAATACTACAATGAGTCCACATTCAAAGAGTTGCAGGCAAATGACAATCTGCACACACACTGCAGCAATTAACAAACTAAAAAAGTTGTATTCTTCGAGTTTAGATGGTGTATGAACAACAGAAATAATACAATGAGTCCACATTCAAAGAGTTGCAGGCAAAAATGACAATCTGCACACACACAGCAGCAATTAACAAACTAAAAATGTTGTATTCTTCGAGTTTAGATGGTGTATGAACAAGAGAAATTCTAGACTTTTTATGTTACAATTAGTCCACATTCAAAGAGTTGCAGGCAAATGACAATCTGCACACTCACTGCAGCAATTAACAAACTAAAAAAGTTGTATTCATCAAGTTTAGATGGTGTATGAACAAGAGAAATACTACAATGAGTCCACATTCAAAAAGTTGCAGGCAAATGACAATCAGCACACACACTGCAGAAATTAACAAACTAAAAAAGTTGTATTCATCGAGTCTAGATGGTGTATGAACAAGAGAAATACTACAATTTGTGCACAATCAAAGAGTTGCAGGCAAATGACAATCTGCACACACACTGCAGCAATTAACAAACTAAAAAGGTTGTATTCATCGAGTTTAGATGGTGTATAAACAAGAGATCAAGCCATAAATAAGTCCGAAATTTGTACTATCCTTTGGGTAATATATACCGAGAGGAGGATCAAATACAAGGGCCCAAAACATAAATTAAATGAGCACTACATAAGAGGTTTTTTAAATTTAAATCTAAATGGTCAAAATCCACAAATTCTTCCCCAACAATCTACAATCAAATTCCGTCAAAACCCACAAATTCATTCCCAATAATTTGCAATCACATTTCGTTGAAACACACAAATTAAACGAAACTTGCCAGAGCTCATAAAAACCCATCAATGGAACGAGCTAAAAGTTCGGCTGAAGAGGGGGAAAACCCACAAATTCATCGAAAAAAGAAGAGGGACAAAATCTACAAATTTGCTAAATTACTATAAAGAAATTCGTTGAAGAAAGAAGAGAGGGGGAGGGAAGAAATTCATCAGAAAATTTGCAAAGCCCAAATACCGGAAAATATATACAAGTTACTTTAAAAAATTCACTGAAAAAATTACACATGACAAGGAGTAAGAGAGAGGATAGAGGACAGACATAACCCTGTGGAGGTGGAGTAACACTGTAGCGGTGGTGGCACTCTACCGGTGTGTGATTTCTTGCAAGAAGAGAGAAGAGGGATGCATATTTTGTGGCAGAGGAAAAGAAATACTGATATGAGCCCTAGAACTTGCACCTATCCCAGCTCTACCCCGTACTCATATAATGCCCGTACCTTTTCTTTGAGTATGTTTAAGCTAAACTCACCCAGCTGAGTACCCGTATTATGATCCTTACTTTTTTCTTTTCTTTTTTTGAGTATTTTTAAGTTAAGCCAAGTTAAGTTGTTTATATACTGAAAAGTGTAAAATTAAAACACTGAAAAAATTTGAATTTCGGTTTTCTGTGTAACCAAACAACTTGTCAAGTGTGAACAGAAACAACACTAACTATTGAGTGAGTGCAACGTGCACATAAAACATTTTCAAATATAATTTATGGCAAAAATTTGTATGAGACAACAACACAATTTAACACATACCCTACCAAAGTGCTAATTAGAGCTGTTACACGAAACGAGCTACTCGAGAGCTCGGCTCGACTCGACTCGTTAGGTTAAACGAGCTCGAGCTCAAGCTCGAAAAATACTCGATTTCGTAACGAGCCGAACCGAGCTCGGCTCGTTAGGCTCGATAACTAAGATTTTTCTTAAAATTCCATTAGGCTCGATAGGCTCGTTACACTCGTTAACGAGTCGAGCTCGAATTATTGCTCGTTAACGAGCCGAGCTTGGCTCGACTCGAGCTCGAGTATCAAGTACTCAAGCTCGCTCTGCTCGAATAACAGCACTAGTGCTAATGATTCAATACCCGAGTTATACCTATTCCTATTGTCTCATGTCTTACATAAGACGGTCTCAAACAAGACATACTCAAAATTTATACACAAACACTCAACCTTTTAATGCGAGTAATGATTACTTTATATCTCATCTAATCATTTCATGACTGTCTTATGCCATGAGTCAGTCTCACAAAATATTACTTCATGAAAATATAACAAATTTAACAAATTTTCATGCAAACTATGCAATAACTAAATATCCATCATTCGTTAACTTCTTATTAATGTAAAAGCAACTTGAATACTAGGTGCTCAAATCAAATTTATTAATAGAACAAAAAATTGTTAATGAACAAATGCATACTTTATACCACCCCAACTTATTGTCTAATACCATGAGACAACTTTACACAAGACCAATCCGTCTAATTTATTCTTAACCTAAATAATTTTGCAGTATGGTTCATTTTATTGTTGCTTAACCTAAACAATTTTGCAATATTACAAAACATAGGGTGTAATTATCTATCTTGCACTCACTAGTAACAATAAGGCTTAGAGGGTCTTTGACTAAACTTATTTGAAACATCTTATAAGCTCCAATATCTTATAAATTGTTTTAAGAGCTTATAAGATGTAATTTTTAAGTATCTTATAAGTTGCTAAAGTGTTAGGCTAACACAGCTTATAAGATCTTTGATAAATTATAAAAAATATTTCTTAAATTTATAAAAACTAAATCTTTCTATTTTTTAACTTGAGGTGAGGTGGGGTGGTTCCAGGATGAGGTGGGTGGTTGGGGTGGAGGTGGTTAGGAAAATCAGTTGAAAAATTCAAACTTATTTTTTTATAGCTTATAAGATGTTAGGAGTTTATTTAATAATTTTATAAGCTGTTAAACATCTTATTTTGTCAAACGAATTAGTAGTACTTATAAGGTCTTAAAAGGTTTATAAGATGTTTTAATTAGCTTATAAGCTCAGCCAAACACCCTCTTAAATACCTATGAACCTTGCTAATAATACCACATATAACCTACCAAAAACACTACAAAGTTATTGGATAAATGTTGTAAAATTGCTAAATAAAAAATGCACTGTGAACAAATTTTGTGGAAGACCTAACTAAACATGATATAAATATCAATCTTTAACAAATTATTAATGTAAAATCAATAATGCTAAAAACAAGAAATGGTTATTGCCAATAATCATGTATTGTATCTTATACAACTCCAAGAATTTTTTTTATCAAACTTAAGTTAATTTAACTTAGAATTGTTAAAGAATACGCACCTTTGCTAAAATGATGTCAATTCATATATTTTCAAATTGAATTCAATTCCAAAACATTAGTTACATTGGGTTTTGAAATTGAATTCAATTAAAAAATTAGATGAATAATACTCAAATTGAATTCACAAGACAAATGTCCATCAGCAAAAACAAAAAACAAAAACAAAAATTAACATAGTGACAGCTAAATTAATCCACTTACTAAAAGAAATTACTATAAACTCTTCGTGTTTCATTCACTATCAGGACAAATGGATAAGACAAGTTTTAGTCCTTGCTACATAAATGGTGATACTTTCAAATTATAGTATTAGTAATGGACAATTGATAAAATGCATAGTACACTTGGTAGAAAAGGAAGTACTTACCTTCCATCTAATGGGTCGTTGAGTCATAATGCTTTACCACCTCCATTAATTCTATAGGGCAATCTAATGGGTCATTGAGTCACAATGCTTTACCACCTCCATTAATTCTATAGGGCCAGGAGGTGGGGGCCCTGGGGACGAGGGTTTCGCCTTTATGCTACAAGAGAAGGAAGTACTTAAACATACACATAAAAAAATGAAACATACTAGAATTTAAAAAAAAAACAAAACAAAGATACTAGTTGATAGTTCCATCAGCATCATTATTCAAAATTGAGTAGGTCTTGTATGAGATAATGGGAATGCGTGTAATTAGGACATTGACTCATTAACACTTTAGTAGGGGTACGTGTTAATTTGATGGTCTCATGCCATGAGACGGTCTCATACAAGTTTTTTACTTCAAAATTTATTTTGAAATTGAGAAGAACAACTGATCCAAGACAACGAATGTCATATAGTTCTCAAATTGATTAAAATTGCAGTACATGACATTTAACTCAAACAGAAGAAGTCTAATAAAAACTTATTGTCAAAAATAAAATCCAATAATGATAATAGGCATATTTATGAATTTGTAAAAATGCACAACGTCAACATAATAATAGAATCCAATCGATTTTTTGCAACTGAACAAATCCAATATTATTAAGTTAATTTACAAATTTATAATAAAAATTGTTAGCAGATTCTCAAATTGAAATCAATTAAAAAACATGAATCAACATAGAATTCTCAAATCAAATTAACTCCAATAGATAATTCAATTGCAAGCCTTAGAATTAAAAATTGATGGTAAAAATTAAAAATACTGATAAGGGGCATAATTATATGAATATAAAATATTAATAAAATACTTATTTTATTATAATTTTGTAGGAATCATATGCATGTAAAGTTAAACTCAATTGCAATACATGAAATTAAATTAAATGGAATCAACTCCAACTTCTACTTCAATTAAGAACAATTTTTTTTGCAAGATTACCTCGGCCAAATAGAACAAATACTTTTGTCCCATAACTGAATTCATCAGAATTTTTCCATTGGATTCAATCCACCGATTGAAGATGAGGAAAAACAGGTCCAGAAGCCTATAATTGAATCCAACACATCGGATAAACAGATCGAACGGCTCATAATTCATCATCTTTTCTTGTAAATCCAGATCGCCACCTTCCGACAATTGGACCAAACTCGGATTCATCAATTGATAATCCTTCGAGAGCAGAAAGAGACCGGTTTGAGTTCGATAAACCTAAAGAAAATATACCAAGAAAAAGTCAACAAGGCAGTTACGCATTCATTGTACATATCTAAAAAATTAAAACGAACTACACATAAAATGGTGGGGCCCATGATCGTAAAAAAAGGATTCCACCATCGTAAATTTTGTCCACACCATATTAACAGCGGTCACCCATCCCCACAGTAAATCTTGTGACTCAAAAATAAAAGTGGGTTTATTCCACAAGCATATCTTCATCATCCTTCTTCTCAAATGAAACTTAAAAAAAAAAAATCAATTTTAACAATAAAGAAACGCAAATCTCAAAACTCTTTTAACTTTTTTTTTGAAAAAAAGTGAGGCCCGTTATCATCATAAAGAAAAAGTGGCTCCATTGGAAATCTGAAAAGCTACCAATCCCACACATACAATATTCCCACCTTCTACACCAAAAACAAATTTACATATTTTACATCAAAATTTACATATATATAACGAAAATAAAGGAAATAATATATCTGATTTAATTGAAAAGATAAAGCATATCTACAACATTATTCTAAACTCTTCCCTAACACAAAAATTGACCCCATTTTTTTTAACTCCCTTTATTTAAAATAGGTATTGATTTTGTAACAGATACACAAGAATCATCATAAAAAAATATAGTATATCCGTATATGTTATATTTTGATAAAAATCCTAACAGATCTGTTCTGTTTTTGGATATACGAATATAAAATATTAACAAAAAATACTTATTCTTGAGTTCAACTCAATTGCAAAACATGAATTTAAATAAACAACTACTTCAATTAAAAGGAAAAAAAACTGCAAAATTACCTCGGAAAAAACAGATCTTTTTTCCATTGGATTCAATCCAATGTTTGGGGATGAGGATAAACAGATCCAGAAGCCTATAATTCAATCCTATCCATCGGATAAACAGATCGAACGGCTTATAAATGATCATCATCTTCTCTTGTGAATTGCCGATTTCTGCCAATTGGAACAAACTCAATAGATAAACCTTCGAGAGCAGAAATAGGCCGGTTTGAGTTCGATAAACCTAAAATAGGAAATATGTGGTAAAAGTCTTCTTGCCAGTTTTCACCGCGGGAAGAGCGGTTGGCGCAGTATTAAATAAACGCATTCACTGCAAATATCTATAACTTTCTTACCAAAAAAGAGGTGGGTCCCATGATCACAAGAAAAAATGCATGACACTTCTGTCACTTTTAACGGCGGTCCCCCACGTAAATCTTGTGACTCGAAAAAACAAAATTATTCCCATCTTCTACACAAAAAACAAAACTCCTCACTATTCATGCGTGACAAAATAAAAAATTAAATTGAAAAAAAATAATAAAACATACCAAATTTACATATATTCCATCAATTTCTACCTATAACGAAAATACAGGAAATTAAATTGAATTAAAGATACGCATAACACAAAAGAATTGACGAGCCCAGATTTCCTAACACATTAATAAACATTCCAAAATAGCATAATTTAAATTTCGGTCAAATATTGACGAACGAAATTAGACAGGTACACAACAACATATGCATATGCTTCTCTTATACCACCAATAAATCTATTTAAATATAGCCATCTAATCTAAATAAATTAAAAGAACCTCTGGATATAAGGCAAAATTCTTCGTTTTTTTTTTTTTTGGGGGGGTATATATTGGAAACTATAGCTAATTTACTAACACTGGGCAAGGTTTAATTTTCAATTCAGTCAATCATCCCCATATGTATGATATAATGATCCAAATTCAAAGAGTCATTTGTAATTAATGATCCGATCCGAATTTCAAGATTAAAAATGAACCGTTCATGATCTCCACAACCGCACATTAAAATATTACATTTAAATTAAGGTAAATACAAATTAAAATACCTAAATACAATTATGCTTGTTAATATGTACATAAAAATTATTTACATTTAAAGTAAAATCTAAATCAAAAGTTGGATACACAAACCCAAATCTACCCAATTCATTAACCTAATTCAATCCAGTAATATTAAGTGTGACATTCTTTTTTATTTTAAAAATTATTGAATTTGAATTTTGAAATTTAAAACTTGTTCTGGTTTGAATTTTTAAATTTAAATTTTAAAATCTTATTCTACACCCCTATAAAAAAATTAATTGATAAATAAAATTTTAAAAAATAAATAAAATATAAATAATGTCTTAGAAAATAAATTAAATTGAAAAAATAATTATGTAAAAATATAATCTGAAAATAAAAAAACTAGATAAATTTGTAAATAATTAAGAAAATAAAATCAATCTTCAAAATATCAAATAAAAAATAAAAAACTTCAAAAGGAAAAAAAATTAAAGCCAAATAAAATCAGAACAAGGTTTTATAAAAGTCAATTCAATCATTGTAACTAATTAACTTCAAAATTAATTAATTTTTATTTAGTTTTGAAGGGTTTTTTTTATCTAGTTAGTTATCTAATTTTTTTAAATCATATTTTATTTTTTATTGAATTATTTAGAAGATATTTTTAATTTATTTTTTAAAAAAATCAAATTTTCAGATTCTAAAGATTTTTTTAGTTGAATTTCTAAATTTTATTATTTAAATAGTTATCTGACTTTTTAATATTTTTCAGATTTTAATTCTATTTTTTAAGACTTTTCAAATATATAAATGAAAATTTGATCAATTTAAATTTAATATACTAATTTTGAAATTAAATGACTTAAAAAAGTAAAGTCAAAGTCAACAAAATTTAAAAGATAATTTATCTATATTTATATAAGGATAAGTTATTTATATATGTATATTATTTTTAAATAATGAGGTATGTTTAGAGGATTTGGGGATTTTGAATTGGGGGACTTTTAAGATATTTAAAAAGTCTGATTTTTATTTTACAAACTTTAATTGGACCTGTGTGTAAATATATACTATACTTTGATTATGCCGTTGAATATGTAATTGTCCCCACATGACCGTAGTCTGTAAATTTGTAGAAGTCTTTTACGATTCACGATGAAAGAATTTTTCGATAATTGATATTTGCAATGAATACTTTTTACTACTATAAATTTATTATTGGGAAGTGTCAAATGGAAATACAATAACTGGCTAGTGAATAGACATTATGAGTATGAGTATTTTATGATTTTAGGTGAGTAAAATTACCGTGGACCCTAAACCAAATTGGTTCTATCACATTGACTAGCCTTGTTCAACTCCCTATTTGCGATATAATTCTTAATCAATCATGTTTTAGAAAAGCCTTTCAAAAAAAAAAAAAAAAAAATTCATGTTTTAGAAAACACATTTCTAATAGCACAAGCAAAAGACAGTTTGGCTAAAATTTATTTCAAACGTTTTATAAGCTTTAATATTTTATGAGTTGTTTTAAAAGCTTATAAGATATAATTTTTAAAAAGTTTATAAATTGTCAAAGTGTTGACTAATACAACTTACAAATTCTTTTAAATTTACAATAAATAGTGGGTATAGAGTGGAATTGGTTCATATATAAATCATTGAAGGATATTAATTATTTTCAATAAAGAGTATTAGTAGTATATACCGAAGAGTATTAATTGTTATTAGTGAAGAGTTTGGTTAAAAATATTAATTATTTTGCTATAAAGTGTTAATGAGTTGTTATTACCATGAATATCATCAACACAATACTTATGGCACGAGTGTTAATATAAATCAACGTTCTTGTTTTTAAAAAAATGGGTATACATTTATATATAGAAAGAGAGTAATTCATTATTCTTTATGGAAGAAAAATTGATATGCAATGCAATAAATATGACATGTGGTTATGGGGGCTACTAAATTTGTCATGGGCAAAATAACTAGATTGTGGGCGACCATAAATTAGATTATTTAATTTGTACTTAACTAGTAAGATTACCATATACCCTTAAACCATTTTGACATTTTGTCCCAACAGCCAAATGTTTAATAATTTCCGTTAATCAATTTGTAATATACTTTTTTTTTTTATCAACTTAGTATCTGTAAAAAAAATCTTCAAATTGCAACGTTTACTATATAGAATTAACTAGTTACAATATCTACTTTAATTTTGGGATTTTTCGACGACATGTCGCTTGCACACTTAATTTCAAGTGTATTTATGTCCATTTAGCTCACTTATATATGCTAGAAAGTTTAAAAAAAAAAAAAAAAATCCCTAATTTCTATCCTAATTTTAGTTGTGGTGGTGTTTTGATGGATTTCTCTGGCAAATATTAAACGAACTAACCATTATCCATTAGGGTTAGTCCTACAAAACTGCGGACTAAAAACAGTCTAAGGTCTTGTCGGTTCAATTTTTTCGATCGACTAAAACTTGAAACTTAATCCTAACACTAGCGGTCTACGGGTTAAAACTTGTCACTAACGGACTCTAGAGAATTTTTTAATATAAAATATAGATTTGTAATTGTAATACGATATCATTTAAATTTAAAATTTATGAAAATTACATTTAAACATTTTTAATAAAGTTCAAACATTACTGCTTAATTTGGAATTTAATAAATGTCCCAAAATTCTTCAATCTTCCAAATCATTATCACCAACCATCATCATTATCATCTAAAAGACTAAAACATGTAAAAAATATAAATTAGCTATTAATTATGCAGAAAAAACATTATGTATGAAATAATTAAAAAAAATAAGAAAAAAAAAAGTTTCTCGCTAAACAAATTAGCCCGATAAATCGGAGGGTTAATCGGTCTGGACCAAAAAAACTCTGGTTTTATTACACCGGAATTTAATTTTCATTTCCATAACAAAATTCTCGACGATGATTTTAGTTTCTTATCATTCATATGTTTGTTTGTTTTTTGGGTATATGAGTCTAGCCAGTCACGGTCTTTTTGTTGGAGATGGAAAGTTTTTAGTTTTAAAGTTTGTCTATAGTTTGCATTTTCTATGGTTGCTGATATGGAGGTTATAATGTATTTGAAGAAGTTTCCTTCGGAAGGAGTGGGAATTTTGCACTTGCAACACAAATTCCTTTCTAGTCCAGATGTTTACTTAAAATTGTCAAAAAGGGCAAAAAAGCCCCGATAAGAAATGAGATTTAGCCAATCCCTAGGTTATATTTCTTTTGAAATTATGAGGTCATCACTTTACATCCACAAATTGTAAAAATTCTTGATAAATAGTAGAAATATGTATTTATTTTAGAATTTTGGTAGAGTGAGATTTTGCTCTGTGTCAAATCATATGTAAGTGTAAAGTAGAAAATAGAATATGCGTGAGAAAAAAATGATATGTGGGTAATAAAGTGAATTGTACTGGAAATAGTAATAATATTTTTTAAATTGTATAAAGTGAATTGTATTTGGAAGAGTAATAACAAGTTTTATAAGTATTTAATATTTATAGGTGCATATGAAAAATGAGATGTGAAAACTGAATTTTAAATCTCTAATTCGAATGAAACGGTAGTCCTAGTCATGTTCGGATGAATCCCAAAACAAACGCAACTCTAACATTTGATTATTAGCATCTGGCGGGATGATCTTTAACTTGTACAAAGTGATCAATGAATTAAGAAAAATGTTCAAATAAGTCCCTTAACTTATGCATCATGATCAAATAAGTCCTTGATCTGTATATATTTTTTTTTCATCCAATCCCCTTTTCTTTTTAATTTGGATTAAATAAGTCCCTGGCCTATTCTTTTCAATTTGTTTAGATGAATAAAATAATAGAGGCTTGTTTGATTCAAATAAGTTTAGAGGCTTATTTGATTCAAATTGAAAAGAAAAGAGATTTAGATGAATAAAAGAATAGATCAAGTGCACATTTGATACTGATGCATAAGTTTAGGGGTTTATTTGATCCAAATTGAAAAGAAAATGGGGTTGGATGAACTAAAAAATAGATCAATAGTTAATTTGATCCATACTCATAAGTTTAGGGATTTATTTGACTCTTTACCCGAGAGGCGAGAATTAAAATGTAGTGGTGAACATGTAAGAAAAAATATTATTAAAAAGGTAATTCTCCATTGACCAAATCAAAATCGGCTTTTACTACCTCCGTCCCACAAAAGTTCGTGGTACTTTTGTGGGCACTGAAATTAAGAAAAAGTGTAATGTGTATGTTGATGGCCTTTTCATAATCACAAATTTAGTGACTGTTTTCGCTAATTAAGATTATCAAACAAGATCAAAGATCATGGATTTTGTTAAGTAAAAATTCAAGAGAGAAATTTGCTATAATTGGGTGTGTTTTTTTAATAATGAAACTTATGATTTTATTCATATAAGAGAGTATTTATAGACATACAAAGGGATTATGTGGCACCATCATAGTCATTATTACATTAGATCTTTCTCAAGTGTTAAGACACTTGTTCTATATCTAAGTTATTACCCATTGGATGAGTGTCAAGTGTTAGGACACTTGTGTTGTATCTAAGTTGTTGTCTGTTGGAGTTCCCAATACACTTGTTGTCTGTTGGAGTTCATGAAGCGTTGTGGATACGGGACGGGTATCACAGATTTGGGTACCCCCCACTCATCTCTTTCTGTTTCTTTCACTTTCTCCCTTGCTTCCTTTGCCTTTTTCCACTTAGGAACTCTCTCACTCTTCTCAATTCCTTCACTTTCAATCCCCTTCTCAACTTCATCTCCTTTAGGCTCAATCTCTTCTTGGGGCGTCTCAGAATCAGCAGGCATCTGAGGACCTTCGTAGTTGGTTCCACTTCTCAGCTGGATCGCCTTGCAATGCTCTTTCGGGTTCCCCTCCGGCATTCTATTTACTGACTTTGCAATCTGGCTCATCTGGAGCTCTAAAGAAGTGAACCTTCTATTGTTCTCTTGTTGAGTTCTAGTCCACTCAACATTCATCTTCTGGACCTCTTGATCACGTTGATCACCCTTCTTATGCAACTCCTTCACATCATACTCCAAGGATGACAACCGCTTGCTACCTTCCTCCACCTTCTGAAGAATAGCTCTCAACATCTCCTCGGTTGATGCACCGCCTTCTCCACCAGGAGGTTTAGACCCCGGATCAACACCTGCAGGAACAGTAACACCAGCTTTTGGGTTAGCATAAGAAAAATTATCATTTTTCCTCCATGTGTTTTGATGAGGCTGCTGGCCTCCTTGAGCTCCTTGTGTGTTCCTCCATTGATTTTGAAGTGGCTGAGGACCTGGAGGCATAAATGGTTGGCCATAAGAAGGCCTTCCATACTGATTTCCACCTTGGTAGTCATTCTGATGGTAATATGGACCTCCCATGTAATTGGCTACCTCTTGCTGTCCACTTGGTTGGTCTACTCTCTCATTCTCTACTGCATGCTCTCCAACCATACTCTTCCCCAACTCGAGGTTGTTGATCTTCTCCATCATGGCCATCAGCAGCCTTCTCGTTCCTTCTCCCTCTTCCACCTGATGCACTCTTTGCAAATCTGCATCCACACCCCAAGTGTTATGGGTCTCAACTCCTTCTTGCCTCTATCTGGAGGAGTCTTACCAAACAAGTTCTTGAGTTTGAACTTTTTCTTCTTAACTCCTCCTTTCCCTTCTAACTGGACCACGTCCACTTTCTTCACCTCTTCATCCTTCAACTTCTTCACTTTATCCCTATCAAAATAATCAAGATCATAACGCTCATGGGTTAAATAATCAAGTGAAGGACTAACAAAATCATGAATATGAGAAAGATTAGGGATAGAAGGCGTGTCTTCAACACGAGGATCAATTGCATCCATGCAATACAAGCTCTCATCCTCCTTCGGGTGCTTCATGGCTTCATATAGGGAGATCTTCACTTCTTGATCATCAACCTTCAACGTGATCTTCCCATTCGCCACGTCTAGCACCATCCCCGCCGTAGCTAAAAACGGTCTTCCCAAGATCAAGGGCACGTGCTCATCTTCCTCCATCTCTAGCACTACAAAGTCGGCTGGAAAGATGTGATCTCCAACTCTCACTAGGACGTCTTCAACAACACCTTGAGGTCGAGTAATAGACCGATCGGCAAGTTGAAGCGTCATCATTGTGGGTTGAAGTTCACCACCTTCCAACTTCTTGAAAAGCGACAACGGCATCAAATTGATGCTCGCCCCGAGGTCGCACAACGCTCCCTTTTTGATCCCGTTCCCAATGTCACATAGGATGGTGAAGCTCCCGGGATCCTTCAGCTTTGGTGGAAGCGCCTTGTGCACTAGTGCACTCACCTCGTGGTTCAACTGCACCAACTTCGGCTCATCCACTCGCCGTCTTTTCGCAATCAAGTCCTTCAGAAACTTTGCATAATGCGGCATCTGTTCCAAAGCATCATAAAAAGGAATGTTAATGTGAAGTTGTTTAAAAACATCAAGAAATTTTGCAAATTTTTCATCAAGCTTCTTTTTCATGAAGCGTTGTGGATACGGGACGGGTATCACAGATTTGGGTACCCCCCACTCATCTCTTTCTGTTTCTTTCACTTTCTCCCTTGCTTCCTTTGCCTTTTTCCACTTAGGAACTCTCTCACTCTTCTCAATTCCTTCACTTTCAATCCCCTTCTCAACTTCATCTCCTTTAGGCTCAATCTCTTCTTGGGGCGTCTCAGAATCAGCAGGCATCTGAGGACCTTCGTAGTTGGTTCCACTTCTCAGCTGGATCGCCTTGCAATGCTCTTTCGGGTTCCCCTCCGGCATTCTATTTACTGACTTTGCAATCTGGCTCATCTGGAGCTCTAAAGAAGTGAACCTTCTATTGTTCTCTTGTTGAGTTCTAGTCCACTCAACATTCATCTTCTGGACCTCTTGATCACGTTGATCACCCTTCTTATGCAACTCCTTCACATCATACTCCAAGGATGACAACCGCTTGCTACCTTCCTCCACCTTCTGAAGAATAGCTCTCAACATCTCCTCGGTTGATGCACCGCCTTCTCCACCAGGAGGTTTAGACCCCGGATCAACACCTGCAGGAACAGTAACACCAGTTTTTGGGTTAGCATAAGAAAAATTATCATTTTTCCTCCATGTGTTTTGATGAGGCTGCTGGCCTCCTTGAGCTCCTTGTGTGTTCCTCCATTGATTTTGAAGTGGCTGAGGACCTGGAGGCATAAATGGTTGGCCATAAGAAGGCCTTCCATACTGATTTCCACCTTGGTAGCCATTCTGATGGTAATATGGACCTCCCATGTAATTGGCTACCTCTTGCTGTCCACTTGGTTGGTCTACTCTCTCATTCTCTACTGCATGCTCTCCAACCATACTCTTCCCCAACTCGAGGTTGTTGATCTTCTCCATCATGGCCATCAGCAGCCTTCTCGTTCCTTCTCCCTCTTCCACCTGATGCACTCTTTGCAAATCTGCATCCACACCCCAAGTGTTATGGGTCTCAACTCCTTCTTGCCTCTATCTGGAGGAGTCTTACCAAACAAGTTCTTGAGTTTGAACTTTTTCTTCTTAACTCCTCCTTTCCCTTCTAACTGGACCACGTCCACTTTCTTCACCTCTTCATCCTTCAACTTCTTCACTTTATCCCTATCAAAATAATCAAGATCATAACGCTCATGGGTTAAATAATCAAGTGAAGGACTAACAAAATCATGAATATGAGAAAGATTAGGGATAGAAGGCGTGTCTTCAACACGAGGATCAATTGCATCCATGCAATACAAGCTCTCATCCTCCTTCGGGTGCTTCATGGCTTCATATAGGGAGATCTTCACTTCTTGATCATCAACCTTCAACGTGATCTTCCCATTCACCACGTCTAGCACCATCCCCGCCGTAGCTAAAAACGGTCTTCCCAAGATCAAGGGCACGTGCTCATCTTCCTCCATCTCTAGCACTACAAAGTCGGCTGGAAAGATGTGATCTCCAACTCTCACTAGGACGTCTTCAACAACACCTTGAGGTCGAGTAATAGACCGATCGGCAAGTTGAAGCGTCATCATTGTGGGTTGAAGTTCACCACCTTCCAACTTCTTGAAAAGCGACAACGGCATCAAATTGATGCTCGCCCCGAGGTCGCACAACGCTCCCTTTTTGATCCCGTTCCCAATGTCACATAGGATGGTGAAGCTCCCGGGATCCTTCAGCTTTGGTGGAAGCGCCTTGTGCACTAGTGCACTCACCTCGTGGTTCAACTGCACCAACTTCGGCTCATCCACTCGCCGTCTTTTCGCAATCAAGTCCTTCAGAAACTTTGCATAATGCGGCATCTGTTCCAAAGCATCATAAAAAGGAATGTTAATGTGAAGTTGTTTAAAAACATCAAGAAATTTTGCAAATTTTTCATCAAGCTTCTTTTTCATGAAGCGTTGTGGATACGGGACGGGTATCACAGATTTGGGTACCCCCCACTCATCTCTTTCTGTTTCTTTCACTTTCTCCCTTGCTTCCTTTGCCTTTTTCCACTTAGGAACTCTCTCACTCTTCTCAATTCCTTCACTTTCAATCCCCTTCTCAACTTCATCTCCTTTAGGCTCAATCTCTTCTTGGGGCGTCTCAGAATCAGCAGGCATCTGAGGACCTTCGTAGTTGGTTCCACTTCTCAGCTGGATCGCCTTGCAATGCTCTTTCGGGTTCCCCTCCGGCATTCTATTTACTGACTTTGCAATCTGGCTCATCTGGAGCTCTAAAGAAGTGAACCTTCTATTGTTCTCTTGTTGAGTTCTAGTCCACTCAACATTCATCTTCTGGACCTCTTGATCACGTTGATCACCCTTCTTATGCAACTCAAACGGCGCCATTGACTTGAAGCGATTATACTAGCTTCTACTAGTAGCTACCCCACAAGAGTACGGGTTCACTGTAGTAATGGCAAGTATAGGGACCAAGTATTATCGAACCCAAGGGATGGTGTGTATGCGAATAGATCCCTGAAGATCTACGCGTCGTAGTTAATATGAGTGTGTTGTTTTTGGATTTTTGGAAAGATTAATTAAGCTAACTAAATTATCCTACGAATGCAAAAGGAAAATTAAACTAAGTATCTAAGGTGTATATGCAAGTATGAGATGGTGATGCTCAGGATAGGAATCCCTACGTATACTAACGGAGCAGGTACATAATCAAAGTAATCGTGACAAACAAGAATTAACCTAAGTAAAAGATCGTAGAATGAAAGCTCAAGATTTCTTACCCTAATACTTTATCCTAGCAATCGACTTCACTAATCCACTAACAAGTTAATGAATTGTGCTTAATTAATGAGACCCTAATTTAACTAAGGTGATGCGGTCGTCCTCCTTCGCTAAACCGGTAGATGAATTAACCTTTCCTAAACCCTCTCGTTAAGACTACTAATTGTTATTGAGTGATACGGTCGTCCTCTCTCTAACACTTTCGTACGAAATTCGAAGGTATAGTTAAGATTAATTATATGAATTCATTAATTAAGAGAATTAAAACTAACGTCACCAATTACCTTAATTACGTACCCACATCCTACTTCTACGAGTTCATCCTACCCCAAGCATGCAAGGGTTTTAGCCGGACATGGTTGTAACAAAAATAAAAGCAATAGAAGAAACAACGAACATAAACATAATGAATTGCACGAAGAAAATACGAAACATGAACTAGGGTTTTAGAAGAAAATAAATACGAAAAACTGAAATTAAATTAATTAAACGGAGTCTAAAGTATTTAACGTAATAGAACTGAAGAAAAGAAACGAAGAAACAAAATTAAACGAAGAATTCGTAAGAAAAACCTCAACAATACGTAAATAAAGCTTGCTCGTCTCCTTCCTCTCCAAAACTAAGTCTAAAATTATTTCTAAAAGTTGGGGATCCTTCAAAACGTGTTTGGAAGAGGTATATATAGGCACGGGGTCGAAACGGGAGTTAATGGGCCAAAAATACGCATCCGGAGGCAAAAGTATATGGGCGCTCGAGCAAAACGCTCGAGCGGTCCCGCTCGAGCTGTGTAGCTCGAATGATGCATTCGCTCGAGCGGTCGCGCTCGAGCTGCTCGAGCGCTGAATCTTCTCTGTATGTTTTGGGCGCTCGAGCGATTCGCTCGAGCGGTGGCGCTCGAGCTGCTCGAGCGCAAGAATGGTTCTGTACGTTTTCGCGCTCGAGTAAGGCGCTCGAGCGGTGGCGCTCGAGTAATGCGCTCGAGTGATCTCTAATCCTTCCAAATGATACTTTTCCTCGTCCGCACTAATACCAATCGTATTTCTTCAATATCTTCTCATCCGGGCATCCGTTTGAGTCGATTCAAAGTCCTACGAACTCCGTTTTTCGTCCTCTCTTCACCTATGAGCATCAAAGAGACAAATTTATCAATGTATAGAAATAATGCTCAATTGACTCTAAATACTCGATAAACTCGACCAAAACTAGGGCGTTTCTAGCTACGAATCATGACAATTTCACGCCTAATCAACCCCCCCAAACTTACCATATTGCTTGTCCCCAAGCAATGAAATAATAAGTCAAGTGAAATTGTTAGGAATGAGTAGGAAACATCAATCATGCAAGCTAATGAACTCAAGCTTCAAAAATCAATTACCCGTATACTCGCTCACTTCCTTTTATCGTACTCATGCAACAATAATAAGAAGCACCAAGATCAAGCATGGATGTGCACTCAACGATGTGTTTAACTCCCTCACAAGTGTATAACAATGATAAAGGGACTCACTCAATCAATCAATCACACAAATTGGCAGCCATAGGCTTGTAAATGCTCTCAACTTCGACCATACTCTAGAAATCAATGCCGAATCAAAAAGGACTTTCAAAAGGTTGTAATGTAGGCTCTTTGGACAGGTGGGATAACAATATGGTAAAGTGACTCAAGTGAATGGAGAATAGAAATTCAAAACTTCGGTACTTCGAGATTAAGAACGAACTACTTCAAACGTATTCAATCACTACACTTTCGCTTTCAATTCTCTCAACACTTCAAATTTTTTTCTTTCTCACTCCTTCACTTTTTTCAATCACTTCATCATTTTTTTCTTTTTCGCACAAACACATGAGCTCATTTTTTCTTTTTGCTCATTTTCAATTTTTTTTTCTTTCCCACGTCTCATAAATTCATCACACCTTCTTCTCATATTCACTCAACAAACAACTTTTTTTTTTTTCAACTCAATTCACTCCCTTCATATTCACACTTTCCTATTCTCCACTCAAATTGGGACAAAAAGGCTTAGGAATTGGAATAGTGTTCATATGTGCTAGCAAATAAAATAGGCTCTAGGCTCAAATGGGCTAACAAGGGATCAATGTCATTGGTAAGGAAAATTTTGGCTAAGTGACTCAATTAAATCAAAGATGGCCTAAGATCACATTCGGCATATCAAACTAGACACAATCAAGAAGCAAGAGCACATGCAAGTTCTAGCATCCTCTAAGGTAACGATCCACTCACAAACGAAGAGATCAATTTATGCATTTAAATCTCATAAGGCTCAAATCTCACAGCTTTCACATCCATGCTAGTCCTAGTGAATTCTCACTCTTGTCACACAAGTACTCAAAAGAAAAATTTACAAGCATACAAGTTCTTTCTCAACTCAGCTCAAACTCAAACACTCACACAAGAAAACTCCTAACTCAGCCTCACAATTCACCCTACTCATCAAATCATACTCAAAGATAGCAATCAACAAGCATAAGGTGATTGATAGGCATAAAATATTGAGTAACAAAGCAAATTAATAATAGCCCAAGGAGCATCTCAAGGCACCAATAATCAATCAAACTCAACTCAAAGATAAGGGCGTGCATGCATGTGCAATGTAATCATAAAAAGAAACTCCACCCCCCCAAACTTCGACCTTGCTAGAGGTCTAAGTTTGGGGTTGTGGGTTACCTCAACCAAATAATTCAATTTCTCTCAATAGCTTTGCACATTCCCTTGTCTCAAGTTGGTTCCTTCAATCTCCACTTCTTTGGTACCTTTACTCCTTTAGAGACAAGCCTACAAAATAAAGCTCTCGAGTACGAGGTTAGACATACGACTCAACAACATCCTAGTAACATAAAAGGAAAATAACTAAAAAAAAAAAACTCAAAAGCAAATAAAAATGGGTTGCCTCCCATTCAGCGCTATTTTTAAGGTCCTCATGCCGGACCATGCTCAAAGGAGCTTATGGGACATCATACTCAAATTTACCTCCCTTACTCTCATAAGAGTGGTGTTTGAACTCCTTTCCTTGATGCCCCACCATCATGAGCCCTTTTGCTCTCTTCTCATCCCCAAGTGTTATGGGTCTCAACTCCTTCTTGCCTCTATCTGGAGGAGTCTTACCAAACAAGTTCTTGAGTTTGAACTTTTTCTTCTTAACTCCTCATTTCCCTTCTAACTGGACCACGTCCACTTTCTTCACCTCTTCATCCTTCAACTTCTTCACTTTATCCCTATCAAAATAATCAAGATCATAACGCTCATGGGTTAAATAATCAAGTGAAGGACTAACAAAATCATGAATATGAGAAAGATTAGGGATAGAAGGCGTGTCTTCAACACGAGGATCAATTGCATCCATGCAATACAAGCTCTCATCCTCCTTCGGGTGCTTCATGGCTTCATATAGGGAGATCTTCACTTCTTGATCATCAACCTTCAACGTGATCTTCCCATTCGCCACGTCTAGCACCATCCCCGCCGTAGCTAAAAACGGTCTTCCCAAGATCAAGGGCACGTGCTCATCTTCCTCCATCTCTAGCACTACAAAGTCGGCTGGAAAGATGTGATCTCCAACTCTCACTAGGACGTCTTCAACAACACCTTGAGGTCGAGTAATAGACCGATCGGCAAGTTGAAGCGTCATCATTGTGGGTTGAAGTTCACCACCTTCCAACTTCTTGAAAAGCGACAACGGCATCAAATTGATGCTCGCCCCGAGGTCGCACAACGCTCCCTTTTTGATCCCGTTCCCAATGTCACATAGGATGGTGAAGCTCCCGGGATCCTTCAGCTTTGGTGGAAGCGCCTTGTGCACTAGTGCACTCACCTCGTGGTTCAACTGCACCAACTTCGGCTCATCCACTCGCCGTCTTTTCGCAATCAAGTCCTTCAGAAACTTTGCATAATGCGGCATCTGTTCCAAAGCATCATAAAAAGGAATGTTAATGTGAAGTTGTTTAAAAACATCAAGAAATTTTGCAAATTTTTCATCAAGCTTCTTTTTCATGAAGCGTTGTGGATACGGGACGGGTATCACAGATTTGGGTACCCCCCACTCATCTCTTTCTGTTTCTTTCACTTTCTCCCTTGCTTCCTTTGCCTTTTTCCACTTAGGAACTCTCTCACTCTTCTCAATTCCTTCACTTTCAATCCCCTTCTCAACTTCATCTCCTTTAGGCTCAATCTCTTCTTGGGGCGTCTCAGAATCAGCAGGCATCTGAGGACCTTCGTAGTTGGTTCCACTTCTCAGCTGGATCGCCTTGCAATGCTCTTTCGGGTTCCCCTCCGGCATTCTATTTACTGACTTTGCAATCTGGCTCATCTGGAGCTCTAAAGAAGTGAACCTTCTATTGTTCTCTTGTTGAGTTCTAGTCCACTCAACATTCATCTTCTGGACCTCTTGATCACGTTGATCACCCTTCTTATGCAACTCAAACGGCGCCATTGACTTGAAGCGATTATACTAGCTTCTACTAGTAGCTACCCCACAAGAGTACGGGTTCACTGTAGTAATGGCAAGTATAGGGACCAAGTATTATCGAACCCAAGGGATGGTGTGTATGCGAATAGATCCCTGAAGATCTACGCGTCGTAGTTAATATGAGTGTGTTGTTTTTGGATTTTTGGAAAGATTAATTAAGCTAACTAAATTATCCTACGAATGCAAAAGGAAAATTAAACTAAGTATCTAAGGTGTATATGCAAGTATGAGATGGTGATGCTCAGGATAGGAATCCCTACGTATACTAACGGAGCAGGTACATAATCAAAGTAATCGTGACAAACAAGAATTAACCTAAGTAAAAGATCGTAGAATGAAAGCTCAAGATTTCTTACCCTAATACTTTATCCTAGCAATCGACTTCACTAATCCACTAACAAGTTAATGAATTGTGCTTAATTAATGAGACCCTAATTTAACTAAGGTGATGCGGTCGTCCTCCTTCGCTAAACCGGTAGATGAATTAACCTTTCCTAAACCCTCTCGTTAAGACTACTAATTGTTATTGAGTGATACGGTCGTCCTCTCTCTAACACTTTCGTACGAAATTCGAAGGTATAGTTAAGATTAATTATATGAATTCATTAATTAAGAGAATTAAAACTAACGTCACCAATTACCTTAATTACGTACCCACATCCTACTTCTACGAGTTCATCCTACCCCAAGCATGCAAGGGTTTTAGCCGGACATGGTTGTAACAAAAATAAAAGCAATAGAAGAAACAACGAACATAAACATAATGAATTGCACGAAGAAAATACGAAACATGAACTAGGGTTTTAGAAGAAAATAAATACGAAAAACTGAAATTAAATTAATTAAACGGAGTCTAAAGTATTTAACGTAATAGAACTGAAGAAAAGAAACGAAGAAACAAAATTAAACGAAGAATTCGTAAGAAAAACCTCAACAATACGTAAATAAAGCTTGCTCGTCTCCTTCCTCTCCAAAACTAAGTCTAAAATTATTTCTAAAAGTTGGGGATCCTTCAAAACGTGTTTGGAAGAGGTATATATAGGCACGGGGTCGAAATGGGAGTTAATGGGCCGAAAATACGCATCCGGAGGCAAAAGTATATGGGCGCTCGAGCAAAACGCTCGAGCGGTCCCGCTCGAGCTGTGTAGCTCGAATGATACATTCGCTCGAGCGGTCGCGCTCGAGCTGCTCGAGCGCTGAATCTTCTCTGTATGTTTTGGGCGCTCGAGCGATTCGCTCGAGCGGTGGCGCTCGAGCTGCTCGAGCGCAAGAATGGTTCTGTACGTTTTCGCGCTCGAGTAAGGCGCTCGAGCGGTGGCGCTCGAGTAATGCGCTCGAGTGATCTCTAATCCTTCCAAATGATACTTTTCCTCGTCCGCACTAATACCAATTGTATTTCTTCAATATCTTCTCATCCGGGCATCCGTTTGAGTCGATTCAAAGTCCTACGAACTCCGTTTTTCGTCCTCTCTTCACCTATGAGCATCAAAGAGACAAATTTATCAATGTATAGAAATAATGCTCAATTGACTCTAAATACTCGATAAACTCGACCAAAACTAGGGCGTTTCTAGCTACGAATCATGACAATTTCACGCCTAATCAGATTTGATTTTGTTTTAAGGCGGGAACATTGGGCGAACAGCTGAGCACATCCTTTTGAATTGCGGCGGTTGGTTTTTCAAAGCTCGGATATCGAAGCATCGCGCCGCCCGCACGCGTTTCCCTATTTGCACATAGGGGCCTATGTATTTTTAAAATATTATACTTTCGACCCCATTCTCTTTCCTATAAATAGCTCATCTCTTTCTTCATTTTCCTTTTTCGATTTTTTTTTGCCATTAACGACTTTTCAAGCTTTTTCGCCATAATTTCGATGCTCAATTCACGTTCGTGTCACTCGATTTTTCTTCTCAAGGTAATACATTGACTAAATTTTCGCCTTTTCTCCTTAATTTCCTTTTTTGTTTTTCGTTTTTGACTTATTTTCTTCCCTGCCATTTTCTGCAACCGCCTCCATGTTTCCATCTGTGAACCGCTGCCACGCCACCGTCCGTTTCATTCTTACGATAATCAAAAACCCTGCTTTCTCCATTATTTTGTATACTGAAATGGAGTCTCCTACGACTAGTACGACTCTATCCGGCCCTAGACGAAACCCCAAAAAAGACCCATGGAAGATCCAATAATTTACCCTCGGAGGTCAGTTCACCAAGCTTTAGCCGCCAATCCTTACACTTTATTGGTAGACGAAGAGACCGATTCCAACGCGAGCTCAGTTGTTCGCTCAGTCGAGTGTTATGCAACCGAGCAATCTAGCGAGCAAGTGGTCGATTACCTACCTGTTCGTCTCCACAAGGAAGGGGATACTTCTTCATATCTTGGAGAGAATTCTAAAGAAGTGGCTACCGAAATAGAGGAAATAGAAGCTCCTGGAGTGATTGGAGTTGAAGGCGACTGTTGATGATCTTGGCTCGGATTATATGATTAGTGGCTGTTTTTAGGCTTAGAAGATCATCAAACAAGGATTAAATCAAAGATTAAAGCTAAATTTTCATAAGGAATAATTGAGGAGAAATTTGGCAAGAGTTTGGCTTTGTTTTGAATTATTGAACCTCCTTTTCATTATCCCATGAAGGGGTATATATAGAGTACAAGCAAGTAGGAGGTGTCACATCCTTAATCACTTTCATTTACAATGTGACAAGTGTTAAGACACTTGTTATATCCTTAAGCTATTACATTTTATACAATGACAAGTGTTAACACACCTGTTTGTCCCTAATGTAATGCCTAATTATTGAGATTTTTGATGATCTTCCGAGGTGCTCGCTTGCTCGCCTGTTCGCCTCTTTTTACTTCTTTTCTATCTTTCTTGGTTAAGTTGGTCACCTCTCTTTTTTATGCCCAAATGACCAGATGCTCGCCTCCCCTGACTTGGTCATTCTACCCATCTGCTCGCCTCCTAGTGTCTTCTTCCCTGCTGCTCGTCCTTTTTTATTTTTCTCTTATTGATTTCTTAATTTTATTATTTTAGTATTTTTTACCTTAATCCCTTTGCTCGGCTGATCGCCTATCAACAATGCCCCCTAGTTTGATATATTAGGATGAATTATTATCCTTTTATGTCAAACTATAAGTTGAGTCGCACCTTTGTGATAGGAGGCGAGCAACAGGGTTTTATACTTTAAGGTAGTAAGAGACGAACAACAGGGATTTGAATTTTATAGGCGGGAGATTTGGGAGCGACCAACAGGGAACGACTCTTGGCCTGGTGATGTTTCGCTTCCCAAGGCGCGGGACACGAGGCAACGTGGGCGGTTGGTGACGTCACCGCCGTCCACACGTGTATGTCTAATTTACTGAAAGGGGCCTCAATTTCTTGAAATTTTTCCAATGAACCCCGACTTCCTTCCTTATAAATAGTCCTCTCTTCATTTTTCCTTCTTTTCTTCGATTCTTCACACGCGAAACCTCCATTGTTGCTTATTCGAAGCTTTGCTTTTTCAATTTCTTCGAATTCCAATCGATTTCACTCGAATTGAAGGTGATTTTTCTAGTTTCTTTTTGCTTTCTTGCTTCAATTTCTTGCATTTCGCTTTCAATTTTATCTTTTTTTCGCGATTTCCACCAATTTCATACACTTCCGCCGCCTTCGCCGCCGTGTCGCCACCGATGTCCTTCATTTTCTGCCCTTACGACACCATTGGCGCCGCCGTGCTTTTATCTCCCTAAACCAATTGAAATTTCATAGGTGGCATCCCCCTCGTCAAGCAATACGCCCTCCATTGAACTCGTTGGCCGGAATCCTGGAAAACGGCCAATGGAAGATGAATAGTCATCCCCCGCTCCTCGCCGCTCGCTTCGTCAAGTGATTGCCCGAAATCCACGGACCTTGCTCGTTGACGAAGACACGGGTTCGGAGGCGAGCTCCGTTGTTCGCTCCGTAGATGAGTTCTACGCCATAGATAGCTCGGGCGAGCAGGATGTCCACACCCCTGTTGCTCGCTCCTCGCCAAGAGAGAGTACTTCCTCAGATTTGGGTGAGGACTCCGCCGAGGTTGCCGCCGAGATCGAAGAGATGAGCATACCTGGAGAAACGGGAGCGAGCAGCGGGCAACAGGTCCCCAGCGAACAGGTGGCCCACTCAGGAGGCGACCAGCTGGGTGTGACTTAGGAATTTCTGCGTGAGATTAATTTTTCCATTTCTAAACCAACTCCTGAGTCCCTGATACCCGAAGCGGTTGTTCGAAGGCAAGAGTGGATCGATTACGCCAACCGGTACCATAACACCTTCCCCACTCCTCCAAGGGTCATTATGGAAGCTCGGGAATCCCTGTATACGGTGGGTAGGATAGCGAGTGTAGTTACAAAAGATGATTTGGCTCGGATTCGCTCTTCTTACCGCATCCCGTACGATATTCACTTATACGCTCCGCAGAAAAGGGGAGACAGCTGATAACCCGCCTCCTAGATGCACTGCCATAAATCTGGATGTCCTCAACATAGGGTTCCCCTTGCTCTTTCATTCGATAATCGGGCGGTTCCTTGAAGACACCAATTTGGCCATTACTCAAATTACTCCAAACGGATGGAGTAACCTGTTGGCCTTCATAACCCTCTTTGGGTTTGAGGGTTACAAGAACAAAATTAGTACCGTTGAGATACATTATGCCCTGACTATCTCTTCAGCTGCTAACGAGGACGGGTTGGGATGGTATTATATAAAGGCTCGTAGCGGCGTGAAACTGATCGAGGGGGTGCCCAACAAAGTAAAGAGTTGGCACAAACAATTCTTTTTCATTAGTGGCGACTGGCGGGCATCCTCTGATTTTGCGGGAGGACCCGGGCGTATAAACTCCCCTACACATTTCGGAGAAGTTCGGCGTAGGTTTCACATTTTGGTTTTTTACACTGTTGATGACCTTTTCTAACTAAGAAGGTTAGTGGCTGTTTTTCATCTAATGAAGATCACCAAACAAGAATCAAGATCATAGAATTTTGCTAAGTAAAGCTCAAGTAATAATTTGACAAGAGTTTTGACTTGTATTGAATTGTTCTCTCTTTTTTTCATGTACAAGAAGGGAGTATTTATAGACATACAAAGTGACCATGTGTCACCATCTTGATGGCTTAGCCATTGGATCTTTGCCAAGTGTTAGGACACTTGTACAACATCTACACTATTACTCATTGGATGGGTGCCAAGTGTTAGGACACTTGGACCATATCTAAGCTAGTGACTCTTGGGATTCCCCATGTTGTACTTGATCTTTGGCACTTCTGAGATGCTCTCGACGGTGACCGGCTGCTCGCTTGTACGTCTCCGTTAGATGTCATGGTCCTTTGCGTTCTGAGCTGTTCGCTCCTCGCTTGGGATCATTTTACGATTCTGCTCGCTCGATTACGTCCTTGTTCGCCCATATTGGTTGGCTTGAACCGCTGGCATAGCTGTTCTTTGCAAGGCTACTCGCCACAATTCTGATTGCCGCATTAGTGCTTCTCTACAAAGTTGTTCGCCTTACGAATCTGCTAGCTCCGCTACGAAGCTGTTCGCTCCACGAGGCTGCTAGCTCATTTGATTTGCTATCCTGTTATCAAGTTTAATGATAATCTTTCGTTGATTAAATGCGAAGTTGTTCGCCCATCAACATACACCCATGGTGAACTAATTTTAATCTTTTTTCTTTTTGTTTTGCAGGTCTGCGTATTCTAAAGTGGGGGCATCCTGAACTGAGTGAAGAGTTCTTGTACGTCATTGCCTTGATTTCTCTACGGGACGTGAAGGATCGTAGCATCGAACATCTCTCCAAGGCACACTGCCGAAAGCTTGCTCTCGTCACCACAAGTGCTCATCATTTGGAGGCTCAGGCCGACGTTCCTGCAATTAGTTTTATTTTTTGTATTTTTCTTTCATAGTTTTTTTGGTCGCCTGGTCGCCTATGACCTGTTGGTCACCTCTGACCTGCTGCTCGCCTAACTTGATTTTATGTTTTATTTTCAGCTCAAAGGGTAACAGTAGCCATCCCTCAAATCCCAGAGAGCTACCATCTCCTTGCTCGCTGAGTCAAACAAATGGCGGCCAATCAACCTTCAAAAAAGAAGAAGTTCGATACATGCACTTCTCTCATTAGGTTGAGGGCGGAGGCCCATGAAGAAGAAGAAGCTCCTCCAGCACCTACCCCTACCCCTACCCCTCACCTCCCTCCCCGCTCCTCGCCCCCCAGAGACACCTAGGGGTGGGCATTCGGTTTCGTGTTTCGGGTACCCGATCCGAATCCGAAAAAAAAACCCGATCGGTTCGGATTTTTTAATTATAAAACCCGAATTTCGGGTTACCCGAACCCGATATATATAATCGAATTCGGGTTCGGGTATTAAATGTCTACCCAAAAAATCTGATCGGGTTACCCGAAATTACACATATAATTTAATATATTTATTTATGTTAATTATAATAATTTCAAAAAATATGCAATTTATATATTATAATGAGATCAAATGTTAATGTTAATTTATATATTTATAGAAATTTGAATCGGTCAATTTATATACTAAATAATAATTTAAAAGTAAATCTTATCAAATATTCTAATTATCAATTATCAAGTATTGGTGTTTCATGGTTGCAATTTCAATATTTGATGAGTGGAGGATGAGTTCAAGTGTTGTTATGTTTGCTCGTTCATTCATGCCTTGATGCCTCGATGAGTGAAGAAAGAAGTTTGCTACAATTTTAGTTGGAGTTGATGCTTAATAGACTATTTGTATTAAGTATGAAATATTCATTTTTTTAGTTGTATTTGCTCGACTTTGGTAATTGGTATTGAAAACCTATTTAGTAACTTTTTAAAGTTGTTTATGTTATTGTTTGGTGAGATAGGATCATTTGTTATGTTTGATGAATGAAATGACTTTGTGAGGTAGTATATTATGTTTGAACGTTTAAACAGGAAAAAAGAACAAAAAAATTCGGGTTACCCGCATTGGGTACCCGAAAAATCAGGTAACCCGAATTTCGGGTAACCCAAAAAATTTGGGTCGGGTTCGGATAATGTAATTTCCAACCCGAAATTTCGGGTACCCGAACCGAAAAATCCGAACCCGCAAAACCCGACCCGATGCCCACCCCTAGAGACACCCGGAGAAAGAAGAGGCTGACCAAGGAGACTGCCCCCAGGAAGGAAGATGATCGCTCCAAGCGAGCAAGGGGCCAAGGTCAGGGTCAGGGCCAGACGGGCATTACTATTGCTCGCTCCTCCTCCGTGGAGGAGGTGAGCGAACAGCAGATGGTGGGTGCTATGGTTGGTGCCAGAGGAAGGAGCTCCTCGCCAGACAGCTCCTACTTGGGTTATGATCCAGTCAAATTGAGGGAGTAAGTGTCTTCCCTGTTGCTCGGTTGTTCGCCCTCATCCCTTCATATCTAACTTTATCTCTTTTGTGTAGGTATAGGGAGGAAGAATATCTTGGGCGGGCTAAGGTACTCCACCAACTTAGCTGCGTCAATTCCGCTCTGGCCTACCAGGAGATAAAGGACTCCCACGTGCGACGAGCAACGGAGCTCGTTCCTCGCTCTTGGACGAAATTGGGCGAGGAGATTCTTCAGAGCCAGAACTTGAGTGACAATGCTCGCCTCTTGAGTTATAACGCCAGTCACCAAGCCATCTCCGCTCAGAGGGTCCTTGATCAAGCCATTGAGCTCGAGCGAACGAACCGGGGCTTGGGCCGGAGAATCGAGCAGCTTGAAGCGGAGAGGGATACCCATCTCAAGAAGAAAGATGACGAGCTGGTTAAGCTGAAGACCGAATTCGAAAAGGCCAAGCTCTCCTGGGAGAGGAACCTGAAGGTTGTAGAAGACCGGGAGAAGGTAGCCTCCAACACTTCCGAAAAGCTAAAGTTGGACTTGGGGGTGGCCACTGATCGCTTACAGGTCTTGGAGACCGAGCGAGTGGGTTTGGTGGAGCGAGTTGAATCTTTGAAGGTTCATATCGACCGGCTGGAGAAGGAGAAGAAGCGCGCCATATCCTATACCACGTACGTGCAGGATGTAACTGATAACACTAACCTCGGTTACATCTGTGCGTATGCGGACTGTGTGAGGTTCGTGAAGTATGCCTTGGATAATGGTCTTGATGTAATGACCAGCACTATCAAGGAATTCGCAGATTACGACATTGAGAATCCTCCGGCCGCCGGTTTCGACATCCCTGTTGCTGATCTAGGGGAGATGGGCGTAAACTTGGACATCTTCAAAGATGATGTCCAGGTGGTCGCCCCAAAGGAGAGGACTGGGGAAGTAAACAGAGATGCCACCGTGTTCGATGCTCTAAGTCCTCTCTTCCCAAATCCATTTGATGGAACGGGCACCTCTGCTACGGCAGGCGAACAACAGGCTGCCGAAGCGACCAACCCGATACTCCCACTCTACCTACTGACACTCCTTCAGCTCCACCAGCTCCTCCGGCTCCTCAAGCTTGAAGCCCTTTTCCTTATTGTTTCTCTAGCTTATGTAATCGGAACGATGTACTTTTTTCTTCAATGTCTTTTTTTGTTGGAACCTTTAATGAATTCGCACTTTTATGTTTTATTTGTTCGCCTTTTATTTGCCCTTTATTTATTTTTGCTTAAGTATTTCTTTCTTTCGTTGAAAGTTAAATACTTGTCTTTGCAAATTTTTGTATGTTGATCATGTATGGGTCTTCTTGGTTCTTCAAGAACTTGACCTTTACTATCCTTCTTCTTATACCTTGTTGCTCGCCGCCTGCCATGTTTGTGCTTAAATGCATTCAGCTTTGGGCGAGCAACTTTGTATTTCGGGGGTGATCAGTTGGGTTTTTGTGACTCATGAACCCTGCTGCTCGCCTCCTTTAAAACTTGTGTTGTGACACTTTTATCTCCGGCGAGCAGCTTCTCTCTTTGGGCGAACAACTGGGACTTGATGCCTTCTAGTCTATTTGATTCCGATTTACATATTTTGCTATAAAATTTTAAAAATTTCACCAAACTTTACAATACAAATAATCTTAAATAACATAATCTACATAGAAAAACTTTACACTGGTTTCCTAACTATTGATAATATTTCTTTAATAAAGTTGCGTTCCAGGTGTATTGGGCTGAGTTGTCTTCCATGTCCTCAAGATCGTACGTACCGTTGTACCATTTGTGAGTTATCCTGAATGGGCCCTCCCAACCAGATCTCCAACTTCAAATTCTCTAATTTTTACTTGGACTTGACCAATTTCCCATAATTCAGCCTTTCTTTTTCGATTGGAGATTGGTGGTCATCCGTCAGAATATCCTCCCGCAGATCCTGTCGGGCTCATCATGTATAGGTCCTCAGGTGGACGAGTAACAACGGCCGGAACCGGCCGCCCGGGCTTATTATTGCATTGAGGTTGATCATCCTCATCTTCAGAGTTGTTCTCCCGGGCTCTTTTTCCAGGTTGTCGTTTAACAAAATCGGAGAGCTTCCCCTCTTCGTAAAACCGCCAAAGCTGCTTGAGCAAATCCCTACACTCGCTTGTAAAGTGCCCCACGCTTTGATGGTAGGCACAATACTTGTTGGGGTTGAGTTTGCCGGTATCCTGACGGATCTTCCGTGGAGGGGAGAACAACTCCTTCTCTTTCACAGTTTCATATACAGTATCGACTGACACTGTTAGCACTTGATTCAACTTTTCTTTAAGCTCCGTCCCTTCATTGAATACCTTCATGTTCTTCGGGACTCGGTAGCTTGTTCCGCTAGTTTTCTTGTTGTTCTCCTTGGGGTCAGCTTTGTTCTCCCCCAAGTTTGATTGCAAAGCTTCGTGCATGGAAACAAAAATGCTGGCTTGATTTCTGAATTCGGCATAACTTCGTGGGCACTTCAGACGTACCTCTTTCCATAGCTTTGACCCTTTCTTCAATCCTGCCATAACAACGACAGTTTTTGTGTCATTGCTGACGGGCTCACCTTCCAATAGCACCTTGTCAAACCTTTCCATGAATGCCCGATCTGACTCGTCGTCATTTTGTTTTAGGTCCGACAATCGGTATTTCTGGGACAAGTATGATCCCGCTGTTGAGAAATGAGACAAGAACTCTCGACTCAGTTGAGTGAACGAATAGATAGATGCTGGTGGCATCGCCGAAAACCACTTGTGCACCCGATCCCCCAAAGTTAAGGGGAAGTTTCGGCATTGAGTGGCGTCGCTGGCTCCCACCGAGACCATATAATCAGAGTACTTCATCATATGAACTCTGGGATCAGCAATACCGTCATACTGTATGCTTGCCGGGAATTGAACCTTCTTCTGAATCGGGGCTTTCAGAATGATAGGTGATAGTGGTGAGGATGGCAGGCTGGTCGTCCCCACACCTCTTTGTTGGTCCAACTGTCCATGCATGCTTTCTATTGCCTTTCTCAAGCTTGATAGCTCATCCAAAGATGCCCCTTGACTCGGAGGCTGTTCGGTGAGCAAAGGTACAAACCTTTCTACTCGTCACAGTCCCTCGCTCGGAGCGGGCATATCCTGGAGCTATTTTCTAGGATTGCTCGCCGCATTCGGCCCTAGGCGCCTGAAGGCAGACTGAGAGAGTCTTTCATGGACTGATGGGCGAGGTTGTTCAAATGTTGTTCGCCCACGCTCTGCTTCCGGGCGAGCAACTTTCTCCTGGTATTGGGGTTGGCCAAGTCTGTCCTGGGCACTGGAACGAGTTGTCCCATGGCTCGACATTGTTGTTCGCCCACGAGCAGACTCGGCTTGGCCCTCACCTGGCCCGACCATCTTGGTTTTGCCCTTGTCCCGCCTGACCTGGGCACTGTTCACCTCATGTTGCTCGCCCCTAACAGATCTGACCGTTATAACTTCCAGGGGTTTATCCTTAGGCCTTGCCTGTGAAGGCCTACTCTGTTCTTGTTGTCTCTGGAGTGCTTGGAGAGCAGCAATGGTTTTGGCCAGTTCATTAGGGTTGTTCGCCAAGACCTCCATTTCTGGTGGGAGATTATGAGTTATGGCAGTATGCTGCGATCTGTTCGCATGCCTGGGATTACGATCCTGGTGGTCGGCAGACGAAGCTCGGGTAGGAGATGCTCTCCTGGACAAGCACGATCCTTGTGTTTCCTTGGATTGAGGCATTTCAAATTAAATGATATTTCAATTTTTAAAATGAAGAACACCAAGAACACCTTTGCTTGAATATTCAAATGGTTCTTGAGGTTTTCTTCAAATCTTCAAGTTTTCCACTTGAAGTTCATGATTAATCACACTAAATCGGAGGTTCGACCCTCCTTCTAGCGCCAAAAATGTTGGTGATCAATTTTTATCGGGCGGATTAGTGACTGTTTTAGTTAGGTTTAAGATTACCAATCAATAACGTGTGATCGGTTACCACCGTAAATGGTAAATCGAGGGTTCGGGTTATAAAATCGTAAACACGAAAGTCGAAATTATTATAATTTCGTATGTGTGCACATTTAGGTGTTTAAGTGTATGTTTTTGGAGCATTTGCGAATTTGAACTTGTATTTCTTAGCTGGAGAACAACTATTTATAGAGACTAGTGTTGATGACCTTTTATAACTAAGAAGATTAGTGGCTGTTTTTCATCTAATGAAGATCATCAAACAAGAATCAAGATCATGGAATAAGCTTAAGAAATAAATTTGCAAGAGTTTGGCTATTTTCATGAATTGTTTCCCTTTTTTCATGTACAAGAAGGGAGTATTTATAGGCATACAAAGAGGCCATGTGTCACCATCTTGGTGGCTTAACCATTGGATCTTTGCCAAGTGTTAGGACACTTGTACAACATCTACACTATTGCTCATTGGATGGGTGCCAAGTGTTAAGACACTTGGACCATATCTAGGCTAGTGACTCTTGGGATTCTCAATGTTGTACTTGGTCTTTGGCACTACTGATATGCTCTCGACGGTGACCGTTTGCTCGCTTGTACGTCTTCGTTAGTTGTCATAGTTCTTTGCATTTCGAGCTGTTCGCTCCTTGCTTGGGATTGTTTTACAATGTTGCTCGCTCCAATACGAACATGTTCGCCCAAATTGACTTTGGTTTGAGCCGTTGGCACAACTGTTCTTTGCATGGCTGCTCGCCACAATTCTGCTTGCCGCATTAGTGCTTTTCTACAAGGCTGTTCACCCTACGAATCTGCTAGCTCCGCTACAAAGCTGTTAGCCTCTTTCATTTGTCATCATGTTACCGAGTTTAATGATGATCTTGCGTTGATTAGATGCAAAGTTGTTCGCCCATCAACAATTGCCCCCTAGCTTGGTCTCATGTTGGGCATGGATTGATCAATTGGGACCAAGCTATAATCTCTTTGGAAATTGGGCGAGCAAGAATGGAACATGGATGTTTACATGGGCGAGCATCCGAGCAAATGGGCGAACAGCCGAGCATGAGAGTTTACGCGCGCGACCAGTAGCGAACGCCTTTTCGTGTCGCGACGGTTGGATTCCCGAGGCACGGAACGCGAGGCGTCGCGTCAGTCACGCGCGACCCCCAATTTGCCCATAGGGGCCTATAGTATTTTGCGGAAATTGCATTTTCGCCCCAGCCTTGTCCTTATAAATAGGTGACTTCCCCTTCATTTCTTTCTTTCTTCTTCCGTCTCTCACATTTCCGCCATTGATAATCATTTCGAAGCTTTTTTCTTTGCAATTCTTGTGCTTGAATCTTCTCTTGTGTCACATAGATCTTAGTTTTCGAAGGTAATTCATCTTGCATTTCCTTTTTCTTCTCTTAATTTCGTAATTTTTGCACTTTTTCTATTTCTTTCGTTTTTCTCGTAATTACGACTGTAATTCCGGCCTTGAACCGCCGTCGCGCCGCCGTTCTGTTGATTCCATTACCATCGTAACTCCTCCATCGCCGGCATTATCTGTATATTACATCACACTTAGCCAAATCCCTCCATCACTTTTTTGAATGGATTTTTCCCCCTCAAGCTCCTCTCAATCCGGACCCGGACGAAACCCGGAAAAAAGACCCGTAGATCAGTCTTCTCCGCGCAGATCTGTTTGCCAGGCATTGGCGAACAACCCACGTACGTTATTGGTGGATGAGAACACGGACTCAGATGCGAGCTCCGTTGTTCGCTCAGTAGAAATGTACGCAGTTGATCGCTCTGGCGAACAAGAAGAGATACAACCTCTTGCTCGCGAACCCGGAACTTCTTCCGACCTAGGAGAAGACTCTGCAGAAGTGGCCGCGGAGATAGAGGGTTCCGTTGATCTTGATGGCGATCAAGTCGACACTGCTGGCGAGCAGAAAGTTGGCGAGCAGAGAGGTCCCACTCTTACTTGGGAGTTTTTAAGGGAAATCAATTTTCCCATTTCTCAAACTACACCAGAATCTCGGATCCCGGAAGGTGTTGCTCGCGATAATGAATGGAGGGACTATGCTGCTCGCTACTCAAGGACTTTTACCGTTCCATCAAGGGAGATAATGGAGGCACGTGAGAGCGAGTATGCGGCGAGCAGGGTTGCCAGTGTTGTCATCGAGGATGATCTGGCGAGCATTCGTGCAACATATAAAATTCCTTACGACATTTTTATGTATGTGCCAACGAAAGGAGAGACTGTTGATCGCCCTCCTCCTGGTTGTACGGCGATCAATTTGGATGTGCTCAATACGGGTTTCCCGCTCCCCGTTCATCCGCTCATCGACCGTTTCTTATCCGACATGAACCTGGCGATCACTCAAATTACTCCAAATGGTTGGAGTAGTCTTCTAGCCTTCATGACTCTCTTTGGTCTTGAGGGCTACAAGAATAAGATAACAACCGCGGAGATCCTTTACGCCTTGACCATTTCCGAGGATGGTGCTGGCTGGTATTACGCTAAGGCGAGGACCGGTTTGAAACTTGTTGAAGGTGTTCCCAATAAGATTAAGGGTTGGCATTGCCAATTCTTCTTTATTGGTGGAGATTGACGAGCAACTGAGGGATTCGCTGGCAGGCAGGCGCGCATCATGTCGCCAGAAGGCTTTGGAAAAATCAAACGTAGGGCTAATTTTAATCCTTTTCGTTGTTTTGCAGGTCCAAGGAACTTGAAGTGGGGGCATCCTGATCTCAGCGACGAGTTTCTCTTTACCTTAGCCATCATCTCTCTTCGCGACGTTGCTAGTCGCGACATACATCATCTCTCGAAGGCTCATTGTCGCAAACTCGCTGGTTTGATTACGAGTCCTCACCACCTTGAAGCTCAAGCCGCCATCCCAGAGGGTAACTTTCTTGCTCGCCAATCATTCTTGCTCGTCCTTCATTATTGCTCGCCAATCATTCTTGCTCGTTCTTCATTATTGCTCGCCTAACACTTGTCTTTTTCTTGTCAGATCAACAAGTCACTGTTGCTATCCCGGCTGTGCCCGAATCATACTATCTGCTCGCCGGACGAGTCAAGCAAATGGCTGAGGCTTCAAGAAGGAAGATGGACCCTCCCCTTGCCATCATGCGCCTCCGGGCAGGAGAGAACTCTTCTGGTCGCCCGGCCATCGGAGCTGGTCGCCGCAAGCCTTCGGCCAAATCTACTTCCTCTCCGCGGGATGTAAGGAAGGAGAAGGAGAGGGAAAAGGAGAGGGAGAAGAAAAAGGCGCCGCGGGGCGATGATGTTCGCGGCACTCATGGAGATGATCGCGCCTCAAAGCGGTCAAAAACTGTGGGGGAGGCGAGCAATATTGCTCCCAGATCTCCTGCTTCTAAGTCCACCTCCTTGGAAGTGGTGGACGAACAACAGGTGGTCGCTAGTGTGGCGGCGACCAAGACTGTAGTGTACCCCAAGGATCTCTCCTACTTAGGTTGGGATCCTTCTAGAATTAAAGAGTAATTTGTTCGCCTTCTTCAGGTTTCTTTGTTCGCTTGAGCTTAGTTGTCACTTTGGTCTTTACTCTTATTTTTCATTTGGTTAGGTACAAACCGGAGCGTTATCCCGGCCGAGGAACTGCACTTCATCACTTCGCCGTTGTGAAGGATGCCCCCTCCAGCTTTCGCGACATTCCTGATGCTCCTGTTCGCCGAGCAGCCGAGATGGTCCCAAGAGCTTGGACCAAGTCGGCCAACACCCTTGTTGCTGGTCAGACTGTGAGTGACAATGTTCGCCTGATGGCGTACAATGCTAGCCATCAAGTGGTCCAGGCTCAAATGTTGCTCGATCAAGTTGTTGAACTCGAGCAAACGAATCGCGACCTGGGACGTCGCCTAGAAAGGATGGATGATGAGAAAGCCGCTGCCATCAAGGGGTGCAAGGCCGAGCACGCCAAAGAGATGGCTTTGATGGAGCAGAAGATGGACGCTACTCTGGCGAGTGAGAAGAATGCTCTTGATCGCTCTGAGAAAATGTTGCTCGAAGTGAAGACTGCTGATCTTCGAGCGGAGAGAGCTGAGAAAGAGCGAGCAGACTTGGCTGCTCGCCTACTGGTCGCCGAGGAGCAGATTAAGCGGTTGGAGGAGGAACGTAAGGATATGATCGACTACGGGGTCCATGAGCAGGAAGTATTGGATAAGACCAACTTTGGGTATATCTGTGCATTTGCTGAATGTTTGAGGTCTGTTCACTTCGTGTAATAGTCAACAGCCACTACCGCGAATCGAACATTTCCTTGTCCTGGAGGAAAAGGCCCAATGAGGTCAATTCCCCATTTCGCAAATGGCCACGGACTATTGACTGAAATCAGTTCGTGTGGGGGTTTGTGAATGTTTGGGGCAAACAATTGACATCTGTGACAAGTTCGGGCAATCTTGATCGCATCCTGGAGGAGAGTCGGCCAGTAATATCCTTGCCTTATGGTTTTATATGCCAAGGCCCATCCTCCAGCATGATTTCCGCATACACCCTCATGGATCTCTTTCAGTACTGTTTGTCCTTGCCCCCTAGCCAAGCATTTCAGAAGTGGGAGTGAAATTCCTCTCTTGTATAACTGTCCATCCATCATGGTGTATCTTGCTGCTCTTTTAACCAACTTGTTAGCTTCAAACGGGTTGTCTGGCTTTTTATCGTTTTGTAAATACTCAACGATTAGTGTCCTCCAGTCGTCTCCTTCGAAATCTTCGTTGATCTGATAGATTTTGTAATCTTCGGTTGACGGTTTGGACATTCTTGTTAGCGTCACCTCCGACAATTCTGCTGGTCCTGCGCTGGTTGCTAGCCTGGCTAACGCATCTGCTTGAGCATTATTGTCTCTTGGTATCTGCTCAATGTATATTTGTTCGAACAAGGAGGCCAAGTGAGCAACAATTTTTTGATACAGAGCCATGTCTTCATCTCTTGCTTCATATTCTCCTCGGACCTGGTTGACGATCAATTGCGAATCTCCAAAAATTTGCAACCTTCGTACTCCAACTGCCAATGCTAGGCATAACCCAACGATCACAGCCTCGTACTCTGCTTCGTTGTTTGTCGCCATGAACTCGAATCGAACAGCTGAAGTAAAAACTTGCCTATCTGGGCTTATCAAGACTATACCTGCCCCCGATGCTGTATTAGTTGACGACCCGTCAACATACATGTGCCAGGGATGGCTATGTCCTCTCGTTGGATCTTGGGGGAAAGTCAGTTCGACTATAAAGTCTGCTAAGGCTTGCCCCTTGATCGCTGTTCGAGGAGCATATGAAATCCCGAACTGACTGATTTCCAAGGACCACTTTAGGAGCCGACCAGCCGCATCGGGTCTGTGCAGTATTTGCTTGAGCGGGAACGTTGTCAACACTTCCACCTGGTGGTCGAAAAAATATGGACGAAGTTTCCTTACGCTCATCACCAGCGCATATGCTAGCTTTTCTGTTGGTGAATATCTGAATTCTGCTTCGTGTAAGGCATGACTTACGTAGTAGATGGGCAGGTGGAACTTTCCTTCCGCTCGAACGAGCACTGAACTGATTGCTACCTCTGAAGCCGCCAAGTACAAGTATAACTTTTCCCCTGGGATTGGCTTGGCAAGAATTTTTGTATCACTGAGGTACTCTTTCAGCTGCTCGAACGCTTGTTGACAGACGTCTGTCCATTGGAATTTTCCCTTCTTGATTGCTTCGAAGAACGGTCTGCACTTATCTCCGGATCTTGAAACGAACCTGTTCAGAGCTGCTAGGCACCCGGTTAGCCGTTGGACTTCTTTAACTGATCTGGGTGGTTGCATCTCCATGATCGCTCTCACTTTTATGGGATTTGCTTCGATTCCTCGCTGACTAACCAGATATCCCAAGAATTTCCCAGAATGGACTCCGAAACTGCTTTTCTTGGGATTCAGCTTCATATTGTAGGTCCGAAGTATCTCAAATGTTTGAGCCAGGTGCTGTAAGTGATCTTCCTTTTTTGAGCTCTTGACAACAATGTCATCCACATACACTTCCATCGTCTTCCCGATGTGATTATCAAACATCTTGTTAACCAGTCTCTGATATGTAGCTCCAGCGTTGATTAACCCAAATGGCATTCTCTTCCAGCACAACAAGTTTTTGTTGGTGTAGAACGCTGTGTGCTCTTGATCATCGGGATGCATCGCGATTTGATGATATCCTGCGAATGCATCCATGAACGTGAGTAGCTCATGTCCGGCGGTGCTATCGACTAGCTGGTCAATGTGAGGCAATGGGAAGTTATCTTTTGGGCAGGCGGCGTTAAGATCTGTGAAATCAATGCAGAGTCTCCATGCCCCGGTCGCTTTTCTGACCAATACTGGATTTGCCACCCATTACGGGCATAACGCTTGTTTGATTAAGTCGTTATCCAGCAGCTTTTTAACCTCCACGTCAAGCGCTTCCTATTTGTCGGGCCCAAATTTCCTTCTTTTCTGATGGACTGGCTTTTTCCTCGGGTCGATGTTGAGTCTGTGGCAGACATGTTCGGGGCTGATGCCCACCATGTCTGCGTGCGACCATGCGAACACATCGAGGTTTGCTTTAAGAAACTCAATCATGTTGGTCCTGTACGGCTCTGGTAGCTCGGACCCTATGAAGAGTTCTAAGCCCTCTTGGTTCGGGTCGACTCTTACAGTTTCCAACTCTTCAACCGGGGTAGCCCTTCGTTTCTGGCCTTTCCATCTGGGGTCAATAATGGGCCCTTCTGCCTTTGGCTCATCTTCGGTCTCCATCGGTTCTGCTCCCAGCCGTGGCTCGATATCCTCTGCATCAACGTTCATTGCCATTGTTAGTTCTTCCTCGTTGCTGGTAGTAGCAGCTTCTCTACCTCCTGTTTGGGCAAACTGTTCGTCTTCGCGTTCCTGCTCGTCCTCGCCTAATTGTGCGCCTACACACAGCTGCTCGTCAATGCGCGGCTGTTCGTTTGCGCACAGTTGCTCGTCGATGCGCGACTGTTCGTCTGGGCAAAGCTGCTCATCGACTTCCATTACTTCGGTATCGACGGAAGTCACGGCCTCGCTATCGTCTCCGTCCTTGTCTGAGCACCTGTCCGCCATGTTGACTTGGTGATCCTGCAATTGTATCTGCAACAGACATGCACGAGCCTTCTTCTGGTCCCCTTTGACTGTACCTGCACCCTTCTTTGTTGGGAATTTCAAACAATAATAGTACGTTGAAACAGCTGCTTTAAATTCATGTAAGAAAGGACGGCCGAGGAACCCGTTGTAGGTGGACTGTTGGTCTACAACCAGGAAGTCTACCATTCTATTCATTTTCCTTTCCGGGTCCTCGATCGATACAAGCTCAACTGCCAACGTAACTATTCCTAGCGGGGTGGTTACAGCATTTCCGAATCCTACAATCTTGTGATCACAGTCTTTGATGTACTCAGCGCAATCTCCTAGCTGGTCCACCGTGCTCTTGAACAGGATGTTCGTATAGGAACCAGTATCGACAAGTAGACGGTGCACTTTTGTCCCCATAATATTGGCACAAATGACCAACGAGTCGTTATGGGGAGTGAGTATCCCGTCTAAGTCTTTTTCTGAGAAAGTCAGGTCCCCTGTTCATTTGGTTGATGGATTCGCGCCTACTTCCATCACTTGATCGACTGCTCTCAGTTCCGCTTTCCTCTTCCTTTTCGACATAGGTGGTCTCCCATCAGAACAACCACCTACTGGTCCAGTGGGTTCTAGCATCAGAATCTCTGGAATAGGCCTTGCCGGGGCTGCTGGGACCTTTCTTCCTCTCTTACCAGCTTTGCCTAGTTGTTCATCACTGTCATCGTCATCCGAACTGGATGGCACCGGTGCCCTTGGTCTCTTGCCTGGTTCCTTCTTCACGAACTCGGACAACTTTCCTTCCTCATAGAACCTCCACAACTGCTTCAATAGATCTCGGCACTCGCTTGTGAAGTGGCCGATGTTCTGATGATATGCGCAGTATTTGTTCGGGTTCAACTTTCCTCTCTCTTGCCTTATCCTCCGTGGCTCTGACAACATTTCCCTGTCTTTAACATTGTTGTACACAGCATCCACGGATATGGTAAGGACTTGATTCAGCTTTTCTTTCAACTCAGCTCCCTCGTTGAACGACTTCATGTTCTTTGGAGCTTTGTAATCACTTCCTCCAGACTTCTTACCAGACTTCTTCGGCTCAGCTTTGTCTCCCATCTCTCTGTGTAGGGCCTCCTGCATTGACACATGAATTCCTGCTTTGTGTCTAAACTCCGTGTATGTTTTCGGGCAAGTCAGATGCATCTCCTTCCACAGATCAGTTCCTTTCTTCAATCCAGCCATCACTGCCACTATCTTGGTGTCCCCACTCACCATTTCGCCCTCCAGTAAGACTTTATCAAATCTTTCCAGAAATTGCTTATCAGACTCCTCATCTCCTTGCCTGATATCTGCCAAACGGTGTCTGTGGGTCAAGTAGGACCCGGCAGTTGAGAAGTGGGACAGAAACTCTTTGCTTAGTTGGGCAAAAGAGTTGATGGAGCCAGGAGCCAGTGCTGAGAACCATCTGTGCGGGCCATCTCCAAGGGTGAGTGGAAAATTTCGGCATTGTGTGGCATCGGTTGCCCCCATTGAGATCATGAAATCCGAATATTTCGTCACATGAATTCGAGGGTCCGACGTCCCCTCGTACAAATTGATGGCTGGGAACTGTATCTTTTTCTGGATTGGTGCACTGAGGATAGATGGAGATAATGGTGAAGATGGGAGAACGGTTGATCCGACACCTCTCTGAGATTCCAACTGTCTCTGCAATTCCTCGATCGCCTTTCTCATTTCCTGCAACTCATTTGGGGGAGTTCTCCCGATGGAAGGCTGTTCATCGTGATTGGGTTCAGTGACCTCTTCACGATGCAGTCCCTTGCCAACAGGACGTTTCTCCTGAGTTGTCTTCCTAGCAGCGTTGCTAGCTCCATTTGGCCCTAGTCGGCCAAAAGCTGACCTCCTGATTCGGTCATGCACTGATGGGCGAGCAGGATGGTGTGATCGCTCCTCGTTCCTTCGGGATGGTTCCCTCCTAGTTACATTCCTTGTTCCTAGTCTCTCCAAAGCACTTGTTCGGGAAGTACTTTTGCTTGACTCATCTGCTCGACTTGGTGATGATTCTCCTCTGCTTCCTAGACGTTCGCTCAATGGAGCTTTTCCTTTATTTCTACGGACTTCTTCACTGTCGGCCTCGTCCCGACGTGCATCTTCTCTCATTTTACTTCTTTGTTTGCCCGTACGCTCCTGCTCGCCTGCTCGTCTGGTCGTCACAGGTGCTCTTGACGGTCCTGCTGCTTGTCGATTTTGCAAGGATTGAAGGACAGCAATGGTTTTTGCTAGTTCTTCGGGATTCTGAGCAAGAGCTTCAACTTCCGGTGGAATCGTGTCAATAGTGACTTGTATATTCCTCTGCGAAGTTGCTCTCACTGTCCGTGCATGTCCTTCGGTGGAAGAAACCCTAGTTCTTGGTCTACGACTTGGAGATATACTTGAATGTCGTTCTTCTTGCGATCTAACCATTTTGACTATTGAAATATGGGTAAATGAGCAAATGGATGAGGTAATCTTGTTCTTGCAAACACCTTTTCCAAGGGTTACTAGCCTTGTGTGTGATTATGAAGGTTTGAAAACCCTAGTTCATGCACACATGCATTAAAACCCTTAAAGTGTTGTAAATCTTTGTCCCAAGAATGTGCACTCTTGTTTTCCGGCAGCCCCTTCCCGGATTCCGGCGAGATTATGCAGATTCCGGTGGTAGTCTTCAAACTTTCTTCGAATTTTACAAATCGAAGGTTCGAACCCTCCTTCTAGCGCCAATTGTTGATGACCTTTTATAACTAAGAAGATTAGTGGCTGTTTTTCATCTAATGAAGATCATCAAACAAGAATCAAGATCATGGAATAAGCTTAAGAAATAAATTTGCAAGAGTTTGGCTATTTTCATGAATTGTTTCCCTTTTTTCATGTACAAGAAGGGAGTATTTATAGGCATACAAAGAGGCCATGTGTCACCATCTTGGTGGCTTAACCATTGGATCTTTGCCAAGTGTTAGGACACTTGTACAACATCTACACTATTGCTCATTGGATGGGTGCCAAGTGTTAAGACACTTGGACCATATCTAGGCTAGTGACTCTTGGGATTCCCAATGTTGTACTTGGTCTTTGGCACTACTGATATGCTCTCGACGGTGACCGTTTGCTCGCTTGTACGTCTTCGTTAGTTGTCATAGTTCTTTGCATTTCGAGCTGTTCGCTCCTTGCTTGGGATTGTTTTACAATGTTGCTCGCTCCAATACGAACATGTTCGCCCAAATTGACTTTGGTTTAAGCCGTTGGCACAACTGTTCTTTGCATGACTGCTCGCCACAATTCTGCTTGCCGCATTAGTGCTTTTCTACAAGGCTGTTCGCCCTACGAATCTGCTAGCTCCGCTACAAAGCTGTTAGCCTCTTTCATTTGTCATCCTGTTACCGAGTTTAATGATGATCTTGCGTTGATTAGATGCAAAGTTGTTCGCCCATCAACAACTAGCAAGCATGAGGTGTGTATGACTCTTGGTCTCCCTAGCTTGTATGCTTGATAAGTATCCTTTGACCTCAGTTTGACCTTATCTAAGCTGAATCTTAGTTACAAAGTTTTCTTTGGTCTTATCTTAGACTTCATTGTTGTTCGTCCAGGTCGGCTTAGTTGATCCATAATGGTTTTTCCATAAAGTTGTTCGCTTTTTGAGGTTATGCTTCAGAAGTTGTTCGCCTTTGTGTTTTACACAGATTGGCTTTGGGATCTTGGTCCTTTGTTCGTCAACATACACCTCTTAGGCTGGTAGATGCATTACCTTGTGACAATGTTGCTCGTCATTAATGATTTGATATGGGGTCCATATTTGGCCTCGGGTCTCAGGACTTGTTCGCCAGTATGTTGTTCGTCGGTAGAGCTGTTCGTCAGTTTATACACTCCCTGGATCGATTTATGCACCCCGACTTGATTTTCTTTGTTGATCATCTTTGATTCGAGGTTGATTCTTCGTAATTCCTATTAAGGCTTTAATTCTTGTTCGCCAATCATTGATTTATGTTCGCCTATCAACATAACTGTTCGCCTGTATGTCTCCTCGTTGGGTGTTTCAACCTTTTCCCTCTGAGCTGTTCGCTCCGTGTTTGTAGTCTCTGACCAGTTGCTCGTCTGGATGATTAGCATCTTGACCAACTGTTCGTCCTTACTCAGTCGTGAGTTATTTACCCAGTTGTTCGCCTCTAAGCATAATGCCTTAATTTTCTTTTGTTGACCCTTGTTTAGCTGCTCGCTTACCAACAGTGTAGAAAGTGTAGGGTGGAGATTGTGGGATGAATATTTTGAGGGTGAAAATTGTGAAGAATATTTTTATTTTGGAAGTACGCAGATTTTTTTGGGACGGATTTAGTATGTTATTATGATCCCCACATCGATGTAAATGAAATTATGATAGTAGTTTTTACTTTTAACAAGGATTTCGAATCAACATAAACACCTTTATGAATAAGTGTGGAGGTCACATGTCACCAAAAAAAGCCACAAGATTAAAGTATAGGTTGTAATTGGTCAATTCTTTAAAGTATAAGTTGCAATTTGAAAAAAATATATACAGATACTAAGTCAATAAAAGGGATATAATATACATTGCAAAATGATATTAACTCTTTTTTAATTAGCTTTGCAGTTTAGATATACTTTGGGGGACTTCCTCCTTCTCAACCTCAAGGAATCCACTCCTGAATACCTTTTTTTCACCTCTGGTAGTGGTTTCAATTTCTTTTTAGTTTTCCACGGAGGTGCCTTGTCGAGCAACTTCCTGATTTTCGTCTTCTCTAAATCCACTTCTCCATTTTCCTCCACTTAGGTCATATCTATACACTTCAATTCTTCACTATCTTTCTCCATTGGATATTTCATGGCCTCATAGATGGAAATCTTCACTTCCTGATCATCCATATTCACAGTGATTTTTCCATTTGCCATATCTAAAACCATTCCAGTTGTAGCCAATAAGGGTCTTCCCAAAATCAAAGGCACACGCTCGTCCTCCTCCATGTCAAGGACTACAAAATCAGCTGGAAAAACATGATCACCTACCTTCACAAGGACATTCTCAACCACACCTTGAGGTCTTGTGATAGACCTATCGACGAATTGAAGAGTCGTCATCATAGGTTGAAGGTCTCCACCATCCAACTTCTTAAACAACGACAATGACACCAGACTTATGCTGGCCCCGAGATTGCACAATGCTTCCTTCTTGATTCCATTCCCGATATCACACAAGATCGTGAAACTACCGGGATCCTTCAACTTCGGGGGAAGAGATTTGTGCACCATTGCACTCACCTCATGGTTCAACTGAACTAGCTATGGACCGTCAACTCTTTTTTTTAGATTAAATCTTTCAGGAACTTTGCATAATTCGGCATCTGCTCTAATGCATCATAAAACGGGATCTTGATGTGCAACTTCTTGAAGACCTCAAGAAACTTAGCGAATTTCTCATCCAATTTCTTCTTCATGAACCACTGCGGATATGATACCGGAATCACTGATTTTGGCACCCCCATTCATCTCACTCGGTTTCCTTCACATTTCACTTAGCTTTCTTTGTCTTCTTCCACTTGAAAATTCGCTCTTCTTCCACAACCCCTTCTTCCACCCTTTCCTTCTCATCATCCATTTTTTTCCTCTCGCTCTCTTCCTCAACCTCTCTATGAATTTCCTCTACCTCAGCAGGTGGTGGAGGGCCATCATACTTAGTGTCAATTCTCAACTCAATCGTTTTGCAATGCTCTTTCGGGTTAACTTCCAGCATAGAAGGAAATTTACCCGTCTCTTTACCCTGCGATTTCACGATCTGGCTAATCTGATACTCTATGGAAGTGAACCACTTGTTGTTCTCTTGCTGAATTCTATTGAGGTCCATGTCCCTCCTCTGAAGTTCTTGATCCATGTGGCCATTTTTCTTGTTCATCTCCTTCACATCATACTCTAGAGAGGACAACCTCTTACTTCCCTCTTTCACCTTCTGCAGAATCACTTGTAACATCTCATCGGTTGAGACACCGTCTTTCCCCCTAGGAGTTTCAAACCTGGATCTACGCCTGGTGGTACAGTTATTCCGGCCTTCGGATTACTGTAAAAAAAGTCATCATTCTTCATCCACTGATTCTGATTAGACGACTGACCTCCCTAGTACCCCTGATTATTCCTCCACTGATTCTGAGGAGGCTGTGGACCCGGTGGTACAAATGGTTGACCATAGGTAGGTCGCCCCTGCTGATAGCCACCCTGATTATAATTAGCCCTTTCCATGTAGTTGGTCTCCTCTTGTTGGCATCCTGGTTGTTCCACCTTCTCACTTACAATGGTGCTTCCTCCACTCCTATTTTGTCCAACCTCTAAATTATTGATCTTTTCCATCATAGTCATAGGCAACTTCCGAGTCCCCCCACTCTCTTCCATCTGATACACATTCTGGTGCGTCTGGCCTTCATTCCACTGTCCCGCGTTCTTCAGTATGTCTTCCACTATATGTCTACACTCGACTGCGCTTTGGTTCAGAAATGCTCCATTATCACGTGCATCGAGATGGTTTTGAGCATTTTTACAAGCCCCACAATAGAAGTATGTCATAATATCTCATTTATTGTACCCATGTTGTGGGCACTCAATCAACATGTTAGGGAATCTCTCCCAAGCTTAACTCAATTCTTCGCCACGTCTCTACTTGAATGAGGAGATCTCTTTCCCCGCCTTCACAGTTCTGGACGGAGGGTAGAAACAATCTAGAAACGGTCGCTCAAGCTCAGCCCATGTATTCACACCCCCCGTGAAAGTGTGTTATCGTACCATTACTTGGCTATCCCAGTCAGAGAGAACTGAAATAACATGAGCTTCTTTGCGTCCTCCGACATCCCATTGTAATGAAAAGTAGAAGCTATCATGAGGAAGTTCCTCAAATGGGTATGCAGATCGTCTTTTCCTACCTCTCCCTTGAACTGATTTTCCACAAGCATCTTCAAATTCTGGGAGAGATGGAGAAATTATTTGCCTCGACTGGTGGCATAGCTACTCCATTATAGTATCGTTGAGGCTGAGCCTCAAACATCCCTTTATTCGTCATACCAAAAGGACCTGCGTTCTGGGGTACTTGCTATTGGTGTACTGGTGGTGGAGGGACCTGTGGGATATTTAGTTGGTTTTGGATAGGTTGTGGAGGGTAGTATGGTGGATAGCAGAGTGGATAAGGGTATGGATAAGGTGGGTTGTTGTGTTGGTAAACAGGGTTGTTGATGTTCTGGTGGTTCTGGTCTAATGCGGGGTTATTGTGATTAAGGTGGTTTTGGTTTTGGATGGGGAGGTTCTGGTTCTCGTTTCCCACATGGGGTGCTTTTTTATGACTGATCAAACCTTTCAATCCTTCCACCCGTTCCTCATCGTGATTGATTCTTTCTCCCTCTAAATCCAAATCTCCACGTAAGTCCAGATTCATCTCGTTGTTGGCTGCAGTAGTCATCCTTATCTGAAAGGCTCTATTTCTTCTGACTATAGTTTTAGGATCTAGTTTTGTTCTATCAACGCTCGTTTCTCCCTTAGAGCGCATTTTCATATACCTGAAACTCCAAAATAAAATATTAAACGCAACGGGCAAATAAATAATAAAACATGAAAAGAAAAACACTCACTACTAGCTACTAAAATATTCCCAAGTTTCACTCAATGAGCATACATCGCCTTCCCCAGCAATAGCGCTATTGACTTGATCGTAAAATACTAGCTTTTACTAATAGTTACCCCACAAGAGTATGCAATCACTGTAATATCGGAAAGTATTTAGACCAAGTAGTATCGAACTCGTGAGAAGGTTTGTAAGCGAGTAAATCCCTAGAAATCTACGTGTCGTAGCTAATATGAATGCGATTTGGTTTTAAAATAATTCTAATAATTATATTCTACTAATTATATGCTAATAAACAAAAATAAAACTATTCAAACTTCGGTTTGAAGTGCAAATAAGAATGATGATGCTTTTGATAGGAATCCCTACGTATACTAACAGAGTTGATACATTAATTAAAATAATCGTGATGTTCAAGTTAAAATCATAAGTGTACTATAAACTATGCAATCAATTTTCCTAATCTAGCACAAATAATTGAAAGAATAAAAGCTCGGAAATAATCGCAATACTTAACTCTAACAATTGACTTCACTAACCCACTAATTAAATTATATGATTTGCGCTTAATTATTGAGGCCCTAATTTAACTAAGGTGATTCGGCCTTCCTCCCTAGATAAATCGGTTGATTATAAACCCCTTCAAAAACCCTCTCCTTAAGCCTATTCGTTGATAAAGAGTGATGCAGTCGTCTTATCTCTAACAATTTTCGTACTTAATTCTATGATTATTCTAGGGTTTATTAGAATTATTCAATAATTAAGAAAACTAAAACTATACATCACGAATTACCCTAATTACGTGTCAACATCCTAATTCTACGAGTTCATCCTATCATAAGCATACAAAGGTTTAACCTAACATGGTGATTATGAAAACACAAGAAATCAAACACATAACTAAAGAATTAAAGAATATCAAGAACATAAACCAATTGTTAATTCAATTAAACTCAAATCTGGAATATAAATCTATAAAATCTGGGATTTAGGTCAAAATCAATCAAATAATCCAAGAAACAAAAAGAGAAAACAAAACCGTGCAATGCATTAATCGTTCTAATGAATCCATATGATAAAAACCTCGTTTCTTCTTGTGAAATTATTCCCAAACACTAAAAAATAATTTTATATCTTCTTCCCCTTCGAAATTCGAGTCTAGATGTGTAAAATAAGGGTTGAGACTGGTATTTATATGTTACGGGCCGAAATCCGTCCAGGGCGCTCGAGCCAGGCTCGTGGTCGAGCGCCAATCTCTTCCAGTGCATCAAGGGCGCTCGAGTTGGGCTAGTCGAGCGCCTTGCGCTCGAGTGATGGTCGAGCGGCTGTTTTTGTCCAGTGAGCTAACCCCGCTCAAGTGGTGCTCGAGCACTTCTCATTTTCGTGCCAAATGATACTTTTCTTCACCCGAACTAATACTTTTCGTATTTCCTTCATATCTTATCATCCGGGAGTCTATTTGAGTCGATTCAAAGCCCCACAAACTCCGTTTTTTGCCCTCTTTTCTAAAATGAACACCAAAGAGGCAAATTAATGAGTTTATACAAATAGTACTCAAATTACTCAAAAAACTCACAAAAAACACTCAAAATGTGGACTAATCGGGCAACAGAACATCACAATTTTACGTCTAATCAATAAACTCTAGTTTTAAATGTTAAATGTTGTTAATTTTTATATTGTATGTATTTGTGTACAAAATATTGATATTTTAGGGATTGAAAGTTGTATGATTGTCATTTGCACATTTTTTTAAAATTCCCGTTAAATTAATTTTCGGACCTGATTAGTTGAAAAGTTTACATATTTTCGGACACCAATTGCCAAAATCTTGAATGGTTTAAATTTTTAGTAACGAGTTTTCAAAATATAGTTAATTTTTTGGAAACATTTTTGCCGAAATTGTGTTAATTTTTTGGGAATATTTTTTCCGAAATATTGAGTCAATTTTTTGGAAATATTTTTTTGCGTAAGAATGAGTTTGGAGGTGTATCATCTATGTAGTTTTAGGTTTTTTGTTTGTTTAATTATTAAGATTGTATATGTAATTTTACCATTTTAATAAAATATTCGATTAGTTGGGGGTATTTAGCATGGGTCACTTCAATATTTATACTACAAAATATTTCTAAAGGGGCTGACTATATACCCCTCTATACTTATTAGATACACCCACTCAATTTATATATTATTATAATATATTTATTAAATGATTTTAATGCCTTAATTATTCAATTTTTTTTTTATATATTTGATACACCCATCAAGAATTTCAAGAGTCACCACCATACATGAGAAATTAGGGGAGAGTCGGAGCCGACGTTGCAACACGAGCATTAATTGAAAACCTTCTTGTAGCTGCACCACCATTTTATCCTTCGTATGTTGGTTGCTGCAACCTTATAAGCTCAATAATAAGTGTGTTACTATTATTCCCGCATTTTGAAAAAAAAATCCTGACACTGTATTTTCGAACTTGGTTTTTCGAAAAATGGTAAGCATTTCGACAAAAACTTGTCGAAATGTGGTTAGGAATTCGACTAAATCTTGTCGAAACATAGCTTTTCGAAAATATTTTTTCGAATATTTTGTCATTTTTCGACAAGTTTTCGAAAAACCAGGTTCGAAAATACAGTGTCGGGATTTTTTTTTTCAAAATGCGGGAATAACAGTAACACACTTATTATTGAGCTTATAAGGTTGAAACAACCACCATACTAAGAATAAAATGGTGGTGCAACCACAAGAAGGTTTTCAATTAATGCTCGTGTTGCAACGTCGGCTCCGACCCTCCCCTAGTTTCTCATATATTGTGGTGACTCTTGAAATTCTTGGTGGGTGTATCAAATATTTAATTTTTTTTGAATAATTAAGACATTAAAATTATTTAATAAATATATTATAATAATATATAAATTGAGTGGGTGTATCTAATAAGTATGGAAGGGGTATATAGTCAGCCCCATTTCTATATCCGCCGGTTGCTAAACGTGCCTGAGCAAAGGCCCAGGTTATTGGCACTACAAGATGGAGTAAATACACTACGTGGATGAATTCACTACACTTAGGATGAATACACTACATTTATTCCCAAAATACCCAATAACCTCTTCGAAGGTGAAATTTTTGGAATTTTTTTCCGAACATTTTGGATATGTTCATAAAATTTATTCGAACATATTTGTTCAGAAAATTTCCTCGAACATATGTACATTGTTGATGACCTTTTCTAACTAAGAAGGTTAGTGGCTGTTTTTCATCTAATGAAGATCACCAAACAAGAATCAAGATCATAGAATTTTGCTAAGTAAAGCTCAAGTAATAATTTGACAAGAGTTTTGACTTGTATTGAATTGTTCTCTTTTTTTTTCATGTACAAGAAGGGAGTATTTATAGACATACAAAGTGACCATGTGTCACCATCTTGATGGCTTAGCCATTGGATCTTTGCCAAGTGTTAGGACACTTGTACAACATCTACACTATTACTCATTGGATGGGTGCCAAGTGTTAGGACACTTGGACCATATCTAAGCTAGTGACTCTTGGGATTCCCCATGTTGTACTTGATCTTTGGCACTTCTGAGATGCTCTCGACGGTGACCGGCTGCTCGCTTGTACGTCTCCGTTAGATGTCATGGTCCTTTGCGTTCTGAGCTGTTCGCTCCTCGCTTGGGATCATTTTACGATTCTGCTCGCTCGATTACGTCCTTGTTCGCCCATATTGGTTGGCTTGAACCGCTGGCATAGCTGTTCTTTGCAAGGCTACTCGCCACAATTCTGATTGCCGCATTAGTGCTTCTCTACAAAGCTGTTCGCCTTACGAATCTGCTAGCTCCGCTACGAAGCTGTTCGCTCCACGAGGCTGCTAGCTCATTTGATTTGCTATCCTGTTATCAAGTTTAATGATAATCTTTCGTTGATTAAATGCGAAGTTGTTCGCCCATCAACATACATAGTTCGGAAAAATATCATGAACATCAAAGAAATGTTCACATAAAAATTCCGAATATTCTGGTCGAGTTCGGAGAACCAGAGATGAACATGTGCAATCGCGATTTAAAAAAAAAATTGTTCGAAACAAGCAAACAACAATAATATTATCATACCCATACAACTTTATACACTCAATGAACAATAATATGCATGAAAAATATCATAACACCAATATAAATTATACTAATCAACATTTAAAAAACCTATTTTCTAAAAAATACCAAAACACTTACATAATCGTATTCCAGACTTGGAGGATCGTTCATCCTTACAATGTAGGCCGACAAAATACATTTCAAGCGCCTAGTGGTTGATTGATGGTGGGCTACATTCTTGAAGTATGAAGTTCGTTTGTATTGCTCGAGATTGGTTTCATAGTTCGAATGTGTATATGAAAATTAGGTGGAGTGTATTCACTAAAATTAGTTTTGGAGGGAAGACTAGAGAGATAATATTGTCATTTCAAGAATTGGCCTTAGAAATTAAATTTTGTATAGTATATTTACTTCACCTTGTAGTGCCAATAACCTGGGCCTGAGCAAACTTATGGCCCAAATATCTCACACCCAAGTAAGCAGTCCATACATGCAAACATCCGGCCCAATTACAAAACGGGTCAAAATTGGCCCGAGAGGACCCGCAATCCTGCAATTGGCAAATGTTTCCAAAAAGGACCGGCTCTAAACTTAGAATTCACAGCACCTGGAGACCCCACCACCGTTTCTCAGGCACACACTTTTCTCACACATTTCAAATCGCTGCGACAGAAATCGATTATTCCCAAAACCGATCGAATATTCATTCTGTACTCGCCAATGGCTGTTCTGAGTGGCGATCGCTGCGTTTTTGCTGGAATTAGCTTATGAAACTGATCGAGAGTTCGATATTTCCACCATGTTTGAAGCACATGTAAGTTTATTCTTCGCTCAATTTATTTTTGAGCGCTGTCTGGTAATTTGGAGCTGCGGAGTGGTGGTGGTTTTGATTGTTTACGACGTCGTATTTTCTGTTTTGATAATTGTGTGTTGGTTGTTGATTTGAAATGCATGGAGATGAATTTGTGGTGGTGATTTTGTTAGAGTCGAATGTGTGGAGAAGGTTATGTGTTGCTGCATTTTTGTGGCGGTGGATACTGACTTTTCTGTGCTATTCGATTGGAAACGGCAGAAACTTAGTTTACTTATTAGTGGTTTTCATTACGTTTCATGGAGGTTAATTGGGTTAAATCTATCAGTCTTTCGTGCTCAGTGAAATGGAACTATATTATGGTGTCTAAGCAGAAAGAGAATTAGGGGAGTAATTTATTTAAGGTGAAAAACTTTCTCAGTTTGGACACAATATATAGAGAAATGCCCAACTATCTCAAAGAACAGAGCGACTATGATGAATTCATACTTAGGTGAGCACCTTCCTTGTGGATTTGTAGTTTAGAAGAATTACAATTACAATCTGTCTGGGATTAGGTTAAAGACAATACGAAGAACGAATCCTAGAGGTAGTGCTTCACACGGTTAGGTGCTCAATGAGTCTCAATGGCGCTTGTTACGTAGTCAAAGATAAAAATAAAAACAGAAAACAATGATTTGATCAAGAAAGACATCACTACGAGGACTAGTGAAATTGAACTCTCCCCTGAAATAGAAAACTTGTCATATCCTTTAACAAATGATTAGTACCTTTTCCCTCCTGGATGTGTCTGTCAAAGCCCTGAATGAATTATGCTTTGCTCATTTCTATGAAAAATAGATTAAAAAAAATTATACTGCCATGAATTTTTGCAATTAATTTTTCTAGGTAGAAAAACAAAATCTCTCTAAATGGACGTTTAATTGGTTCAACTTGAAAAATTGTTGTGTAATAAAGATCTTCGGCGATACCTGTATGATTCACAGTAAAAAATCAGCCACACTCTCATGTGACGCAATTATTTAATAATTCAGCAGAAAATATACTCTCTCCGAACCTAACTCGATTGCCCCTTTGCTTTTTGCACGGTTTTAAATGTGGTAGTTGTCTTATTAGTATTTATAGTAGTAAAGTTGCTTTTGGTAAATAAAAATTGCCTATTTATAGAAATGGGCAATCGAGTTGGGGACGGACCTTTAAGGCAAGAGGGCAATCGAGTTGGGGACGGAGGGAGTACTTTTTTTTTTCCAGGAAACAGAAAGTTTTTTTTTTTTTTTTAAAGTTAGAGAAAGTGTAAGGACCAAGAGATCCCTTTTATCGATTACAAATTGAAAAGAAAGGTACCACAAAGTATAACTAAAAAAGCGAAGCACCAGTCGCTAACTAAATTCAAGGCATGAACATCTAGTTTTTACATGGTTAAATTACTGGATCAGTTTTTGAAGCAAGTTAGGTTCTTAAGATGAATATATATAATGGCAATTATGCTTGTGTATCAACATCTTCTAAAGAGAGAAGAAATTTAAAAATCTTTCTGTGCACTTTGTTGATTTAAGGTTATCTCCTCTAACTTCCTGAGATATCATTAGCTAGCTGTTGTCTTTTCAGATAGCTTATTTGCATACTTCAAAGCTTTCTAATTGTTTTCTTCCTGTGTGTCTGATTGAAACCACTTCAAATCATGTTGGTTTATCTTTTCTTTTCTTCTTGTTTTTTCTTATAGGTCTTGCATTTGCTTCGGAAATACTTGGGTGAGTATGTCCATGGGCTCTCGGCAGAGGCCTTGAGAATCAGTGTTTGGAAAGGTATGCCTCATTGCCCCTTATTGATTTCTCTGTAGATAGATACCTGATGTGCTATTATATTTTCTTCAATTGAGAATTGGTATTCAAAAAGTTTGTTTTAATGCAAACTTCAAATCTTCAATCTTTTCTTTGTTAATGACTTGTTTAGGGCTGTAGTTTAGCTTGCTGATGTACATCTGCTGTGTTCATTAAGTCTGGATTGTTTGGAGGATAATAGTTCTGGTAGCATTTTGGTCTATTTGGCTTGAGAGGATAGAGAATTTTTGAAGATAGTCATGAATCTTTTGAGGATGTTTGGGGTAGGATAAAGTATAGAGTTAGGCTATGGGCATGTAGTCACAGGCAGTTCGAAGGTTTATATTCTGACTTAGTGAGGTGTTGGAGTTTGGCTTTGTAATATGTTGTTTGTTTGACTGACTGAACTAATCATAGGGATTTCTCATCCCTTTTTCTTTATTTTCAGCAATAAAATTCTGCTTCTTATAGAAAAGTATTTCAATTTTACCATTTAATAACATGTTTTTTGTTTTACAAAAAGACCCCCTTCTCTCTGTCTTGTGGGGGACATTATCATTATTGTTATTATTTATAAATAAATAAATAAATAATAATACTCCTTCCGTCCCACCTTAACTTTCACATATAAAAGTTGCACATTTTTTTTAAGAAAAAAGGGAGTGTGTGAGTGTGGGGTTGAATAAAACTATGGTAACTTTATGCTTTATTGACTTTTGTGAAAGAGAGTTATTTCCTTTTTGGGGTGTGAAAATAATAGTGGGACATCTAAATAAGACAAGTGTGAAAGTAATCGTGGGACGGAGGGAGTAACAATACAATTTAAAAAAAAAAAAATTATTTATTGATTCACTAGGAACATGACGGCACTTGTAAGGATCAATTAAACTCATGAACCTTAGGCATATTAAAGAGAAAAAACATGGCCTAAAAATGCTTGGAGAGAGTATGAAGTAATTGAAATTCATTTGATAGGTTACATGGCATGTTTAAGGAATAGTTTCGAAAGAAAGTACAATATTGGAGATTATTCAGATGGACCAGAGGTTCTTGATCTTGGGACAGCTTCTGGGTCTTGTCAAAAAGGGCTAGAACAATGGACTCTAGTATGGGTGATATTTAAGGCTTGGAGAACTTTGGAGAGCTAATCAGGAGAAGGAAATAGTTACTGGCAGTAATATTAAGTTGTATTCACCACAATAATAATGGGATTTTTGGTGGAACATAGAGCTCATTTGTGAACTACAAGGCAGCTGGAAGAATAAAAGTTAAATAACATTGTTCAAGGGGTGGTTGCAAATAATTTTGCACTGGTTTTTAGTGATTTCTGTATAACTCTGCTCAAGTGGAATACAGTACAATCGTTTATGTATTCTCTTTTATGCAGTAATTAGATGATGTTCAAATTTCTCTGAGTTTTTAGTTGTTCTGGCACCTCACTAAGGCTTGAGAGTGTTCCTGCGTTTTTTTAGGTGATGTCGTTCTCAGAGATTTGAAATTGAAAGCAGAGGCATTGAATGCTTTGAAGCTTCCTGTAACTGTCAAAGCTGGTTTCCTTGGTACTATAACCTTGAAGGTAAAAAGATTGCTATTTGTTTGCTCTCTGTCTACATGTAATTCATGAATGACCTAAGGACAAAGTCACCCCAAGACAAATGTTGATTTAGTTCCAGTTGTTTGACTTCACCATCTCCTCATCTTTTTTCTATCTCAATTAGTAATATGTTTCACCAGTTGTTGTGTTTGCCTCTTGTTCTGAGTAAATTAACTGTAGCTAGTAGAGAGATGTTCTATTTTTTCCTATGCAAAACTCTTCTCCCATTTAGCTTGGAGAAGTTCATATAGAAAAAGCAGACATTTCTGTTGTGTTTGCTTGATTCTTGCTTCATACACAAAAGTATGTACTTTGATTTTTTTTTGTTCTCATCTGTTTCGTGATTTGAGCACACTATTCAATTTACACCTTGATTTTTCACGACCTTGCAACTTTCTCATCTGTATGTTTTTTGATACATATTTTTTTCCAATGTTTGTGGAAAGTGTCTTTATTTGCATATTGGATTAATTTGATACATTGTGGACTATCCCCAATATTCTTGTTTGAAGTTCATCTTGTATATGTGGATTAGAAAATAAGCAAATGGTCTGTGCAAGGAACATTTCCAGTTTAACTGACTTATTACTCACATATGTGGCTGTGCAGTTCACTTATTTTTATATGTATCTTGTGTTACGATCCCACATCGGTTCCACATGAAAGTGTGGAAGGGTATATAAGTGGGAGTCAATCCTTAACCTTTGACCATGGTTTTGGGTTAAGTTAGGGCTCCCTTGCTTATATTCCTAACAATTGGCGCCGTCTGTGGGAAAAGTTCGGGCGCTGCGGAATGGGGCTACCCGATGGTGGGCCCAGGGGTTGCCACCTCGGATGTGGGCCCAAGGGGGGTTGCCACCCGTGAAGTGGGCCTTGGCATATGGGTTGCCACCCGGAGTGTGCCGTCCGTGGACGTCCGGCTTTAAGGGGGGTCGATTGTTACGATCCCACATCGGTTCCACATGAAAGTGTGGAAGGGTATATAAGTGGGAGTCAATCCTTAACCTTTGACCATGGTTTTGGGTTAAGTTAGGGCTCCCTTGCTTATATTCCGAATTCTGGATCGGGATTTCCGGGCGCGACTCTGGAGAAGGCGGTTCCGCCTGGTTATGTTGCGGTCAAGAGTCGAGAATTACCTCAGTTTGACGGCTCTGATCCATTGGCTTGGTTAGCACAGGCCGAGCAATTCTTCTTGGTGCACCAGACGGCGGCATCCGATCGCGTCCGCCTCGCCCTCATTGCAATGTCGGGGCGCGCTATGTTTTGGGCACAATGGGCTATGCGTCGTACTCCGGCTATAGCGTGGGTCCAGTTTACCAGGGAACTTATTGAGCGCTTCGGAGATAGCTCCGCGAAGAATGCTTACGAGGCGATGCAGGCCACTCGCCAAACGGGCTCCTTGGAGGATTTCTTGGCCTTATTCGAGGAGCGCGTTGCACAACTTCCCAGTCTTTTACCCGAGCAATACCTGGGAATGTTCCTCGGGGGCCTCAAACCATCCATCCGCGACAAGATTTCTGATGCCGAAACGGGGGATGTTCACTCCGCCATCCGGGCGGCGAGGCGAATCTCTCGTTCGACCTCCTTTCCGTCCAATTTTAATCGGCCGGCTTTCCAGCAGCCCAACACCAGCCGCGCGGTCTCTGTTTTCCGCGGCGGCCCGGCACCCGCTGCAGTGTCGGGTCCTCAGGGGTCTTCGGGGGTGTCGTCGAGTCCTCGACCCCCTAAACACACACGCCGCCTGACAGCAGAAGAGGCCCGCGAGTATAGGGCGAAGGGTAAATGTTATCGGTGTAGCCAACCCTACGGGCCACTACACAAGTGTGATGCTAAGTTTATGACAATTGTCATTGAGCCGGCTGAGGATGACATTGACGATCAGTTTGATGTGGGTGCCATCCCCGATGCTCTGCCTTCGGGATCTCAAGGTTCTGATCCGGAATTCTCCGCGGTTACATTGTCGGATCTATCGTCGAACGGGTTTGATGGGGCGACGACGATGAAATTATTTAGTCGGGTACGGGATTCCCGGCTACTTACTATGATTGATAGTGGAGCGAGCCACTGCTTTATCTCCGAGGCTATGGCAGCCAAGCTCGGGGTTCCCATTATCAGTGCGGCGGATTTTCATGTAATATTGGGGGACGGCTCCCGCGTTCCGATGAAGGGTTTGTGCAGAGCAGTTCCCATTACCCTAGATCGACATACCTTCTTAATTGACTGTTATGTTTTTCCTCTACGGGGTATCGATTTGATTTTGGGTGTGTCGTGGCTTTCTACATTGGGCGATGTTACCACGAATTGGTTGAACTTATCCATGACATTCGTTATCGGAGGTGCGACGGTACAGCTGTTCGGAGACCCCTCTCTCACACGAAGGGCTTGCACCCAAAGCGACCTCTCTTCCTTGGAGGCCTCGGACGAGATGTGGGTGTTGTGGGCGATTCACACTTCGGAGACCACTGCTGTTTCCCATCCAGGGGACTCAATTCCTTCGGTCCAGCGACAGGAATTGGAGGCTTTACTTGAGAAGTATGCAGCGATCACGCAACCATTACCGGGTCTTCCCCCAAGTCGCCCTAATGACCACCGGATTGTATTGCACGCCGACGCCGGACCGGTCTCCGTTCGGCCATACCGCTACAACCATGCTCAGAAAGATGAAATAGAAAAGTTGGTGGACGAAATGTTGGCAGCGGGCATCATTCAGCCCAGTTCGAGCCCGTATTCCAGTCCGGTGCTTTTAGTCCGCAAGAAAGACGGGTCATGGCGTTTTTGCGTGGATTATCGGGCATTGAATAAAGTTACTGTTCCAGATAAGTATCCTATTCCAGTGATCCAGGAGCTGCTCGATGAGTTGCACGGGGCTCGTTTCTTTAGTAAACTGGACTTGCGTGCGGGGTATCACCAAATTCGTGTTGCCCCGAACGATGTCCCCAAAACTGCTTTTCGTACTCACTCGGGCCATTATGAATTTTTGGTTATGCCGTTTGGGCTTACGAACGCCCCTGCCACTTTTCAGAACTTGATGAATGATATTTTTCGCCCGTGTCTCCGTCGTTTCGCCTTGGTGTTTTTTGACGACATTCTCATTTACAGCCCTAATTGGAAGACCCATCTCCATCATCTCGAGCACGCCTTCCGCACCTTGGCCACCCACTCCTTGGTGATTAATCCGAAAAAATGCACGTTGGGGAGTCAGTCAGTTGAATATTTGGGACATGTGGTATCATTTGAGGGAGTTCGAATGGATCCGGGTAAAGTAGCGGCGGTGGTCGAGTGGCCTCGACCTCAGTCCTTCAAGGGCCTACGGGGTTTCCTCGGGTTAACGGGCTACTATCGTCGTTTTATTCAAAATTATGGGAAGATAGCTAGCCCACTTACGGCATTGCTAAAGAAAGATAGTGGTTCCAAATTTCAATGGCCACCCGAAGCAGATTCCGCCTTTAAACACCTGAAATCTGCCCTCACGTCCGCTCCCGTGCTCCGCATGCCAGATTTTGCTAAACACTTTGTCATCGAGTGTGATGCCTCCGGTCGCGGGTTAGGCGCCGTCCTAATGCAAGATAAACAGCCGGTCGCCTATTTCAGCAAACAGCTTGCGGGTCGTACGCTGTCCAGATCGGCTTACGAACGCGAGTTGATGGCTTTGGTGCTTGCGGTTCAACATTGGAGACCATACTTGTTGGGCAGGCGGTTTACAGTCCGTACCGATCAGAGGAGCTTGAAGCATCTTCTCACGCAACCTCTTACCACTCCGGCTCAACAGAATTGGGCGGCTAAGCTGCTTGGGTACGACTTCGACATCATCTATAAAGAGAGGGTCAATAATAAGGCGGCCGATGCTTTGTCCCGCTGTCACGAAGATACCGAACTGTCCGCGGTTTCGCTACCTCAGTGGGTGGACTGGTCGGACCTCCAGTCGTCGGTTCGGGCGGATGACGCCTTATCCAAAATCATCTCCGATATCCAGATGGGTCGTCCCGCCCCAAAGCATTACTCATGGACCCATGACACTTTGTTCTACAAGAATAGATTGGTTATTCCCAAATCTTCTCGGTGGGTCCGCCTTTTGCTGCAAGAGTTCCACATGACGCCGGGAGGGGGTCATGCCGGGGCCTTTCGAACATACAAACGTTTGGCAGCCATTGTGTATTGGCAGGGTATGATGCGATCAGTGTTACAATTTGTGGTTGAATGTGATGTGTGCCAAAAGAATAAGAGTGAAACGAAGTCACCCGCGGGTTTGCTAAACCCGTTGCCCCTGCCGAGCCAAGTTTGGGAAGATATAAGCATGGATTTCATTACCGGGCTGCCACGTTCGGGAGGGGTTGACTGTATTCTGGTGGTAGTTGACCGTTTCTCGAAATATGCTCATTTCCTTGGTCTCCGTCATCCGTTCACAGCTAAGTCAGTGGCTGATTTGTTTATGCACGAGGTCGTGCGTCTTCATGGGGTTCCAAATTCGATTGTCTCGGATAGGGATCCTATCTTCTTAAGCTCATTTTGGCGCGAGCTATTCAAGACGTTGGGCACTAAGCTAAAAATGAGCTCGGCCTACCATCCCGAAACGGATGGACAAACGGAGGTTCTCAATCGCTGCGTCGAAACGTATTTACGTTGTTTTGCCTCGGAATGTCCCAAGCAATGGGGTAAATGGCTGTCGTGGGCGGAATTTTGTTACAACACGGGGTTCCAATCGGCTGCAGGCACGACGCCGTTCGAGGTGGTTTACAGTCGACCCCCGCCTCCGCTCGCTCCGTTCTTGCCTGGGGAAATTCGAGTCCGAGTGTTGGCTGAAGCACTGCGCGAAAGAGATGTGATTCTGCGGGACTTACGTGCTCACTTGGAAAGGGCGCAAAGCAGAATGGTTCGGGAGGCGAATAAGCATCGCCGGGAGCTGGAATTTGCGGTGGGAGACAAGGTTTATTTGAAATTCAGGCCTTATCGACAGCGCAGTTTGTTCGCCCGGAGTTCAGCCAAGCTTGCTCCCCGTTTCTTTGGCCCATTTGTGGTGTTGGCTAGGGTGGGAAAGGTGGCGTATCGTTTGGATCTTCCAGCCGGGTCGCGCATCCACCCAGTGTTTCACGTGTCGCTGCTTAAGCCTGCGGTGGGTCAGGTGATTGCGTCGCCCACCTTACCGGAGGACTTATTGTCTGTGGATCCACCGTATTTACCGGATTTTGTGGTGGATTCTCGCCAAATTTTGCGGGATGGGGTGAAGATTGATCAAGTGCTGGTGCGCTGGAAAGACTTGGGGCGCGAGGAAGACACTTGGTTGGATGTTTCGGATGTGGCAGGTCAGTTTCCGGATTTCAACCTTGAGGTCAAGGTTGCTTCGGGAGGGGGAGTAATTGATAGCGCACCACCCGTGCGAGTGTATCAGCGAAGGAGGAAGACGTTGCCGGCGTAGCTGTGTTTATTTATTTATGTCCTTTAAGTTTGAGCACTTGCCATTTTTAGTTGCACTTTCCAATTATGTTGCAGTCTTTATTTCCGTTCTTTATTTACTCGGCCTTTGGGCCTGAGTGTCAGACTATTTATTTGGGGGAATGTTGCCCTAGTTGTTTTATCGAAAAGTATTATTGTGGTTTCGGCCGTGTGGCTTGGGCAGAGATCTTCTCTGTGTATTATTCGGTTGCTCAGCGATAGTCGTTTGTATCATCTTGATACTTGGAACTATTACTTTGTAGCATTTCTAAGACATGCATGATGACATTACGTTGGATATGTGCAGATATTCACTTTTAGCTAAATATTTTGTAATACATTAGACAAATGCATAATTCAAAACAATTTTTGTATTGCATATTGCTGGAGATTATTTTGTTGTATCTCGAGATTATGTCAGCAACATTTTTTTTTGTTTTCATAAAAATTGAAGTTTCACCACTCTACTATACCTTTCAGATTAATACCCTGGTAGTATTTCTAGCACGTGGCTGGTAAGTGGTAACTTTTTCATTAAGTACATCTGGAGAAGATCATGATTCAATCTTATAATTACATTGTCTCCTTTTCTACTTTTCATGCCATATTAGGATGTAGTGTACATGACAACTGTTTAAGCTTGAGAGTTGCTTTCCACACTCTCACTGTTTTGCGGAAAAAGAAATTAAATAGGATTAGTAACTTATGATGCTAAGAACACACCTACTTGCTTTTCCTGATTGTTTTTACCATGTCTTATAAGTATATAGTTCAACCTCTTTTTTATAGCATAGGCATAAAGATAATGTATTTGATTCTTTTGTTTTGATCATAAGGTACCTTGGAAAAGTCTTGGCAAGGAGCCGGTCATTGTTCTAATAGACCGAGTGTTTATTCTTGCAAATCCTGCGTCCGATGGAAGGTCTTTGAAGGTTTAACTTATTTCATTCCTTTACTTGTGAAGCTAAATTGAAAATGCATGATTTATCCTCAATAGTTTCTTTCTCTTATATTTTTATCATTTTCTTGTTTTATTCCCTTGTAGTCACCCCCCTGATGCAATTTTTTTTTTTTTATTGTCTTTAAGGAAGAAGACCGGGAAAAGCTTTTTGAGACCAAACTACAACAAATTGATGTGAGCATTTTTTATTTTTCATTATGTGATTGAATATTTTTAAGTTGATCAATTTGTGAACTAGATTGCAACTGTTATCATGGAAAACTTTATGATGCCTCTATTCGGTCTTTATTGCATGTGTCATGTTGATGGAAACTGTTCCTTTGATTTTACATAGTTTGACTTTCTTGCATGTACAGGCTCGTGAACATCTTTATTTCTCTTCCTTTTCCTTCATATATAAAATAATTGACAATAAAATGTTTTATGTTATATGTGTGCACATATATATATATATATATATATTTGAAAAGAAGCACTCATTCTATTTCCATTTGGAGGCAGGTTTACTCAATTGGACTGGTTTTTTCCTTTTGTTAATGCGCTTCTTAGTTTTTCTCTGTTTTCCTAAACCCTAAATCCCCCTTTTTTATGTGTGGTATAAATTAGTTAGAGGTCTGCTAGTCATTGCTTTGGTAGATACACAATTTTGCTTCTTTTGGGGTTGTAAAAATTAATTGTGAGCAGAGTAGCGTTGCGGAGTTTGTTGGTTTAGAGGGATTGGTAGAAAGGGACTGATAGATGATGGTTATATTACATATAATGCTGATTTTAACTGCATCACTGATGCAATAATCAAGAAACACAGGGCCCAGAAACACCAGATAATGATGGCTAAGTTAGTTGAGTATTTTTTGCTAGATTCTATGGAGGCAAAGTTCTTCTCAAATGACCACTAGTAATCTGCCTGACAACTCCTTTTTTTTTTTTTTTTTTTTTTTAATATATGGATTGTATCTTAAGAATGAAGGCTGTGACTAAAATAGTGTTTGGGTTGTAAATGGGACAGGTTGGTGTCCACAAGAACTTCAACCTTTTATTTTGTGTTCTCCTCCAACCATTTCACTGTTTGTATTACTATATTACATAGAATGCTGATTTTAACTGCATCATTGATACAATAATCAAGAAACACAGGCCCAGAAACAACAGATAATGATGGCTAAGTTAGTTGAGTATTTTTTGCTAGATTCTATGGAGGCAAAGTTCTTCTCAAATGACCACTAGTACTCTGCCTGACAACTCGTTTTTTTTTTTATTAAATATGGATTGTATCTTAAGAACGAAGGCTGTGACTAAATAAGTGTTTGGGTTGTAAATGGGACAGTTTTGGAGTCCACAAGACTTCAACCTTTTATTTTGTGTTCTCCTCCAACCATTTTACTGTTTATATTACTATATTTACTCAATTTTGACTCAAACTTGTTATGCAGGAAGCAGAATCAGCAACTCTTGAAGCGCTATCAAGATCAAAGCTGGGAAATGTATGAAATGCACTCTGAATTTCTTGATGATTATAAAATTTTCTATTTCATGTGGAATTTTTGTACTTGGATTAAGTTCACCTGCTATTTCTGGTGTGTGTGAGATCAGTCCTTCATTACCTTATATGTGTAATGGGATACACCCTAAATTTGTGAAAATATCTTGCAGCATTGCTCTGTTTTCTCTACATGTAAGTTAGAAAATATGTTGTCTTATTTTGGTTGGAAAATAGGTAACAATTTATTAAGCCCCTCATCTATTTTTCTCAAGTGAATCCCTTTTATACGTTTCTCCTTTTCTTTCTGTTTTCTATTGGACAATTCTTTTGTTGGGATGCTTTAGATAGCAATTGGATCAGTTTATCTATGGTGATTGTTATTTATGAGTAGAAGTATTGATGAAACGACAGGAAAAGAAGTGCTACGGTAAATTGTTGATTCGGTGGTTCTGTGGTCCATTTGAATTGAAAGTAATATTTTTTTTTTTTTTGAGAACTCTATTGAGTCATTAGATGATATTTGGGATATGATCAAGTATAGAGTTTCTTATTGGCTGTCTGGTCATAGGTTTTCCAGAGATCTATGTTTCAGATTAGCTAGGGATTGGAGTAGCCATCCTTTAAGTCTAATGCTTGCATTCTGGGGAAGGGATCTCTCATCCCTTACCTTCTTCCCTTCAATAATAAAAGAAAAAATGACAGGAGAGGAAGGTAAAGTACCAAGTTAGGGTTCTTACGTAAAATCTATTGTTGATGGATTTTTTCTGATGAAACTATACTTGTATACTTGATTTCATGTGATAAATAATACATAATTCCACACGAGTTGCATTTCCTATGTCTGATAAATTGTTAAAATTATAATGTTTGCAGCCGAAGAATTATCTTATCAGTAACTGCATTATTCTTTGTTACTAAATCCATATAGCATAGAAAGATCTTGATCTGGTGGTCTCCTGTGTTCTTGTTGATGTCTCTCAAGTATGCTGTCCGTTTAGCATCAATTTTAAGAACATCAAATGCTTTCAAGCTTTCATTTTCGACTGCAGTTTCACACTTTCACTCTTTTCCTGTGATTGTTTTGCAGCCATCAGCTGGAAATTCTTGGCTGGGATCGCTAATCGCTACAATTATCGGAAATCTCAAGATTTCTATTAGCAATGTTCATATTAGATATGAAGATTCTGTTAGGTTAGTTTTTATCTGGAGTTGATGGATATTCAGATTGTCTATTTATTTAAATTCTTTACTTGATCATACTGTCTATTTTTTAAACTGGAAATATTGTTTGGTGAAGTAATTAAACATTAATTACCTTTCTCTGTGTCGCTGCTGGTGGCTTTTGATTTCTGCATAACTTTCAATTTGTTTTCTTACAGCAATCAAGGGCATCCATTCTCCTGTGGCATTACCCTTGCAAAACTTGCTGCTGTTACAATGGATGAACATGGAAATGAAACCTTCGACACGAGTGGTGCTTTAGATAAATTGCGCAAGGTATCTTTCATGCTTTTCATTCTAAACGTAGCTTCCTTAGACTTTAGGCTGGCTTAAAGGTTAAATTTACTTGTGAAGTGGTTCTTTTAGAGGATAATTTTTCAAAAAGTCTGAATGCCATTGTGGAATTACTGTATATCTCCTTAGTTATATTTTTTTTATAAATGCTACTACAACATTGGAGCATGTATCAGGTTCACTTTGGCTTCGTATAGATGTATAAAGTGTACATTGAGTATCAGTGGTGCATAAATATCTGGATTCATTGGTATTTATTTTCTTCCATGGTCCTTTTATAGTCATTGCAACTTGAAAGGCTTGCCATGTATCATGATACAAATCGTGATCCCTGGAAATTGGACAAGAAATGGGAGGATCTTAGCCCTCAGGAATGGATTGAGGTATATTCTTGTATTGAGCTATTTATGGTATTTCCATCTCTTCAAATCTGTCCCCTCACTCGTATTAACAGGGTGACCGATTTCTCAAAGTTTTCTCTTGTCTATTTAATATCTTTGTTTGTGTTGTTTAGATTTTTGAAGATGGCATTAATGAATCTTCGAAAAGCAGCACTTCATTGTCACCATGGGCCCATGAACGGAACTATTTAGTTTCACCTATCAATGGAGTGCTTAAGTACCATCGTCTAGGAAACCAGGAAAGAGATGATGCAAATGTGCCTTTTGAAAAGGCTTCCGTTGTCATCTCTGATGTTTCTTTGACAGTTACCGAGGTATGAGTCTTGATTTAATGTTCCACCTGTATTGTTTATGCATTTGTTGTTTACTTGACAATGACATATCCTTGAGAAGCTTATACATCTAAATATGGTGACACATGTTTGTGATAGCAAAGCAAATGGAAAATATATGAGACAGATATAATCAATAGTTCCACAATAATATTTGAACTTTGAAACCTTTAAAAGTAAATGTAATTTATAAAGCTGCTCTCTCCACCATACTTGCCACTATCACTATCTGGATGGAGAGTATTTTGTTTGCTAGAAGTGTCACACTTTCACATTTTCAAATGTTCTTTTTGCTTGCTGAGTATGTTTAATGTCCTTGCACTTCTCCCCTACACTCACTCTTTAGAATGAAGAAAGCTATCAAGTTCAAAGGAGAGATTTTGGATGTCTTATTGTAAGTATTTATTTGAATATGAACCAAACATTAAATATGATCTACTCCTCTTTTCAGGCCCAGTATCATGACTGGATCAAACTTATGGAGGTCATATCTACATACAGGACACATGTTGAATTCCTTCATTTAAGACCTATGGTGCCGGTGTCAGAGGATGCAGCCTTGTGGTGGCGTTATGCTGCTCAAGCTGGTTTGCGGCAGAAGAAAATGTGGTAATTTTTATCTATGAGTGCTAATAAATAGCCATCTAACAGTTATATTTTTGATAAGACCATCTAACAGTTATATTTAACACTTAAAACTAATCATATGCAGTGTTTATGAGTTCTAGCTTGCTGAGTTACTGGTAACATCTAAGATGAAATACAACTAACATGGATATGTTGCCAGTTAAGCAGTTTATGCTTTACTGACTTTTGTGAGGGGGAGAGTTATTTCCTTTTTAGTACTAAAATAATGATAACTTTATGCTTTATTAACTTTTGTGAGGGAGAGAGTTATTTCTTTTTTTGGGGTGTGAAAGTAATTGTGGGATGTCCAAATAAGGGAAGTGTGAAAGTAATCGCGGGACGGAGGGGTTGGTATATTTGTATATATGTTCCAAGAATGTTGATGGTTGTTTGATTAGCATAAAATAATGATAACTTTATGAGGTGAGGGGTTGAATAAATTAATGATAACTTTATGCTTTATTGACTTTTGTGAGGGGGAGAGTTATTTACTTTTTTGGGGGGTGAAAGTGATTGTGGGATGTCCAAATAAGAGAAGTGTGAAAGTAATCGTGGGACGGAGGGGTTAGTATATCTGTATATATGTTCCAAGAATGTTGATGGTTGTTTGATTAGCATAAAATAAATCAGAATTTGGTTTTACGTCCTCAAATTTCAGTATTATCAGAAGCCACACTATCTTAAGTAATTTAATATGAGTATGCTGTCGAGTATTATGGTGTTGGGCTCTTGGAGAGTTGGGTATACATTGGGCAGTAACTATTGTGGAGTTGTACCATGCTATTTGTGGGGTTCTCTTGATAAGAAATGCAAAATATTGTGGAGAATAATAGTTTCGGGAGTACTGTGGTCAGTTTGGATGGAGAGGATTAAGAGGTTGTTTGAAGACAGTAGAGAGTCTTGTGGGGAGGTGTGGGATAGGATCAAACTTAGAGTTGCACTTTGGGCTTCTAGTCATAAGGTGTTTAAGGGTTGTGTTGTCTCTGATGTAGTTAGGAGTTGGAGTTATGCTGTAATTGTGGAGTGTTGTTTTTTTCCAAGGGACTTCTCATCCCTTATACCTTTCTTTCTTTTGCAATAAAATTTTCTGTTTCCTATAAAAAAAGTATAATGCATCCCAACTTACTATTTGCCATTGTTCGGAGCTCCTAGTGGAATTTTGAATCTAATGACAAAAGTCATCAGATATTTCTTATGTGATGGTCTTAATGAGGCCAGTAATCTCAGTCTCTTGGGATATATGGTGGTTTGTCTTAAAAAGGACGGTCTCGGTATATGGAAATAAAAAAAAAGGCTTTATTAGGTAAATGGTGGTAGTATTTTCAACAAGTCAGGAATTCTCTTTGGCGTAGTGTTTAAAAGCAAAACTGTTGCAAGAGAACAACTGGGATACTAGTCTTGTGGTTTTTACATTCATATTGCTGTTTGGTCTGCTGCTTTCTATTTTCAATATTGTGTTTCCTTAAAACTATGTCATCTTATTATGTTGTATCTGACAGTTATCGATTTTCTTGGGAGCAAATCCAGAAACTATGTCATCTTCGTAGACGATATGTGCAATTGTATGCCGATTCGCTGCAGCAATTAAATGTGGATAATTCCGAAATAAGAGGCATTGAGAAAGATCTCGATCCAAAAATTATTCTGTTATGGAGGTATGTGCATGAAGTGTGTTATGTCTACAGATTGGACTACATAAAGCACACAGAAGGAAATGACCTATAGAAATTCTCTACATTTTCCTTCTTGTCTAAATCATTATATACTTGCATACATAAAGAAAAATATGTCAGATGAACGCTTAATACAATACATGTATTTTTATCTTTTGGATGCTTTAAATGATGGCCTGAGTACACGATACTTCTGTGGATTCAGATGTTGAACTTAAGTTAGGTTCTGTTTGGTTGTTGCTGGTTCTTTAATTATCAGCATTAGATTGAAATATATGATCTCCTTTCCCTGATCGTTATTTAGGTTTCTTGCCCATGCAAAGGTTGAATCAGTAAAATCAAAGGAAGCTGCTGAACAGAGGATGCTTAAGAAAAGAGGATGGTTTTCCTTAAGATGGTCCGTGTAGTTTACTTCATCATTTTCTTTCGTCTGCACTATCATCTCATTCTTTCAGTTTTCTCTATTGAATTGGTCGAAGTTTTTGGTTGATTCCATGTTATATTCGTCTTTGGTAATCATATACCAACATATTGCCAGCTGTTTACGGGTAAACAGCCACAAATGTATGATTAATTTAGCTGCATTACTCATTAGCTTTAATATTTTTCTGCATCACATATTATTATCCTGTTAAAACACTTCTTATATTTGTATCTGTTGAAGCGTTTATTTTCCTAATTTTATTTATATTTTTGTCAACCAGGCGAAACACTTCCGGAGATGACTCCGTAATTGACAATCCAGGTGTATCTCGGTCGGTGGAAGAGAGATTGACCAAAGAAGAGTGGGAAGCAGTCAATAAACTGCTAAGTTATCAGCCAGAAGAGGATTTGGCTCACATTGGAAAGGACATGAAGAACATGATACACCATATGATAAATGTTTCAATCAGTAAAGCAGCTGCCAAAATTGTTAACATTAATAACACTGAAATTGTTTGTGGTAGATTTGAGAACCTTAATGTATCTACGAAGTTTAAACACCGGAGCGTTCACTGTGATGTGACATTGCAGTACTATGGATTCTCTTCACCTGAAGGATCTCTTGCCCAGGTCTGTCTTCTTGCAGTACTGTATTTTTATGATCGAGCTCTTTAAACATCGCTCGCCTCTCTTTCCATCCCCCCTCCCTTGGGACTGTAATTGCAGCTTATTCAGGTTATCTCACTCATTTAACTTTGGCCGCAGAGTGTCTCCAATGAGCAGAAGGTGAATGCTTTGCAAGCTACTTTTGTGCATACTCCAGCCGGAGAGAGTGTAGATTGGAAGCTTACTGCAATAATTTCTCCCTGTCATGTCACGGTGATTTTTCGTACCTTTTCCTATTATACAGTCAACACTGATGACTCCTTTAGGTTGCTAGTGTCGCTTTCCATTTTTTAGATTTTTTTGGACATGTAGAAGGGAGGTTTTAAAGTTCAGTATGGTTTTGTAATGACTGCATTCGGTAAAAAAAAAATTGTTGCATCATAAAATATAATTCTAGTAGAAGGATGATGAGGATCCTTAGAGGAAGTTTGGTGTAGGATTAAATTTACGGTTAATTGCATACAATTTCACGACTTTTGGGGTGTTTATCAATTATAACATGTCCATTTAAAATTTGCAATTTGGTACACAAGCCAAATATTTCAGGCTAATTTTCGGTATAATTAAAAATGATGTGGCAGCTGAAGCCGTCTTCAATTCGATGCACCGGACTAATTTTTGGTGTGTCATGTGGCATTAAAAGCGGTCCCGGCTGCCACATCATCTTTTGTTTCACTGAAGAATTGCAACAAAGAACTAATTCGTGTATTGAATTGCATATTTTAAAAGGACATGTTATAATGATAAACCCCAAGAAGGTCGTAAATTTTTTATGCCTTAAGTTTGGAGGTGCTCTTTGGGTGTTGGGTTATGAGAATTTTATGAGTCTTCATGTATCGGACCTAGTTAGAGACTGGAGTTTCACTTTATAGGATATGTAACTTATGTAAACCCTATCTATTTGTATTTTGTATTAGGGATCCATTATATCTTTCTTTCATTAATAAAATCTTGTTTCCTATCAAAAAAAGATAAAGAAACAAAAAAAGAAACAAAAAAGGAAAAGGAAAAAGAAAGTAAAATAGAAGGATGAAGTTTTGGCCAAAGTAACTGGTAAAGTATTAATTGGTAATGATTTTCTTGCCTCACAATTCTAAGAATTTTGCTCCAATATTTTTGGGGGTGGATGTATATCCATTATCCATGGTTCTCTTCTTTGCTAGACTTTCTTCTCAACAAACCTTGTAACTATCTTATTTTATCCTTTCCTTTAATTTCATTCGTTGGCTAGTAGATGATTTTTATCTTTTAAGGTGAGGATCATCAGTGGTTAGTGGATGATTTTAGCCAGAAAAAAAAAATAAAAACAAAAAAAATACTTTTTCTTGGATTGACGAATATTTTGGTGTGTAATATTGACAACGTAAGAAGTGTCTTTACCATTGATTTATAAATTTAAGGCAATCCATGTTGTTTATGTATAATTAGTCTTATCTCAGATTCCACTGCTTAAATTTTTCTGGATGTTCTTGTGATATCTCTCTCCTTGTGGCTGAATTTTTTAGGTGCTTATGGAAAGTTATGATCGGTTTTTATGTTTTGTGAAGAGGAGCACTGCTGTTAGTCCTACTTTCGCATTGGAAACTGCTACTGCTTTGCAGGTAATATGCTTTAACAGTTCGTGTATTCTTGCTTTGAGAAGCCTAGCATTTAGTAGATTTTTCAATTCGTATATTGCGTTTCCTGTTTGACGCTAACCTCTTGAGTAATTAATGTATTGGACAGCATAAAATTGAAGAAGTAACTCGGAAAGCTCAGGAGCAGTTTCAAATGGTGTTAGAAGAGCAGAGCAGGTGAACTTTCATTCGTGTTAACTGGAAGACTTATTTGATGCCTTTAGCTATGTATTATATCACTTCCATTTCACATTTTCATTATCTGGAAATAAAGCCCAATACCAAAAAGTCATTCTCCATTATGTTTTCCTTTGGAACCATTCTCTTCCATCAAAATATTTGAAACACCCTCATTGTTCACTCCAAAAGATATTCCTATGATAAAGATAAAAATTATATCCCCTATTCCCTCGTACATTTTCTAATATAGCTCTGTCCAAAAGTATATCAGGGACACCTTGCCCTTTGTACTTGTCTTAATTTAATAAAGTTAAATCTGTTATATATATGTATATACACACACACATCCACATACGTATAACTTGGTGGCTCATTTCTATTTTGATAGAAAGGAACAACAGAATTTTGGAGAAATCACATGATTCAATAAAGGATGTGTGGGATAGGATCAAATGTAGAGTTGCTCTTTGGCCTTTGGGTGTTAGGCAATAATGGTTTTACAAGTTCTCATGTTTTGGATTTGGTAAGATATTGGCGTTATGCCTTATAGTCATCTTTCAAGGGATCACCTTTTTCTTCCCTTCATATATAAAGAGAAAAAAAAAAAAAAAGAAACTCGGGGGCTGTCCTGTCTGTGTCATCTGAGATGCTGGCAAGGAGAAGTAATTATCTAGAAAGTCCTGAGAGGGAGAGAAAGAAGATAACCTTTTACCAAAAATCTCTTTTCTTTTCATTAAAAATTTACAGCATTCTCCTTCAATAGCATATTTTTGTGTGTGTGTAACATATTGGTGATGAGTCCCTATCTTTTGCCATAATTTCTCATCTGGCAAGGAGCAATTTAAGCTGATATATTTCTTCAACTCCAATTGCATTGGACCTGATATTTTTAATCTGGACAAGTGCATCAAAATTTATAAAGTATCATGTATGATTCTTATCCTTAAGCCACGGTATATTTTTTCTCTTTTATACTCCGCAGTTCTCTTAGTCACTTCTACTGATTCTTAAGTGATGGGATAGGTTTCAGTTCCATTCCATGTGATTTTTTTTTTCATTCTGAATTTACAGTTTTTATAGAAAAATGCTACATGGACTTATTATAATTTTGATTCATTTTTAATCTAAACAACAATTCAATCAATTTGATTCTAACAAATATGGAGTAATGGAATAGATTGGTAAGAGATTTTCCAGGCTGTTATTGTAATGCATACTTTTATCTTAAGATGGTGCGGCCTCCCGCAGGATGTTTTTTTTTTTTTATTTTCTTAAATTCATTTTAATCTTTTGATATCACCAGATTTGCTCTTGATATTGATCTTGACGCTCCCAAAGTTAGTGTGCCTATAAAGTCTGGTAACTCTGATGAGATGGACAGCTATCTTCTATTGGATTTTGGTAACTTTACTTTACGTACAAAGGTATGTAATTTCCATCTGTTTGTCGATTTGCTTATATTTCATGATGGGTTTTGCAAAATATATTTTATCTTCATAACAGGAGGATGGTCAGCTCCATGATCGTGGACACAGTCTATTCTCTCGTTTTCATATATCTGGAAGAGATATTGCGGCTTTCTTTACAGATTGTGGTTCTAAGAGTCAACCTTTTAGTTGGGGTTCCCAAACTCCAACTTCTGCCTGTTCAGAAGATGCTGGCAGATTTTATTCTCTAATTGATAGGTCTGGAATGTCTGTAATTGTTGATCAGGTATATTTCATAGAGTGGGTTCATCGAAGCTTTAGTGTCTGTATTGTAAAATTGATTTATTGATTAATATGTACTTTTTTAACCTCTAAGATCAAGGTACCTCATCCGAATTATCCATCGACACGCATATCTGTTCAGATCCCAAGTCTTGGCGTACATTTCTCACCAGACAGATATTTCAGGCTCAATCAATTGCTGAAATTATTCAATGGTTCAATGCCTGATGATGAGCAGCATAGAGTCGAACACGTCCAAACTGATCTTATCCCCTGGGAGCCACCAGATTTGGCAGCTGAGGCAAGAATTCTTGTTTGGAAGGTATGGATGGTAATACTTGAAATGCTACAAGCCATGGTAGTTGCTGTAACTCAGTCTGTGACTTTATTCCTGTGCAGGGTATTGGTTATTCAGTTGCTGCTTGGCAACCCTGTTTCCTTGTATTATCTGGATTGCACCTTTATGTATTGGAATCTGAAACTTCCCAAAGCTATCAACGGTGTTCAAGGTCTACCATTTGATATCCATGTTCTTTTTGTTAATATCAACCACTTCGATAGTTTTTTCTCCCATTGATGAAAAAATTGGGTAAAAGTGGGGCAACTAAGTATGACCATGAAGAAAATATCAGGGTAGCAGAGATAAGAATATTGAGATTGATGATAGATTAGGTATAATAAATAATGCACTAGTAAGGGGGTGAGGTAGCACAAATAGATGAGAAAATGAGAGATGCGCTTAAGATGGTTTGGACATGTGCATAGGGGACCTCTAGATGCCTCAGTTATGCATGTAGAAAATTGAGAATCTTTAACTCAAACAAAACAGGGGAGACCTAAAATATTGGAAGAAACTATCAAAAAGACATGTAATACTCAAACATGAATTAGACCATGTGTTTCAATTGAACAATAATCCATACTTAGTGGGATAAAGGTTTTCTTGTAAAGTAATTGGGTGAAATTATCTGGCATTTTTAAGCTTAATATACCCTTTATCCCAAAAATAGTCTTGTTTCTGAAGTTTTTTACATTTCTCCTGAAAATAACAGTCATGTTTCAATAGTCAATGTTAGTTTTGAAGAAACCATGAACTCTTTGGGCCTCGAGAGTAATATTTTAGCTTCATTCCATGCATTAAGATTTAAAATAATGCGTCCTTAAATGATCCTTGTTTGTCTTCTTGTACTGCAGCATGGCTGGTAAACAAGTATATGATGTTCCTCCATCAAGTGTGGGTGGTTCGCCTTTCTGTATTGCTGTGAGCACTAGAGGCTCGGATATTCAAAAGGTATGTTATGTTTCAGTGAGATTTTTATTAGAGTACAAATGCTTCTGGTATTCTCTTCTTTGTTAATGAAAATGTTGCTGCCTCATATTCTACTCTTCTCATCTTCTCCTGAAACTTAACCATTTGTGGGTAGGTTCATCTGTCATGCTATTTGTTTCTTGGAAACTGCCATTCAGTATCTAACTAGGTTGTTATGTGTTACAATCTCTTTTGCAAGTCTTGTAATATTAGTCCATATCTGAATATTCTTGATTAATGTCATCTGTTTAAGCCTTCTCTTCTTTCCTTACGCAAGCAAGGCTCTGGAGTCTTTTAGCACTTTGATAGTAGAGTTTCCAAACGAAGAGGAAAAGTCAACTTGGTTGAGAGGACTTGTTCAAAGTACATACCGAGCTTCTGTAAGATATGAAACCATTTACTGTGTTTAGTTCAACTCTCTTCTGTATTGGAAGAAGTACTCATTATGTGTCTTACTTTCTGTTAGGCTCCTCCATCTGTGGATATACTTGATGACCTAAGAGATGATCAGGTCGAGTTTGACGAATCTCATTCTGGCAATGCAAGAGCAGCAGATCTTGTCATTAATGGAACAGTGACAGAAACAAAATTTTCATTATATGGAAAGGTCAGAATTGAAGGGATTGCTGATTGATTGTATGTAGATGTAAATATGATTATGTTAGTTTATAATTGTTTCTAAGTGCCATTTTTCACTTTTCCCCTCAATTACAGTGATTTGATTTTTTTTTTTTTTGTTATTTTTTCTTATTTTACTTTCTAGGAATTATTAAATCCCATTTTTCTTTATATTCAGGTTGGAAATGAGGAACTTGAGAGCGTACATGAGAAGCTCATCATTGAATTACTTGCCGGAGGAGGAAAGGTCTGCAAATAGTTTGGTTTGCCTGAAAATCCAGAGCTAACTCTTGCTGACCTTGTAACTTGAGTTTTACTTGTTGCTTTGCTGCATCCTACTTTCTAATTAAGTTTCTGAAGTTGTTTTCCCTTTCATGTGGTTGATGTAAACTTAAGCATGAGAAAAAGGGAACTTTGAATTCCTAAAAAGAACAAAACTTTGATACTGTACCCACTTAGTGGTCAACGGAAACCCCCCTGGACCTCCCCAGTGGTAGTGCACTCGTATCTATCTTTGTTGAGAATGCTACTGGAACTCATATTGAAGTCTCTCAAGAATGAGCCATTACATTGTTTTACTGTTGATAATGACTAAGTGAATACACCTTTTCATTAGTAAAAGGAATCTCTCATCCCTTACTCTTTCTCTATCTGAATAAAACTCTGTTTCCTAATTTTTTAAAATATATTTTCATCATCTTTAACTGTTGGTAATTGGTTTCATGAGTGAATTTATAAGGTAATTTGTCAAAGAATCATCGCTAGACAGAATTATCTTTATGCTCTTCAATCTAGTGATGTCGAGGTTCTCCATTGGCGATGTTTCTCATATGGATGTTTTTTTTCCTGTTCAGTCTTGAACCTTGTTGTATGTTATTCAGTTAGAATTTTTGAGTTTAAATTTTTTTTTTTTTCTGTTTTCCACTTTTCAAATGCATCCTGTTGTCCCTGGGAATAGTTATTATTTCATTCATAATATTTGTTACAGGAAGTTGTGTGTTTAGTGGATGCTAGTTGATTATGTACTCTCTTTATTTGATGTATTTGTCTCTGTTCAACTACCTTCAAGCAAAAGATTGTTTTCTGGCCAATGAAGTTGGCATGTAATCAGCTAGCACTTTATAATGAATGTTGACATTTAAAGGGGGCTCTACAGCATATAAATATGGGTTAACTTTAGTTCATTTGTAAATTATATATTTTTAAATTTGCTAACTTCTTGGAATATGCCTTGATATCACTTTTTCTGGGGACACACTCACACATGTCCTAACATTGTAATTTGTGTTTTTCTGTAGGTGCACGTCTCGAGTTGTACAAGTGATTTGACTGTTAAAGTGAAGCTGAATTCTTTGAAAATTGTGGATGAGCTTCAGGGTTCTCTATATACACATTCACAGTATCTAGCCTGTTCAGTAACCATGGATCAGAATCTGAACATCAGCCCTATTTTAGAAACTCAAGAGAAAGATGTGTTTGCAGAGACAGTCGAAGAGGATGATATCTTTGGAGATGCACTGTCAGATTTCATGATTTTGCAGGACTCTTCTGAAACTGGCATCCATGAGAAGGATTCGGCCAAGGGATACGTTGACCCTGATGATGTTTTTTATGAGGCAATGGAATCTGATGATTCTGATTTTGTGTCTGTCACATTCTTGACAAGGTCTCCTGGTTCTCCTGATTACGATGGTATAGATACGCAGGTAATCATCTGAAGCAGATATTTGAATTTTTTTCATCATAAATTTTCTGTGATTAAGTCCTCCATACTTTTGTGTTTTGAGTTATATCATGAACCTTTCAGATGAGTATTCAAATGTCAAAGCTGGAGTTCTATTTCAACCGACCCACTCTTGTTGCTTTGATGAACTTTGGCTTTGATCTAAGCTCAAAAAATCGAGGGGTGAGCGGTATGGACGTTGAAAATCGTGCTGATGAACCTTTGGTAAACAACAATAAGGCAGAGGATCATGGACATGCATCATCAATAAAGGGACTATTGGGTTATGGGAAAGGTCGGGTTGTTTTCTACCTGAACATGAATGTTGACAGCGTTACTATCTTTCTTAATAAGGAGGATGGTTCTCAGCTCGCTATGTTTGTGCAAGAAAATTTTCTTTTGGATATAAAGGTATTTGAAATGTACTTATCATTTTGACATTTATATATATATTATTGCTTTTGGATGTGTTGTAGTTGGGCTTATTAATTTGAGCTATCTTCCTTATCTGCTATTTTGTTTGTGCGTTATCATTAACCATCATAAGCAATATTTTCTTTGATTAAGGTTCATCCGAGTTCGACTTCTATAGAGAGCACTTTAGGAAACTTAAGGTTGTGCGATCTCTCTCTTGGGTCTGATAACTGTTGGAGATGGCTTTGTGATCTGCGAAACCAGGAGGCTGAATCCTTTATACAGGTACTGAAATATTTTGCAAAGAAAATCTTAAACCCTTTTTCTGTTATTGGTTTTCCAACTAATGTTGTCCGCTTTCTACGTTTGCCCCACTTTTCAGTTCACCTTTAAATCTTATAGTGTCGGAGATGATGATTATGAAGGATATGACTACAGTTTGAATGGCCGTCTCTCTGCTGTCCGCATTATTTTCCTTTACAGATTCGTTCAGGAGGTACTCTTTTTGGCCCTACTCTGGTTTTATATTTTATATAATGAGCATTTTAATGTTGTGAATCTCTGCTAAGGGCTCAGTTACCAAACAATAAAAGCTAAATCTGCAAGTTTCTCGAGTTCAGATTTTTTTTTTTTTGGTAATTCATGAATATTGATTCTTAGTATTTTTAGGGTTAAGTAGCTTGCATTAACTGTAGTTGATGAAGTTCTGTACGTTTTACAATCTAAGATAAATGTTGCTTATTCTCAGGCTTGATGAGCAAAGAAAATTGGATGCCTGTATAAAGTAAATTGTCTGCTAACGAATAGAAAATGAATTGTCTCCTTAGTTGAACTGTGCAGTAAGAGTATATATCCCAGTATGCAGAGAATCCTAAATACACAGATAGCTCGTTTACTGACTCCTAGATTAAAGATTGAGACCTGCACAGACTATTTTTAAAAGATGGATATGAATCTTCAACAATCTTTAAAGTTGCTAATGGGCTTTTAATTTTAAACCTTGTTAATGGAATGCATGTAGACTCCTTTGCCCTTTTCTCCTGTTGCATATCTGGACTTAGAGTTTAGCTTTCTTATAGTGTAAGGGGTGTCTTGATCCTTCAAGAAGTCAAAGCCTTGGACCAGTTTTAATCTGGTGCAGACTCAGGCATCTGGGAAGAAACACTTTTGATGGTTAATTTAATTTCTAAGTTAGAATTCATATCAACAAATTTTGAAAGGTAGACTGGCTTCCTGCCTCATGATAGACTTTTCTCCTTGTTCACTACCCAAAAAAATGTCATTGTGGTGATAGATGCACGTGTTGATGTGTATTGGACGGCAATAACTTACTATCTTCCAGCACTTTCCATATCAATTTTGATTTTCTCTAAAACAATAGGAAATAATATAATAGAGAAATTCAGTTTGTGTATTATTCAAAAGTCTTTGTTGGTTCCCAGATGTTAACAGGTCTTGTGAATGTGTATCTGCAGATAACTGCTTATTTCATGGAGCTTGCCACTCCTCATACGGAAGAAGCAATAAAACTTGTTGATAAAGTTGGAGGAATAGAATGGCTGATCCAGAAATATGAGGTTGATGGAGCATCTGCTGTAAAATTGGACCTTTCGTTGGATAATCCCATTATAGTCGTTCCGCGAAACTCACTGAGCAAAGAGTTAGTTTGAAACTGTTTTTTTTTTTTTATATGTTCGACTGTGGTCGCGTTTCTATCCATTGTAGGCAAATTCGATTATTGCTTTTCATGGTGGTCTCTTTCCTTTAAATTCCTAACATGGTGATTTGATGCTTCTGATTTTCTAATTAATTAATGACCAGTATGAGTGGTTTTGGTGGTACAAATGTTGTATGTTCAGAGTTTGCTTCCCTGTATTTACTCGTTCAGCTCCTCGGCATTCTAATTACCTGTAGACATCTTACAGTAGAGTGATCCAACTCTTTTGCGAGTCAAGTACAAGAGCTCATCTTTCTTTCCTGGTTTTTTGAGTTTAGATTAGCACTACTTCGATCCTTTATCTTCTTTAATGACCTTCTCTAATGGACTTTTTGAATCTTCTAAAAGTGTCATTTGAATGAACCCTTCCTTTAGGATGTGTGATTTAGAGTTTGTCACAGTATATATTTTTTATTGATATTTACTTGACAGGTTAATACATTTAATACAGTGTAGCTACCCCTGTTGATCGACTTTTTCAGTCTTTCTAGTAGTTTAGGTTATTCTAATATCTTGAGATCTCTCACTTTTTCTCTCTGGGATCTAACATATGAACGTTGAATTTGATTTTATTTTTTTATTTATCTTTTGTTTCTGTATTTTCTTTACATTCAAATACATGGTATCTGCTACTTTGAGTTCTGATGCTATTGTTGGAGATTGAAATTTCTCCTATACTCTTGTCTGTTGTACGTTATGGTGTTGAAGGGACTTTTTGTTTCCTTTGTATATTTGAATTTATAGAAGAAATTTGGTTTAGTATATAAAATGTTGTGATTCTATCAGATTGATAGCTACATAACACGTTGGCTATTTAAATTTTAAATATTCTGATATCAAAATGAAGCTGAACCTGTTCTGTTCAAGTAAAGTGTCTGGTTGACAGTTGCTTTTCTGAGAACTCGTGTTTTTTTTACTGGAAAATTTATGTTGCTGTATCTGTTGTACTTGCAGTTTCATGCAACTTGATCTTGGCCACCTACGGATCAATAATGCATTCAGTTGGCATGGATGTCGTGAGAAAGATCCTTCTGCTGTCCATCTTGATGTTCTTCATGCGGAGGTTGTCATTTTTATTCATAGTATTATATTTGGTTTATAAATCACTCCTTACTCTTGACTATTTCTTAACAAATACAGATTCTGGGAATCAATCTGGCTGTTGGAATTAATGGTTCTGTTGGAAACCCAATGATTAGGGAAGGAAGAGAAGTTCATGTTTATGTTAGGCGCAGCTTAAGGGATGTCTTTCGCAAAATCCCGACATTTTCTTTAGAAGTTAAGGTAATGTGTCTGTAACAATTTCTCTTCTGCTTCTGGGCTGCCACTTTGTTTCCCTCATTGTTCCTGGTGGAAGTTAAATAACAATTTCTGCTGCATCTTCGTTGTTGTTTTGTTTCCTTCCTTTTTTTCCACTAGAAGTTAATAACAATTTCTGCTGCATCTTCGTTGTTGCTTTGTTTCCTTCGAGTTCCTATTTTCTGATCCCAAAGCATTCCCTAAGAGGGTGTATGCAGTTTAGGTTTCTTACATTATTCACTTTTCTGGATATTGGTGAATTTATGTAAACTTTTGATTGTCTATTAGTTACTTCAAATAACTTTAAAATCAACCTTGCAATTGGTTGTTGATTTTTTATATTTTGCCAAGTATTCAACCTTTTAGAATATATAGTTTTCATTTTGACTACTGAGGAAATGTACTCTGAGGAGGGACTTTCATCTTTGATATATTGCACACATACTTTGTAAGAGTGAAAAAGTCTTGCATTTTCCTTGGTGTTGGTCTCTTTATCAAGCTTAATTATGTCTTTTTCATTTACATCCATAGTCATTCGCAGGACTCTTCATTTTGCTGCACATCATGTAGGTTCAATGCATAGTTAGCTTTATTTCTTCATCTGTTTCTTAGTTCTAAACTTAGTCTAGTATAAGAGTCCGCTAAATTTTATTGTTTAGGCTGTGTATAAATTCTTGAAGTTAAGGGGATTCACTGAATTCTTGGATGAATAAAAATGGTTGATGGGGAAGGGGAGAAGATTATATGTACTTTATCCAGGGCCATAGATTGTTTCCTCAACCAGTTACGACGTTGTACTGTGTCTTTGTACTTTGCTATAAGTTGGCTGTTTCTTTCAATAATTCATTCATATATATATATATAATTGGCTGCGGCTGCAAGCCTCTTAACGCCAACATAGGATCTTAACACTTTATAAACTGGTTCTGAGTTCTTCATACTTCGATATTAATTATCTATTTCTTGTTGAACAGGTTGGTACGTTGCATGCTGTGATGTCTGATAAGGAATATAACGTTATTCTTGATTGTTTCTACATGAACTTGTGTGAACAACCTGCTCTTCCTCCTAGTTTCCGGAACAGCAATTCTTCTGCGAAGGACGCAATAAAATTACTGGCTGATAAGGTTAACATGAATAGCCAGGTCCTATTATCACGTACTGTTACCATAATGGCTGTTGAAGTTGACTATGCTTTGCTAGAGCTGTGCCATGGAGCTGATAAGGAATCACCTTTGGCTCATGTTATTGTGAGTACAATTTGTGATGTCCTCTGTGTATTTCTTTGATTGAACAAAATGTAAGAAGTCATGCTTCATTTGTTAATTTATTCCCTATTTTACAGCTTGAAGGCCTTTGGGTATCATACCGCATGACTTCATTATCTGAAGCTGACCTATATGTTACAATACCTAAGTTTTCAATTTTAGATATTCGTCCAAATACCAAGGCTGAAATGAGGCTGATGCTTGGGTCATGCACTGATGTCCCGAAGCAGATGTCATCTGATCACAATGTTGATTTACCAAATTCAACAATGTTTTTAATGGATGGAAGATGGCGAGTCTCGTCGCGATCATTTGTAGTTCGTGTGCAGCAGCCTCGTGTTCTGGTTGTCCCCGACTTTCTTTTGGCCGTGTGTGAGTTTTTTGTGCCTGCATTGGGGACCATAACTGGCAGGGACGAAATGATGGATACCAAGAACGATCCAATTTCTAAAAAGAACAATATAGTTCTTTTTGCACCTCTATATAAACAAACTGAAGATGTGGTGCACTTATCTCCAAGTCGACAACTAGTAGTGGACGCAGTTGGGGTTAATGAATACACATATGATGGCTGTGGTAAGACAATCTGTCTTGTCAATGACAAAGAAGAGAAAGAGTTGAACATGTGTGTCGTTCGGCCCATTATTATCATAGGGCGTGGTAAACGGTTGAGATTTATGAATGTGAAAATTGAGGTAATTTTCCAAGTTCATATCCTACTTTAACATTGTGTTGTCTATTGTTTGTTACCTGTATTGTTCTCCTGAGATGATTTTGGTCAAGGGTGATGACACTTTGGTTTTGTCAATTTTGTAAACAAGATAACAATGAGAAATCACTGAAACTTTATTCTGGTCATTGTCTTGGGTTCTGGTACCATGGAAGAGAGTGGAAATCATCTCTTAATTAATTTTTCATGAACGATATATTACAATATTATATAATAGGCCTTCCCTTGTTTGGAATGAAATGAGAAGAATGATTAAACTAGGCAACAAACCTTTAGTTTGGAAGCTACAAAATCAGGAAATTAAATTAAGGAATGTTAACTAATTAAGGTAAAAGTTGACTAAACTATTTCCTGTATGACCAAACTTTGCTCGAATTTCAAAACACAAAGGTGTACTGTAATTGTACCTAGCCTTCAGCATCTGTATTTGGAATATATGGTTTACATAGACACAAAAAGCAGTCTTTTGAAAAAAACAGCTATTTTTTCTTCTACCTGTATCATTTCTCTATACTACACATGCACTCTGTTTTATGCTAATTGATTCCATGTCACAGTGGCATCTGTATGATTTTAAATTCTCTGTAATTGTAGTTTTCAGAAGTCAGCTTTCACATTCTATGTATCAGCTGCACTGCACCTATTTTCTACCTGTTTTTTCTTTGTTCCTTTTGGCTGTCTTTTGTTTGTTTTTTCCCCAAATTAATAAGTCCCTTTTCGTGGTTGGTTTGAGTGAAGTTCTTTGTCTGGTCAAATGCATACTAGGAATGTTAAAAAAAAACTGCTTCCTCCTATGAACTGACTGCGCATTTTCTGTCTGGTTAATCTTTAGAATGGCTTGCTTTTGGGGAAATATACATATTTGAGCAATGATAGCTGCTATTCAGTTTTCCCTGAAGATGGAGTTGAAATCTCTTTTGTGGATGATAATTTTGTGAATCGAAATCATGACTCAGATCACTTGGAAGAATTATCCCACAGCTCACATGCTTCTGGGACAGTTCAATCTGAATCAAGTACAATGCCAAGTTTCAGTCTTGAGGCCCAGGTAGATTATATTAATCCTGGGACTTATTGTTTGATACTTTTTCTGCCAACTTTATGTTCTATTAACTTGCTGTCTTGCAGTATATCGTTATCGCGTTTATGCAGTTGTCATTTCTTGTTGTATCAGGTTGTTTCTCCTGAATTCACCTTCTATGACAGCACTAAGTCATTCCTGGATGATTCTAATCATGGTGAAAAGCTTCTTCGTGCCAAAACAGACTTTAGTTTCATGTGAGTCTTAGCTTCTTATTTATCATTGTCTTCATCACGTAACCTTTTTAGGCAAGTGATATGATGGAACCATGTAATTCAGTAATCCTACGATGGATATCTTTTTAAGGATACAGGTTCTTGTTTCTTTGTTGGTTTTCTGAAATTTTAAAATTTGTTTCTGATTTTTTGTAAGACATATCTGCATAAGCATGGGGATGGATATATTTTGGTTTGGGTGATCATCTTTGTTGGGGAAGTTATAAGATATTCTCATTTAGAGACCCCTCACCTTGTTAGTGACTGTAAATGTTAGTCACTGCGTTTCATCTTTTCTGTTCGATGCAATAATGTAATGTACATTTCTTATTTGTTTATTTTCCAATAGGTATGCATCAAAAGAAGATGATACATGGATAAGGGGCCTTGTCAAAGATTTAACGGTCGAAGCTGATTCTGGATTTGTTGTTCTTGATCCAGTGGATGTGTCTGGGGGATATACTTCTGTGAAAGATAAAACAAACATATCAATAATGTCCACTGACATATATGCTCATCTCTCTTTGGGTGTTATTTCACTTTTACTTAATCTCCAAAGCCAAGTATCTACAGCACTGCAATTTGGAAAGGCTGAACCACTATCACCCTGTACAAACTTTGATCGAATTTGGGTGTCACCAAAAGGTTTTCTCGTCTTCTTTGCTATGGGTTTACAACTAGTACTACTACCACTATGCTTTAGTGTCTTCTTTTGTGTATTTTTGTCTCAAAACCAATTTTGCCTCTGTTACAAATTTTCTTACTAAAAATAATATATTATACTTATTCGTTCACAGAGAATGGGCGTCTCAGCAATCTGACATTCTGGAGACCCCGAGCTCCGTCTAATTATGTTGTATTGGGTGATTGTGTGACATCAAGGTACGAGATACACTATTGAATTTATGCAGTAATTATGATGAATAAAGTTTTGTCATATTGATGTTTGGGACTGGTCTCGCTGTCTTGATGATTCTTGAGTCTACAAAAGCTGCAGACTTTGGTCTTAAATATATTTGAATTGCTGCTTAGTCTATTTACCCTGTACTCACAAATGGTGGATATAGTTATATAGATGATCAATCCTTCTTTAAATTTTATTGCATTCTTATTCTCTGATTTGGTTTATGACACACACACACACAGCGCCTTGCTCTTTCTACCCCTAGAACACTATTTCTTATAATGGAGTCTCTGTCAAAAGTTTCATCTAATTTAAAGTAATGATTCCACATCCTAATTGTCAACCAATGGTGGTCTATGTTAAAAGATGCACAATTTTTTTTAATGCTCATTTGTAACTCTGTGTTGGACCAAATTGGAGCTTCAACTTTGGGAGGAAGAAGTATTATAGACTGTTTTCATTTCAGTTGGAATGTAATGTAGTACTTGTTTGGATACTCTTGCATAGTTGACCTGAGTTTTGATTCTGATGTGTAGAAGTTCTTTCAAAAATTTACCAATCATAATTTTTTTTAACAAGTTGTTATACGATGTTCCGGTATATCAGATACTGGCTGTGTGCTCAGGCATGCATATTTTTGCATGTGCAAATTCTTTTCGTTGACATATCCTGCATTACTCATCAATATATAGCTTCATAGCTCATAGGTCTTACCTTCACTTTGGTATCTTATTATATGCATTTATTGGTTTGTTTTCATGTGACGCAGGCCAAGTCCTCCTTCACAGTCAGTCCTGGCTGTGAGTAATGCTTATGGTCGTGCACGGAAGCCTCTTGGTTTTAAGCTCATATGTTTGTTTTCAAGTGTTCTGGGCCAACAGACTGGTGAAGTCCTGCCAAACATTGACACTGACTGTTCTCTTTGGCTACCTATTGCACCCCCTGGTTACTTGGCATTAGGTTGTGTTGCACATATCGGAAATCAACCACCTCCAAATCACATTGTTCATTGTATTCGTTCTGATCTGGTGACATCAACAACATTTTTAGAATGTTCACTAAATTCTTCTGCAAATCATTTATTTGAATCGGGGTTTAGCATATGGCGACTAGACAATTGTCTTGGATCATTTTATGCCCATCCATCTACTGGTTGCCCTTCCCAGGATTGTTGCTTTGACCTGAATCATCTACTTCTTTGGAACTCTAGCCAGCGGCAATCTTCATTAAATGAATCTTTCTTGGATCTAAATAGTGAGAAGGAAAAAGCACGACCTGAGACAAGTGACCAGAATGCGGCTTCATCTGGCTGGGATGTTATAAGATCAATTTCCAAAGGAAGCTCACATTACATGTCAATCCCAAACTTTGAGCGAATTTGGTGGGACAGGGGTGGTGAACTTCGCCGGCCATTTTCAATATGGAGACCTATTCCTCGTTTTGGATATACTATACTGGGTGACTGCATAACTGAAGGGTAAGTCCTGTTTCTTTAATCTTTGCCACTGTTATGCATTTTATAGTGGCAGTATCATCAGATGCACTTTATAGTAATATATCTCTCTCTTTTGGTAATGCTTCTTTCCAGCTTGGAACCTCCTCCATTAGGCATCATTTTTAAAGCTGATGACCCTGAAATTTCTGCAAAACCTGTCCAATTTACAAAAGTTGCTCATATCGGGAAGAAAGGCGCAGAGGAAGTGGTTTTCTGGTACCCCATTGCCCCCGCTGGTTATGCTTCTGTGGGATGTGTAACAACATTAAACGATGAAGCACCTCGGTTGGAATCTGTTTGCTGCCCAAGAATAGATTTAGTTAGTCAAGCTAACATAGCTGAGATGCCTATATCAAGGTCATCAAGTTCCAGAGCATCTCAATGCTGGAGTATATGGAAAGTTGAGAATCAGGTTAACTAAAAAAATTATAGGGATCATAATTCTTACACTGAGCTTTCTGTCACCTAATGTATAAAATAAAAGAACCATTTGGCGCTTGACCTTCATATACTTTGTTGCTTCTGCAGGCCTGCACATTTCTTGCTCGCTCTGACCACAAAAAGCCATCAAGCAGATTAGCATTTTCTATTGGTGATTCGGTTAAGCCAAAGACGAGGGATAACATTACAGCTGAGATGAAAATAAGATGCTGTTCTCTAACTGTTTTGGATAGCTTTTGTGGAATGGTTTGCACCATACTGATTAATAATTTCCCCTTGCAAAGTTTAGTATTTATTAACCTTGTTTTACTATTTGAGCTTTTGTCTTTGTTTTCTTTGCAGATGACTCCTCTTTTTGATGCCACAATAACTAACATCAAGCTAGCCAGTCATGGTCACCTCGATGCAATGAATGCTGTGTTAATTTCTTCATTTGCTGCATCAACTTTTAATATCAATCTAGAAGCATGGGAGCCACTTGTTGAGCCATTTGACGGAATCTTTAAGTAAGAATCTTGAATTCTCTTATCTTTTTTCCTTGTGTAAAGAAATAATTATATTAGGTAACTAATCATCCTTTTACTTGGAAGGTTTGAAACATATGATACAAATTTGGGCCAACCAGTAAGGGTAGCCAAAAGATTGCGAGTTGCTGCCACCAGTATTCTGAATGTGAATTTGAGTGCTGCAAGTTTTGAGATCTTAGCACAAGCAACAGATTCCTGGCGAAAGCATAGGGAAATTGAAAAGAAAGCAATGAGATTGTATGAGGTCAGATGATTCCCTTTTTTCCCTTCAGAGTCTCTCCCGGTTCCTACTCTTGGTTATGTAATTTACTTATCAACTTCTACAGGAAGCTGCTGGTCCAGATGAATCTGACCAAAGCCCATCTCATCTGGCTTTGGATGGAGAAGATTTTCAGACTGTTGTAGTGGAAAATAGACTTGGGTGTGATATATACCTAAAAAATACGGAGAATAATTTTGGCATCGTCAATTTATTGCCCTACGATGATTGTGCCACGTTATCGTTGCCACCTCCACGATATTCTGACAGATTAAATGTTTCCGATGAATCAAGGGAACCTCGATGCTATGTTGGAGTTCAAATAGTTGAAGCAAAGGTTGTTGTCATCAGCAAAGATTATTCGTAGATTTATCACTCTATTTTCTTTTTAATAAGTGAGTGTAACGAAGTTTTAAGATTTTGTCCTCATTCTCTACAGGGTTTGCCTCTTATTGATGATGGAAATAGTCATCGATTTTTCTGTGCTTTGCGCTTGCTTGTAGAGAATCAGGAAGCTAATCCACAAAAGCTTTTTCCTCAAAGTGCAAGAACAAAGAGTGTTAAACCATTATCCTGTAAAGTAAATGATGTTGTTGAAGGCACAGCTAAATGGAATGAACTGTTCATCTTTGAAGTTCCCAGAAAGGTATGTTGATTGAAAACCCAAGTAGAACCATGTCCGTAACTCCTATAAGAAAGGGGAGAAACCTCAAATGCAAATAGTACGTAAGAACCAAATATAAAAGATGAGTGTGAGTGTGATGTTTCTTTGTTACTGTTCAATAATCTAACTGGAGAACGGAGTGGAATGGACTCCTCTGTTCTCTTGGGCGCTCTCTCTTGTACTGTATGTTGCTCTCACTCCTTCAGCGGTTTATTGCAGATTCCAAGAAATCCACCCATGCCTCAAATTCTTTTTATTTATGTTGCATGCATTACTGATATACGCTATTGTAGATTAGTCTGTCTAAAATGAAAATCACTTGCACATGATTTTCACAGGGAACAGCTAAGTTGGAGGTGGAAGTAACAAATCTTGCTGCAAAGGCTGGTAAAGGTATCAGTCACTTGTAATGGCACTCCGTGACTCTTTATTTTTTTCTATTTTTGGATGACTTTCTATTATACATGTCATTTGGTATTGGATTTCAAGGTTGCGCTTGGCATGGGTCGCCAAGTGTAATTTCTCATACAGAGAACTAAAATATCCTACAACCAGTTGCCCATTAAACTATTACATGCACAAAATTAAAAGGAGCCTTTCAATTAATAAAATTCAGTTTTGCTTATTATTCTCTTAATAGTTTTTGCATCACTAAAATAGACTTCTAAATATAAACAACAATCTCTTTCTCTGGTTAACTTAATCAGATGGCATAGCCTATTGGGTCTTATATATCTTCCATGCATGGATCACTTGATTACAGATGGAATTATGCTGTTTGATTATTTTGCGGTGGTCTAACACATCGTGGTTAATGTCAGGCGAGGTTGTTGGCGCATGTTCATTTTCTGTTGGACATGGAGTGGGTGTATTGAAAAAGGTTGCTTCTGTTAAAATGCTCCATCAAACAACTGATGTTCGAAGTGTCATCACATATCCACTAAAAAGAAGGGTATTGTGGGAAAGTAATTTATGCCTTTCTTTTGGCTCTTATATGTTGTCTTTTTTTTTTCTTGACCTTTTCTTGTTTTCAGGGCCAACAAATTGATGAAATGGCTTCTGGTTGTTGCCTTTCAGTTTCCACTGCTTTCATTGAGAAGAGCATGATTACTGATTTAGACAATAAACCAGATGTAAATGATGTCGATGGAGATGTGGGTTTCTGGATTGCACTTGGCCCAGAAGGTCCATGGGACGGATTTCGATCATCACTTCCTCTATCAGTTGGTACCAGGAAACTGAAAGATGATTTTGTGGCTTTAGAGGTGTCGATGAGAAATGGCAAGAAGCATGCTGTTTTTAGGGGTCTTGCCACGGTGACTAATGATTCAGACATCACGCTGAATATTTCAACATGCCATGTCTCAATGATTAATGGTCATGTGATTTCTCCCAGGACAAGCAGGCATCACGCCGTTGTTGAAGAGATATTTGAAAATCAGCAATATCATCCAGTATCTGGTTGGAATAACAACGATTATAGATCTCGTGATAGTGATCCAAGGCGTTGGAGTACTAGGGATTTCTCATACTCATCAAGAGTGAGTTTCTTGTTTCAATATCGTACAGATCTTGGTATCAAACTTCCCTTAAATTTGATAATTCATTAAAATTATATACTTTCTTTCCTTGAAGGAATTTATTGAACCTCCCCTTCCCCCCGGATGGAAATGGGCATCAACATGGGTTATTGACAAATCTCAGTTTGTTGACTCTGATGGTTGGGCTTATGGACCTGATTATCTAAGTCTAAAATGGCCTCCAAATTCTCCAAAATCAGGAACAAAATCAGCTCGAGATTCTGTCCGTCGAAGACGCTGGATTCGTACAATGCAAGGACCTGATGAACAAGCCACGACAAACCAAAAGTTTCTAGATATTACTGTCTGTGCGGGCTGCTCTGCAGTTTTACCCTGGAGAAGCACATCAAGAGATTCTAACCAGTGCTTACAAATTCGTCCATCCAGCGATCTTTCTCAAACATCCTATGCTTGGGGCCGTCCAGTTTCTGTTGAGAAGGACTCATCATCTGTTGACCAAGCATCACTCTCTCGTCAAGGCTCCATGAAGCCTGGAAATAGATCCCCAGTTTCTCCTCTGAGGCTGGACCTTCTGGAGAAGAAGGACCTTCTTTGGTGTTGCCCAGGATCTAGTGGTAGATTATTTTGGCTCTCCGTTGGCACAGATGCGTCTGTTCTTCAAACAGATCTTAATGTTCCTGTTTATGATTGGAAAATATCAACCAGCTCTCCACTGAGGTTAGAGAACAGACTACCTTGTTCTGCAGAATTCAGAATCTGGGAAAGTCTGAGAGATGGTAAAAACATAGAAAGAGAACATGGTTTTGTATCATCACGGGGAACTGTACACATATACTCTGCTGACATACGGAATCCAATATATGTAAGGTTATCTGTTCATGGTGGCTGGGTTATGGAAAAGGTAACACTTTCTTGTCTGTTTATGCATGTGAGCACAGTAAGCATGTTGGCATAAGCATTTATGTGTCAATAATTTTTTCCATAATGAAAGTGTCGTTTTTCTGTTCCTTTGTAATCAGGACCCCGTTCTTATCTTGGATATGGCATGTGGTAATCATGTTTCCTCATTTTGGATGCTTGACCAGCAGAGAAAAAGGTGGTCTCTGAATTCTAACATATTTTTTTCAGTATATTCTCTATATATGTTATATGCCCCATTTCTGCGTTGCACTCCTAGTTCTGGGAACCCGTGGATTTGGGTCTTTTTTTTTTTTTTGTGAAGAATGTCAATGCTGTATGTATTGGGTTCTCTGTATTGTGTGTTATGTTCTTAAATTAATTTGTTCAGCACGGAGGTTCCATATTATCATATCCAATGTTTCAGCAAAGGACCTTTGTATGATTAGGTGCAGAGTTGAATAGTCATTTGCCAGCACACCTTATCTGCTTCTAGGTTGCATCTGATAAGAGGATTGGGGCGCTTCATAATACTCACATGGTTGATTAAATGAAGCAAAATCAGATGGCGGCTGCCACCAACAATTTTTTATGTTTTTGGATAAGTCACTAGATTTTTTTATTAAATTAAATTTGAGAAGTGCAAAGGGATGAGTCTTCCTTACAATGATGAACACATTCAAGCTACAGGATACAATTCCAGTCTCTTAACTATATCTGAGAGGATGAAAGCCTTGAAACTCCTTATGGTTAGAAACCTGCCAAGCAACCTAACTTTAAATGTACCCCACACTTCCTTAAAAAAACTCTCGTTCTCCTCAAGTACTCTTTTGTGCCATTATAGCCAAAGGGACCTGCATACAGCTGAAGCTATAGCTAAATCTTCCATGAAGTACGTGAAATGATTCCTGTTAAGAGAATGTACTCATGAGTCATGAGTCATGGCTGAATCTGTGGAACATGTGATGATAGATCAATTCGGGAGTCCCGTATAAAATTTAAGGATTCTGTCAACTTACAGATTTTTTTTTTATTTCTATGTGTGCATATATAACTTGATTTTGGAAGTTATAATTTGATTCATTACCACTTAAGTTTTGCCAGAAGCCCTTGGATGGTTAAAATTATTATTAGTGTCACCCGTTCTTATTGTGCAAGTGATAGTAGTGCCTTGTCAAGTTTTTAGATTACATTATCTAATTAGAATTGATTTTGACGTTGATTTCATTTTATCATGATTCCTTTTGTTTAGGAGGTTACGGGTCAGCATTGAGCGTGACCTGGGAGGAACTGCAGCTGCCCCCAAAACAATAAGGTTTTTTGTTCCGTATTGGATAAATAATGAGTCGTCCCTCTCATTGACATACAGAGTGGTAGAAATTGAACCAATAGAAAATGCGGATGTGGATTCTCTTATGATATCCAAAGCTGTTAAATCTGCAAAATCTGCATCCAAACATCCTTCACCCTCAGTGGCTGGAGGACAGGTAGGCATGAGGAGAAACATCCAAGTATTGGAATCTATTGAGGATACCAGTTCAACGCCTAGTATGCTTTCTCCACAAGATTATATTGGCCGTGGTGGTGTTATGCTGTTCTCTTCTCGGAATGATACATATTTGTCCCCAAGGGTGGGGATAGCCGTTGCTGTTCAAAAGTCTGATAGTTTCTCTCCTGGAGTATCACTTCTTGAGCTGGAAAAGAAGGTAATATGGAGATCATTGTTTATTCTTCATGAAAATTTGAGTCTTTTCTTTAATACGTTTCCTAATTTCCATTCACTTGTCTCTTCAGCAAAGAGTTGATGTGATAGCAGTCGGTCCTGATGGAACTTACTATAAGCTTTCAGCTGTGATGCACATGACTTCAGATAGAACAAAGGTAGAAAGATTATTCATACTGTTATTATACCGTACTTACCACACTATAAGATAACCCATGACTTTTACCATGCCATAAGTTTTCCCTCCATTTTTGTTGTAATAATGATGGGCTATCTGCTTTTGTTTATTTATAAAGTGCACTTTATTAATTTATTTATTCATGTATGGGATTTTCTAGATGATATAAAGATTCCATTTTATGTGTATAGTATTTGAGTGTGTGAGTGTTGAGATGTCGATAGAGAGAGAGAGAGCAGCAGAAGGAAGGGGCCATGTAGCAAAGGCTGCTTCCCATTGCTAAGGTGGAGTCCTTTGATGTGTTAAATAGCACCCCATATAAGCTTATTCATTAACTCTTAACACACCCTTCAAAGGATTAAAAAGTTATTAGAGAGAAACATCATCTAGTAGTGTAACTCCAAGAATTTATATGTCCTCTACTTGGGGAGAGTAGGGGAAAGAGTAGGAAAGGCTATTTCGCTGCAGTAAGTACTTTGAGATGCCACTACTAATATAGCGTCGAGAACTTTCTCATATTTTAATGATTTTTCTGGGGTCCTGATATATCAGTAGAGAGATGGGTTGATTGTTATTCAGATTCATCAGTACCAGGCGCTTTCTGGTGAAATTAGTAATCAGATTCATCAGTACCAGGTGCTTTCTGGTGAAGTTAGTAAAGGATTACTTTCAAACCACCAGCATGGTTTTGGGGATGGGTGGACGTAAAAAATATCCTTGGTGGATTTATGAATTGGGATTAACTTCAGATATGATGATGTGAATTATCCTGAATTAAATCAAATCATTATCATTTTTTATGTGTAATTTATAGTCACGTCGAAGTTTAAATAGGTGATTGAGACCTCACTGCTGGAGAATGTTTTGTTGTTGGATTTCAGTTGTTATTTGTAGATTACAAATGAACAACTTTGATGTTACGTTTTCTGTACTTAGCAATTTTTATTTTTGTGGGTTTCTGATGAAAAGATGTCTGGTTTCAGTTTGCTCCTCTTACGTTGCTTTCCATTTATGGGTACAATTTAATAGTGCTCAAACTAACCTGCTAGCTGATATCTGTAATTAGATCATCTTGGGACATAAAGGTATCTGGAGAAAATTTTATGGTCCTTGTTCATAAAAAAAAAAGAGACTCCCTATCTGGCCTGTGCTTTTTCTTTTTCTTTTAATCTTTTTACAAAAAATCATGCAGTGTACTTTCGGGTGACAATTTTTTTATATATGCAGGTTGTACATTTTCAGCCACATACTATACTCATTAACAGAGTTGGGTGTAGCATATGCGTGCAGCAATCTGATACACAATCACTGGAATGGCTTCATCCTACTGAACCTCCTAAACATTTAGGATGGCGGGCTGGAAAACCTGAATCACTCAAGGTCTGTGTTGTTTGCAACACCCTTTATGTATGAGTCTGTCCTTGAAACCTATTTGACTGATAACTATTCTATTGCTTAAGGTGCGGATGGATGGATATCAGTGGGGTGGGCCGTTCTCCACTAGTTCTGAAGGTATAATGTTTATTTGCTTGCGAAGTGAGACTGGAAGTGCTCACATGATTCTTTCAGTTGAAGTAAGAGGCGGAATGAAGACCTCACGCTTTGAAGTTATATTCCGTCCTCGCTCTTTTTCAAGCCCTTACAGGTGATGCTTTGACCACAAAGAACTCTTTTAATTAATGTTTTCTATTTCCTTTGCCACCTCTTTCTTTTTTTATCCCAATCAGCTTGAGTCCTGTGTGTAACATGTCTATCAATTCCCTCGTTTTCGTTGATTTATCTTTTAGGCACAGGATTCTAGTGAGCTGGGACAAATGGAGGAGTATGTCTACTCTACTTTGCGATTTTAAAATACCAATGAATTTATAAGGAAACTTTATTTACATTAATAAGACCAGCGGTGTTTTATGGATCTAAGTGTTTGGCCGCTGAATATGAATGTGAATGAAAATGAGGATAGAAATATTGAAAATGTTAATATGGATGTGCGGACATACTAAATTAGGTGATTTTAAGCAATGAAGCATTAGAAAGAACATAGGAGTAGCCCCAGCAAATGAGAAAACCCCAAAAATGTACTTAAGATGGTTTGGATGTGTGCATAAAATACCTTTAGATGCCCTAGTGTGCTATATAGAAGTTAGAGTTTCATTGTGTCAGATTAGAAGGGGAAAGAGTATTACCTAAAAAGACTTGGAAAATAACTATTAAAAGAGAGAAAAATCAAACTAAGCCTTTATCCCATTGTGCCAGATCGGTTAAAAAGAGGACATGTAGTACCAAAAAAGATATGATAATACTTAAACATAACTGATAAAACATGTCTTGAACGGGCACTATTGCGAGATATGATCCTTATAACTGGACATATTGATATTGGGACTAAAGCTTAGTTTGTTGTTGTTAAAGTACAGGAATCATCTCACTTGGATATGATGCCAAATAAATGCAACAAATACATATGATGCCAAATAAATGCAACAAGTGTGTATAAAAGGCGCTGTTAGCTTCTTTAGTTAATGTCTACTAAATTTTCTGCTTATGCTGACTTGTTAGATTAATAGTAATGTGCCAACAAATACATACTAAACATTCTATTCTATCCTCCAAAAAAGATCTTCAGATTTATAATCCTGTGAATACTTTAATTCTGCACATCAATTTCCTGTAAAGATGTATGCTTCCTTCTCCAACACAAATCACTTTTGATCGTTGTGCAAACTATAGAGTATGATTTTAGTTGTATAATTTATGTTATTGTAATTATTATCCTTCTAACAAATAACTGGATGTGGTGTCTTCGTGTCTGAATCCTGTCCTTTTGAGCTGTATGTACCTCGTGGTCAATGGTCCTATACATACCGTATGCTAAAGATCAGGGAACTTTAAGATTAAAGTTTATTCCCCTGCTATCATTGACCAATGCATGTTTGTTATTCTCATTACAACTTCTCTATATGAACTCCTTGGAGTACTTGTGTACCAATTGAAAAGTTCATGCATGATGTAGATCCTGCCAAGTTGTGGAATTATATTTGGATCTTATAAACCAAAAAAAAAAAAAAAAATTATACTTGGCAGACTAATGTAGGCTAATTTTTATTTTTTGTGCCCTGATAGACTAATGTTGTTATTTTTTGTTTTTTGATTGGCCATTTGAACTTCTCTTATGCATGCCTTTTGCAGGATTGAAAATCACTCTTTCTTTCTACCAATACAATTCCGGCAAGTCAATGGTTCCAAGGAATCATGGACGCCCCTACTTCCTAATACTGCTGCTTCTTTTTCATGGGATGACCTTGGTAGAGAACGATACTTGGAAGTGCTGATAGATGGAGATGATCCCGCGATGTCACGGAAGTATGATATTGATGAGATTAAAGATCATCTGCCCATCCAGACTGCCGGAGGACCTAGGAGAGGTCTACGTGTCACTATCATCAGGGAAGAGAAAGTTAATGTTGTTAGAATCAGTGATTGGATGCCGGGAAATGAAGCAATACCTTTGAACCGAAGTCCATCTTTGCAATTAATCTCCGAAAGTCATTATCAGCTTCAGCCAACAACATTCGTCTCAGATAATGAAATGCATTTCATCCTTGAAGTTGCAGATCTTGGATTGTCCATTATTGATCATACACCTGAAGAGATATTATATTTGTCCCTGCAAAATTTTATAATGTCATATTCGACTGGACTAGGCTCTGGAATTAGTCGGTAAAGTTTTTGTTCATGGAACTCTATCCTTTATTAGATTTTGATAAATTGTGCTGGTGCTGATTCTGGATTTATACTCAGGTTGAAAATAAGAATGGGCAGGATTCAAATAGATAACCAATTGCCTTTAACTCCTATGCCGGTTCTCTTCCGGACACAAAGAGTTGGAGAGGACACTGATTATATTTTGAAGCTTTCTGTGACCCAACAGTCCAGTGGATCCTTAGATTTATGCATATATCCTTACATGGGTTTGCAGGTGAGTATATGAAGTGTAATTTGTTGCATGAGTCCTGGTTTTCTGTTGCTAAGATACAATGATTAACATTCTCTCAGGGGCCTGAAAATTCTGCCTTTCTGATTAATATTCACGAGCCCATTATTTGGCGCCTTCATGGGCTGATCCAGCAGGCTAATATCACCAGGATATTCAATACTGAGACCACTTCTGTCTCAGTTGATCCAATCATTCAAATTGGGTAGTGCATCAAGCCTCATCTCTTGCAATTACACTAAGCATTTGCTTCCTAGGACTAGTGTAAAATACTAATTTTCCGTTATTGGCAGTGTTCTCAATATCTCAGAAGTTCGTTTCAAAGTGACCATGGGTATGTCCCCGACTCAACGGCCCGTGGGTGTCCTTGGATTTTGGGCAAGCTTAATGACCGCTCTAGGAAATACTGAAAATATGCCAGTAAGCATGAATTTCTTATGTTGTCAATAATCTAGATGCAATCAGTGTAAAGAAAACGCTTTAAGCTACTGAACTATTTGGATTGATCAGAAAGGGCATAGTGGCAGAAGTCATGTTTTTCTTCTATGTTATTAGAAATGTGTGTGCAAATTCCTCTTTACCAGGTTGCATCATTTGATGGTATCACAACATTATTTGAGATTCCAAATTAACTAATAAGTTTTTATCTTTCATTTTGATATATTGGTGATTTGTGTGATATTGTTATAACAGGTGCGTGTTAATCAGAGATTTCAGGAAAATGTGTCTATGAGGCACAGTGTTCTAGTCAGTAATGCTATTTCAAACATAAAAAAGGATATTCTTAGTCAGCCACTGCAGCTCCTTTCCGGGGTTGATATTTTGGGTAACGCAAGTAGCGCACTTGGACATATGAGCAAAGGTGTTGCTGCTTTATCAATGGACAAGAAATTTATACAAAGTCGGCAAAGACAGGTTCGAAGTTATTCAGTACTAAATAATTGTTATGCCATTCACTGTAATTCTTACTACAAGGTTCAGATCTTGTTACCTGCCGCCCCTAAACTAACAGGATGGCCCGATTGCGTACTTGTGTGTGCCTTCGGAAGTTCTGAATTTCATAAGCTTTCATATGATGATTTCTCACTTCATGAACTGGATCCGATGTGGGATTGTAACAATCAACCCCTCTTAGAGCCGGATGTTCACGGATGTCACACTCCGGGTGGCAACCCGTAACAAAGCCCACTTCCCGGTTGGCACCCCTCCTTGGGCCCACATCCGGGGTGGCAACCCGCGGGTCCACCATCCGGTAGCTCCTTTTCGTAGCCCGCTGAAATCCGACAAGTCGGAGCAATTGTTAGAAATATAAGCTAGGGAGTCCTAATTTAACCCAAAACCATGGTCCTTTCTCAAAAAAAAAATAAAATTCAAACCATGGTGGAACCGTGGAAGGTCAATTATTGACTCCCAATTATATACCCATCCACAATTTCTTGTGTATCCGATGTGGGATCATGATACTCTCATGGTGGGTGTAGATATTCTCATTTGTGGTGACCACAAAATGCTTGGACTCATCTGCAGAGAGTACCATGGTGTATGACTTTGAAGATATTACCTGCTACTCTTTTTCTCTAGAATATATTAGTAAACTTGAACTATGAAATGCCTGGCATTTATGCTAATAATGCAATAGACATTTGCTGAGCTATTTGAGATGGAAGTTTAAAATTAGTGGAGTCATTTTTATGGTGCATGCAATTTTCCCATGCTTTTTCCCTCTATAGGACATCTGAGGACTGTGCATTCTCTGTACATTCTGTCAATATTGCTGAATTGGTCATTGGTTCATGTCATGAAGCGCTAGTAAACCTTAATCAGCAGTCGAGAAATTTTTCATTAAGAAATCTGTTTAATCATAAGACTACACAATTTCCTTGTGCAAGCAAGAGTTCTAAATTCCGACTCTGCACTATCTTTTGCTATTGTCATTCAATTCGATGTGTTAATACATAGCATTACATGCTTTATTTTATATGAATAGGTGTTGTTTGTTGTGTTGCTTTTTTTTTCCTTAAGTTTATATGATCTCTTTCTTGCAGGACAACAAAGGTGTAGAGGACTTTGGTGATGTCATTAGAGAAGGTGGTGGGGCTTTAGCTAAAGGCATATTCCGTGGAGTCACGGGCATTTTAACGAAGCCTCTTGAAGGAGCAAAAGCATCTGGTGTTGAGGGCTTTGTACAGGGTGTTGGGAGGGGATTAATAGGTGCTGCCGCACAACCTGTCAGTGGTGTGTTAGATCTTTTATCTAAAACTACAGAAGGAGCAAATGCAATGAGAATGAAAATAGCTTCAGCCATTGCTTCTGAAGATCAGCTCCTTCGTCGAAGGCTACCCCGGGCTATTGGTGGTGACAATTTGCTTAGGCCATATGATGAGTACAAAGCAAAGGGGCAGGTAAAATTGTTTTGTATGCATTGCAATGCTCCTACTCCATATTAAAATAGGAGTAGGTCTCCTGTGAACTAGGTTGTAAACTCTCTTCTTCAAAGTATCGCCTTTTAGCAAGTGAAGTATCACTGTTTAAAAAATGCTCGATTTTCTTCTCAAAAACAGTGACACTTCATACGCTAAACAGTAATACTGAGTTCAACCTAAAACTTCTATCAACTTGTTTCATAGACATTTTTGCCTTAAAATAGTTAATCCTGTTTGCCTGGTCTTAATGTGCTATTAATAAGGAACCTATATGATATTGCATTTGAACCTTTAAGTAATCATTAAATGTTGAGAAACAATTATTTTTGAGCTGATATTCTGATTAAGATCCGCTGCATGGACCAGATGAGATGTGTATTGTGTGGCGTCCTTGATGTAAACTTTGTTCTGAACATGAATCTAACGCAGTCTTTTTCACAATGAAGGTGATTCTGCAATTAGCAGAATCTGGATCATTTTTGGTTGATATGTTTAAAGTGCGTGGGAAGTTTGCCCTTACTGATGCCTATGAGAATCACTTCGTCCTTCCTAAAGGCAGAATCGTTCTTGTTACTCATCGAAGAGTTATACTTCTGCAAGTAAGCTAAATTATGTTTGAAAGCAACGTAAAGGTCAACCAATTACTGGTATTCATATTCACTATTTTGTGAACGTTGTTTCAGCAACCATCGAACCTGATTGCACAGAAAAGATTCAACCCTGCTAGAGATCCGTGTTCAGTACTGTGGGAAGTGGTGTGGGACGACTTAGTGACAATGGAACTGATTCATGGAAAGAGAGATCATCCTACTGCTCCTCCTTCACGGGTTGTTGTGTATTTACAGAGCAAATTCGCAGACGCAAAGGATCAGCATCGCATAATAAAGTGCAACCGTGATTCTAATCAAGCATTCGAGGTTTATTCTTCAATTGAGCTAGCAAGATCTACTTATGGCCCAACACAATCAATGGTTTGATTTCTTTCTTTTTTTCTCTCTTCATTTCTGTCATATCAATGATTCTTTTGTTAAAAATAACACACAAAGTATCGAAAGGCCCTCAAACTATCCAATTTTGTTTTAAAAGGCCACACTAATTTTTTATTTAAAAAACCCTTATTTCATAAGGTCCCTAAACTATTTTTTTTGTTTCAAAGAGTCCTTAAAGTATATAATTCTTGTTTCATAAGGCCCCTACTGAAAATCCATAGAGACACATTTTTTGTTGAAAATCGATCATAATAGTATTGAATGTAGTTGGTTTTGTCATATTTTAATGAAAAAACATTAAAATAACTTAGCAACTTTCGTGAATTTTCGTTACCGAGGGTCTCGTGAAACAAAAATTAACAGTTCAAGGGCTTTTTAAAACAAAAAATAATTTAGGGGCCTTTTAATGTATAATGCCTAAAAATAACGATTAGAAAATTGATTTACTACATTTGATTTGTGGCAGGGCTCGATGAAGAGCAAAGTGACGAGACCCTATTCTCCTCATATTGATGTAACTCCGAAAGGAGGGTACACGTTATCACCCCAAAATATGCCTTCACCTGTATCCCTAAATTCCACTCTTGGAGCTCTCAACAGTGATTGATACGAGAGTGTAGCTCCTATACAGCACACGCGAAACACGATCACATTCCCTAGATAACAAAAACTAAGTTTGGTAATGGGGAAATTGCATCAGAAGATAGACAGACCTTCAAGGTTGGTGCTTTTATTGGTCTCGAATGCTTCTTTTCACACTTTTTGTATTCGAGGATACAACACACGCATATATAATATATACATACATAGCCTTATGCTTTCCGGGGAAAGGAACATTATGTAGATATACGAGTGACTGTGACTAGCCTCTACGAAGTCGTGGCTGACCCATTTCTTGTATATAATAGTGACTCCAGAATTGGTGTATATAATGGTAGGTTTGGTTGGTCCCTGTAGGGTAGCTTTGGTGCATTTTCTGATAGGATGTGTGTGTGTATTTGTGTGTGTGTATGAATCTAACCTGTACTTGATGGTGCTTATATTGTATATATCCTGTCTGGCTATCTGGCAAAACCTCATACCCAGAATACTGCCTACTATAGAATGATTGATTGCATTTTGTAGTTGCTTATTCTTCTGAAATCTTAATTTGCATTGCTTATATAATTTAGGAACAAATATTTTTTTGGGTACTGTAACTTTACCTCTTTTTTATTTTCGTCCTACTCACTTTTGAATTTTGATTGTAGTCCTATAACTTATCAACTTTTTTTATTTTTGACCTGCTGGCTTTCAAATTTTGATTTTAGTCATGTAACTTTACCGTCTTTTGATTTTAGTCCTATAAGGGTTAGTAGGTTGTAGGACCAAAAAAAAAATGTAAGTTACAGGACGAAAATCAAAATTTGAAAGTCAGCAAGACGAAAATTAGAAGAAGGTAAAGTTACAGGACTAAAATCAAAATTCGAAAATTAGCAGAACGAAAATAAAAAAAGAGGTAAAGTTATAGGACAAAAAAAATTATTTTCCCTATAATTTACTTTCGAAATTGAGCAAGTCTCGTGTGCACCTGGTGCATAGTGTACTCATTCAACAGTTAATGTTGTTTATACTGAAAAATGTGAGCTGATTACACTGAAAAATATGGTTTACAATTTTCACCATGCACTAGGTGGATATGAGACCTTGATTTTTATTATTATAAACGGGGCTTTTGAAATTATGTAATTGTCTTGTAATCTTTATTTACTATTTCCTACTCCCTCCGTCCCCTATTAACTTTCATACTTTCCTTTACTTTCCTTTTTGGGACGTCCCACAATAACTTTCACACCCCAAATATGGAAATAAAACACTTTCACATTACCTACTTTAATTCAAAATACCTTTCATTCATTGGTTGAAAAAGTCAATAAAACAGTTTTTCTTAAAATTTGTGTCACCCCACCTATGAAAGTTAAGAGGGGACGGAGGGAGTACTTTTTACTTGTTAAAATTATTTTTGGGAGGCGAACCACAACTTATGATGATAGTTTTCTTGAAATTGTTTTTGTTGGTTTCTATTGTTTTAATGAAGATAATATTTCATCTGCTCGCCTGGTCTTTTGGACCATTGAATTATGGGGTGGTTGAGTCCATTCTCTATATTTGGCTCTGCCACAATTAGTTATCTATATATTCTGCCTAGTCTATCAAATTATTTGTTTAAACATGTCAAATGATTGCTTCTGCCTTTTTTACCCCCTTTTAAACTGCCCACCCATTGAATATTTGAAATTTCTTTTCTTTTCAGTGGGAACAAAAATTTATTCTACAAAACCACTTCTCACTCATAAAATCATGTTTACAAGTGAATTCACAAATTCGTTTCTTATTAAAGATTATTAAGGGGGTATTTTGAAATATTGAAAACTGCATTTATAAATGTTTTTTTCTTTTCTTTCAAAGGTTACCATTAAGCGGATGTTTTGAAGCACTATTGAATAGTGCAGAAGTACTTTATTTTTTCAAAGTTTGGGTGTTGAGAAACCTCATGTCCAAGCCACACGAACGATATCCCAATTTACAAAAGATGCCTAATCAAGAAATTACGGTTACATCTTTAATACACTAACATCTCAAAAAAGTACTTTTAAAAGCAGTTTTCAGTATTTTAAAACACCTCCTAACATTTGAAGAAAAAACATTTCTAGATGCAGAATAAATATTTACGTGCCTAAATGATCCAGTGTCTTAGTGCTTCACTCCTAACGGTCGGCTAAATAAGTTAGAAAAAAAATTAAATTTAAATTCAAAATGTGAAACTAAAGGATATATAATCCCGTCAAAAAAAAAAAAAAAACTAAAGGATATATAATAACATAGTTAATGTGTTGTTAATTTTATTAAATCATATCACCCAAATTAATATTAAAATTATCATAAATTATACTAAAAAATATTAAATGGATTGACAAATTGGCCTAATCCTACTGGGTTTAGCCCTATGGAGCTCGGGCTAAATAGTTTAGGACCAAAACGATCCTCTTTTAAAAAAAATATGTACAATCCTGAAAATAAATTAATATTAAAATTAAACTAGAAAACATTAAACAGTTGACGAGTTGGCCTAATATTACTGGGTTTAACCCTACAGAGGTGAGACTAAACGGTTTAAGACCAAAACGATATTTATTTAAACGGACCTCAAAAGTACTAACCCTGAACTTCAATTTTACCGATTTAAACGGGCCATGACCCTTTTGATATCATAATATAGATTAGGTCAATTACTCAATTTTAATATTGTTTAATTAGAAAAGGTACTCCTTCAATGGTCTAGATTGGCTTGCCATCAAATTTTCATCATAGTCAGCCACCACAAAGATCAACGGCTCTGAAAATTCTGTCTGATTTTCAACTAAAATAAAATACTCCTTTCAGAGGTTGAGAAATTCCTCACGCCCAAACGCAATTACCGAATTTCGATTCTGAAAATCTCAAAAAATGTCGATGGCGAGTATCGCCAGGCGAAGAGCCACCACTCTGTTTACATCATCGTCGAAGAATCTATCCTGCGGTAGCAAATATTCGTGGATCCTGAGCAGAGGATTCGCTTCGGGATCCGATGAGAACGACGTCGTCGTCATAGGCGGCGGCCCCGGCGGCTACGTCGCCGCCATCAAGGCGGCGCAGCTAGGCCTCAAAACCACGTGTATCGAGAAGCGCGGGACCCTTGGGGGTACGTGTCTCAACGTTGGTTGCATCCCTTCCAAGGTAGGAGCGGATCGATTTCTCCATAGATCTGTCGTTATTTGTAGATGAAATTCTGTTTTAATTAGGTTGCTTTCTCTTTTGTATGATTTGACTGTGACCGTTTTTGAGTATGATAGTTACTAGTGTTGGACGTTGTTATGATTTTCAATTTGCTCTAAATCTGATGAAATGATGGTTGTTAGGTTGACCTTAAAATCTGTAGCTAGTTTATTTTGCTTTTGTTAGACATGCTTAATTTTTGTATTGGTTGAAGAATTGTGCTGTGGCTTCAATTGCTCTTGATTCTGAATTAGATAGCTGTCTTTAAGAAAGAAGCAATTTGCCTTCACGAGCTTAGTTTTGATTCAATGATTCCCAGGCTTCCATGTTTTAATTTGTAGTCTTCTGCGTCTTTTCCAGGCATTGCTTCACTCTTCACATATGTATCATGAGGCGAAGCATTCATTTGCCAATCACGGTGTAAAGTTTGCGTCTGTTGAGGTTGATCTACCAGCCATGCTGGCCCAAAAAGATAAAGCTGTGGGTAATTTGACTAAAGGTATTGAGGGTCTATTCAAGAAGAACAAAGTAAACTATGTTAAGGGGTATGGTAAGTTCCTTTCCCCTTCTGAAGTTTCAGTTGATACTGAGGATGGAGGCAACACTGTTGTGAAAGGGAAGCATATTATTATAGCTACTGGGTCTGATGTCAAAAGCCTTCCTGGGATAACCATCGATGAAGAGAGAATCGTATCATCTACTGGGGCTTTAGCCTTGAAAGAGGTTCCGAAGAAACTTGTTGTTATCGGTGCTGGCTATATCGGTCTTGAGATGGGCTCTGTCTGGGGTCGCCTAGGGTCAGAAATTCTCGTTGTTGAGTTTGGCTCAGACATTGTCCCGACCATGGATGGTGAAATCCGTAAGCAATTTCAACGTTCCCTTGAGAAGCAGAAGATGAAATTCATGCTTAATACTAAGGTTGTTTCTGTTGACACATCTGGAAGCGGTGTGAAGCTGACCCTTGAGCCAGCAGCTGGTGGTGAACAGACCACTCTTGAGGCTGATGTCGTTCTCGTTTCTGCTGGTAGAGTTCCATTTACTAATGGACTCCAATTGGATAAGTTAGGAGTTGAAATGGATAAAATGGGGCGGATCTTGGTGAATGAACGATTTGCCACAAACGTACCCGGGGTATACGCCATAGGTGATGTTATTCCTGGCCCGATGTTGGCCCACAAGGCTGAGGAAGACGGTGTTGCATGTGTTGAATATATTGCTGGGAAAGAAGGCCACGTCGACTATGATTTAGTTCCTGGGGTTGTTTACACACACCCTGAGGTGGCATCTGTAGGGAAAACTGAGGAGCAGGTGAAAACACTTGGAGTTGAATATCGTGTGGGCAAGTTCCCGTTCCTGGCAAACAGCCGAGCAAAGGCAATTGATGATGCTGAGGGATTGGTCAAGATTCTTGCTGAGAAGGAGACAGACAAGATTTTGGGGGTTCATATTATGGCACCAAATGCTGGGGAGCTCATTCACGAGGCTGTTTTGGCTCTGAATTATGGAGCATCAAGTGAAGACATAGCTCGTACATGCCATGCTCATCCAACAATGAGCGAGGCGTTGAAGGAAGCTGCCATGAACACCTATGACAAAGCCATTCACATTTAAAGGCTATCGTTGTTAATTTTTACCTAGCTTAGTTTTTCTTGGTTCATGCCATATTTGAATTTTTATCAAGTGGTTAAAAAGAGGTTTGTGTTTCTTCCCCCATCCCCCTTTCTGGGATATATTATTGCTCTACTTTTGACTTTTGAGTTAAATGCTCTTCTCATGACATTGTGAGTAATAACATCATGAGCCATATCCATTGAGGTTATATGCCTTTTCAATAATGTGTAATACATTTCTTCACATACCTGAGATTCCACCTCGGATGCGAAATTAAATGTTCTTGTTTTCTTTGAAATGCAATTCATATTTATTACTGCAATCTCTGTTGGCATTTCTTGCTTTGACTGGATATCAATTTTGGTGCAACTTCATAATGGCTATTTCCTTACATATATGTATATATATAATTGAGTGGTGATCAAAGATTGAAACCAGAAGAAGAATGAAGATGGAAATACAGTATTCTCTTACTAACTCATTCATACTATTCTCTCTCCTCAACATTATCACATTATTCCCAGGTGTGACTGCTGGCCCAGATTTGATCTCAGATGTCTGCAGTAAAACAAAGGACCCGAAAATGTGCTCGAAGGTCCTAATATCCGATCACAGAACACGCGAGGCTGCATCTCTCCGTCAACTTGGTGAAGCCTCGATGGACTTGAGCATATCGGGTGCTCGAGCAACCAAAAGGAAGATAGCAAACCTGCGTCTCGTAACAATAGGTAAGACTAAGAGAGCTCGACTCAAGTCGTGCCTGGTGACTTATGATAACGCATTGTATTACCTTGGTACGGCGTTTCATTACTGGAGAAGTGGTGAATTTGAGGACGTTGCTCCGCTTGTAGCAGCGGCGGTGAACGAGCCGATCACTTGCCGCGGCTACTTTGGTGGCGGAGCAACGCCGGAACCAAAGGCTCTTAGAGAAGGGAACAAGAAGTTGGAAACTCTTTGTAGGGTTGTTTTGGTCGTTTCTAATCGATTATCTGGGAAAGGCTCGTCTTCATCTCGTTGATATTGAATATAATCATCATGTTATGGAAAATGAAAGAATACAATAACATATATGTAAATAGATTAAAAAGAAATTGCATGAGATTAATCTCATTATTTGCTCATTATTTTGGAAAAATAAATTTATTTTCTAAAACTAGCAACTTTCATACATGGCTTATTATATTTTATTGTACTATATTTTTCAATCTAACCTCTAACAATAAACTTAATTCTCTTTAATAAAGTAGAACAAATCAATATACATTTAACATCACACTTTTTACTACCGATAAACAATTTTTTTTTTATTAAAACTTGTACTATTTTATATGAACAATATAAATTTCCATGGAAATTAAATTGATGTACTTATGATTACAAGCCAAATTATGTTTTAATGAAATATAGATCATGAGAATGTGTCTCCAAGACTCTCTCAAATAAATAAGCATACATTTCCTTCATCAAATACAACCTTTTTACACCTTAAAAATTCTTCACATTTTAAAATGCACGATTTTTTTTTTTAAAGGAGCATGTTAGTTTAGAGTTGAATAAAATAATAATACTTTAATACTTTATTAATCTTTGTAAAAATAATTATATTTAATTTAGTCGTGTGGAGGATATTGTAGGGTACACGAAAAAAAAGTGTGAAAATTTTCCAAAATGGAGGGAGAAATTTTCATTTGCAAATATAATACTCCCTCCATCCCTTAATAAACTTCATAGTTACTGTTTTCTCATATTTTTGCGAGCCCGTTTTTTTATTTATAATTGATAATTGAAATGATATAGTAATTTTTAAAGTGTTTTATAATAGAGCTCCTTCTTAAAATTCATTTTATCATTTTAAATACTAATAAATAATTCGTTCACTAAAACATGAGAATAAAGGTAGTGTGAAGTTCATCGTGGGACGGAGGGAGTAAGAATGTGTCCTCCAAGTCTTCCTCAAATAAATAAGCATATAATTTTTATTTGCAAATAGAGTGTGAAATAGAGTTTGAGAACTTGTCCTCCAAGACTATTACGGGCCAAGTATTTTGGTGCGGGCTGGGCTCCTTATTTATAGTGGGCCTTTTCATGCCAAAACCCTATATTGCCCAGATCTCCAACCGAACCGCATTTTACCCATCATTTGGACTCTAGAGACTTCACCGTCATCTCTCACTCGCCCCTACGCCGCCGCCGCTGCTCGGGCAACGGCTCTCCTCTTCTCCGACAAACTCCGATTTGTGTGATTCTGATTTTGTGTTGATTTCACGAGCCATGTCTGAATTGGATCAGACCGTTCCTCCGCCAGGTCCGACGGTTTTCTTCAATTCGCTTGGGGTTTTATCTTATCGGTGTTGGTTACTGATTTCGGTATCTGTTTTGTTTTCGGATTTCTAGATATCGCGGAGGATATCAAGGCCTTGCAACTCGATTCATCTGGTATGATAATTCCGTTTTGGAGATATTTTGTTTTTGTGTGACTCGAAATTTGGACAAAAACAGTGTGTGCTATTTCGTTTTCGGTTTCGATTTATTTGCTTGTATCATGTACTATGTGCGATTTCTGTGCTCCTCTTAATGATAGCAGAAGATAATGTGACCGTTGATGTAGAAGATGAGAAGCCTGAAGCGGTTGTCACTTCCGATAAGACGGATGTAGGTAGGTAGAGTAAAGCACGATGTGTTTATTAAGTAACCGATTGAGAATCACTGACTTGTTCGCTTCTATTTGAGTGTTGTATGCTATTATGTCTAGTCGATTGTTGCTTTATTGTATTTACTTACTAGGCTTTTAGCGGAATTGTGCTCTTCTTCTTAAGATTCAATAATGATTGGCTTGGATTGTATGCCTAATTGTATTGTATGCTGTAGTCAATGCTATTTATTGATTGCCTGATATATGGTAAAGAAAATGACTCTCTGTAGCCACTTTCCCTATGGAAACGATTTCCTTTGCGAACAGGATAGTTAGGAAAGTTGCATCTCATTAGTAGATCAATGTTGTTTTATGATTTGAAATTCAACATTTTATTGGGTACCTTTTTATGATGATTATCTACCTTTTTATGTAAACTTCAACTGCACCATTTATATCACTTTACCTTTAGTGACATAAATCACTGTATTTCCATATATTTCGTAATATTATGCTCCGAGTGCCGTTGATTTTACCATAATGCAGTTCATATTTATTTGTAATTTTTGCGAAAATTTAATGTATGTCATATCTTTGTCTTTGTTGGAGGTGTCATGAACAATTTGATAACTTCACTTGTGGCTTTAGGTTTGACAGTGGAATCTAATTCAGACCCTAAACCTGTGCAAGTTGAGCAGCATGAGGTCATAGATGGTAGGTTATTCAAAAGAGATCTATCTTATTGAGCATTGTGAATATTATAGACGGTCTATGTCCTTTCACTATATATCAAGCAGATGTGGTGATGATAATTAATTACATATTTCAATTTGTACTTCGTTTCTTGCTACTTTGTTGTAGGGTCCCCCCCTGTGGGTCTTTGTGTGCATTGCTGGATTGTGTTGTTAGATAATATAGTAATTTCCTCTGGAAATTCCAGATGTATGTTTTCCTCCATCTAGACTTTGTGCTTATGGTTTTATGTTTCCAATTTTTTATTCAGTCAAAGTAAAAGAAAGCCCTCCTCCAGATGATGCTGAAGAAGAGGTGGATGCCCAAAAAAAGCGGCACCTTAATGTTGTATTCATTGGTCATGTTGGTAGGTGCATTTCCTTGCCCCCTCATTCCACTTTTTGCACCCATGCTTGTGGTTGTTTATATGCAAGTTGGGTTTAACGAAAATTTGATTTTCCTTCTCCATATCTTCAATATTATGGACATTCATAAATTATATAGGTGCATTCAGATATGGATGAAATGCTTTTAGCACTTGCTAACAAATTGGATGTGCTATTGTTACTGCCTGTATGCTTTTACTGATTTTTGACCTGCCCATACTGAATGTTGCAGTTAATTTGCTCTGTATCAAATACTGGATGTCATTTATTCCGTTTCTCATTCCATAATCATGCTTTTTCGGATATCTGTCTACAGATAAAAGATTAGAATAACAAATAAGTTTGGAAAGACAGGATAATTAGAAGGGTGCAATCTGAATGTAGAAGCTCATAGATAAGATGTTGATAGCTTGTTGTGGTTTCTCATCAGATTTTTTTTTCTGTCCATTGGTCTGCAGATGCTGGGAAGTCCACAATTGGAGGCCAAACATTATTTCTCAGTGGTCAGGTTGATGACCGAACTATCCAAAAATATGAAAAAGAAGCCAAGGAAAAGAGTCGAGAGAGTTGGTGAGTGCTTCTTTTGGTGTAGCATTAGCACCAGTAGTAATGCTTTATTTGTTTTAGATTCGAGTATACACACTCTTATTTCCTATCTTCTCTGTTTATAGTCCTTGTGGGTATTTCTGCAATGGGAGTATGATGGTTGTGATTATCAGCATATGTTAAGTGCTGTATCATAAGGTCCTCATTTTCTTGTTTGCTCGAGGTTGATTTATTTAATCAGTATCTTCTATCTGTTACATATTATACTAAAACTTTCATCTACCATCGGGTGATGAGAATTCCCCTGATCTTTTGATTTGCGGAAATGATTACATCTGTCAGTATTTGCATACCTGTTTCTCAGTTTTACTGTCCTGGTGCACTAGCTCAATGCTTTTTGCCCTGTTAATCTTTTGGTATTTGTCTGATGTTGTAGTTAAATGTGAGAGATTTATGATATTTTCCCCTTTCCTTAATTTTAATGGTTGGATGATCTCTGCTGTTTATTTTTACATCAGTTTTATCTGAAAAATACTTGATGTAGATTTTGTAGTACTGGCTTCTTATCTTTCTGTTCACGATTAGGTATATGGCTTATATAATGGATACAAATGAAGAAGAGAGGGCTAAGGTAATGATTGTGGCACTGTAGTTAAATGATCTTTGTCTTGGTCTCTATTATGACTTTTTCTGTTGGCTGGACTGTGTTTGAATTTCATCGTGTTGTAGGGTAAAACAGTTGAAGTTGGTAGAGCCCATTTTGAAACAGAAACATCCAGATTTACTATATTGGATGCCCCAGTAAGCTCTCTCTCTCTCTCTCTCTCTAATTCTATTTTCTAAGCTTAAAACATGTTTTATGTCCAGACATTTTGATGTCTTATCGCATGTATCTGTGCCTTTAAATTTCTGATATTGCAGGGTCACAAAAGTTATGTGCCTAACATGATCAGCGGAGCATCTCAAGCCGATGTTGGTGTGCTTGTAAGTAGCATTTCAATATCAGAAATTTCTATTACCCCAGAGTGGGTTTCTGATTATCTGTCCTGGTATCATAAATTTATTGCACTTCTATTGTGCTCAGGTGATTTCTGCCCGGAAGGGAGAATTTGAAACTGGTTATGAGAGAGGTGGGCAGACTCGCGAGCATGTACAACTAGCGAAGACTCTGGGAGTCACTAAGCTTCTAGTTGTCGTAAACAAAATGGATGAACCTACTGTTAAATGGTCAAAAGAAAGGTTTTCCACGAACCAATTTCAATTAGAGTCTAAAACTGGTTCCTTTTCTTATTTATGTTATGTTCTTATTACTGCAGATTTGATGAGATTGAGTCGAAAATGATTACGTTTCTCAAGTCCTCAGGCTATAATGTGAAAAAAGGTATCTCCTCAATATCTTGATATGAAGTTCCTCCCTTGCATCTCTCTCTTTTGAACTCATTTCGTTTTTCATTTTTTTTAATGTTTTCAAGTGTTTGAGAGATTATATGCCCCTATCATGAGGCTTTTAGGTTCAATAATTTGATGTTGGTCATTCTCTTGATACTCAACTAAATATAATCATTTTCCTATGAAAAAATGTTTCCGGACACTTATCCTTGATTATTAAGTATAATTTTGCTAGTATTCAGTTTTATTGACTTGGTGGTATGTGACCTTGATGCTAGTATATCACTAATTATAGTTATTTGGCCTTCATCGGTGGTCTAGTTGCAGGATAGTAATATGTGAAATTTCTTCCGAAGGGATATATGAAAATTACACAGTGCCAGTCTACAATAGACTTGTTATTTATAGAATAAAAGACAACTCCACGTGTCTTGTTGGTCTCGTGTGATATTTGGATCAGTTTTAGTGTACCATGCAAGGAGGATGTATAGCTGGTATCGGATCTTGCGACAATAGATTGAAGAATTTCTAAACTTATCAGTTCATAAGCAGCTAAACTTTAAAAATATTATCTGATGTGCTCAGCCTCTATTTAGTGATGTGGAATTCTTTTTTGACGGATAGTGATGTGGATTTCTTATTCACTTAAAAATTGTAATCCTTGTGTCTCCTTGATATGTTATAATGAAATCTTACAAGATCTTGTAATGAGTCTGCTACTCAATTCTTGTTCTGATTTGTTTTCGTTACCCTGGATGGGGTCCGGGATATATTTTTTCAGATGTTCAGTTCCTTCCAATATCTGGTCTTTACGGGACAAATATGCAAACCAGAATGGAAAAAAGTGTATGTCCGTGGTGGAGTGGTCCATGCCTTTTTGAAGCTCTTGATGCAATAGAAATTCCAACACGTGATCCAAAAGGTCCATTCAGGTAGCATAGAATCTTTTAGCCTTGAGTCCTTAAATCTCTGTCACAACCAATATTTGTTACCTTACGAGTATCCTGAAACCTTATTTGAGACTTCAGCATTTATATTAAACCTTCGACGGTGATATCTTTTTTCCGCGCTGGTTAACATTGCATCTGTTCTTTTAGGTTATTTGCTCACCACTTATTCTAGCTGCTACACATTTTCTTGCAGTTATTTCATTCTTCTGTGAAATATATGCTATCTTCAATTTCTTATGATTAAATTTGTCAATTGAATATTAACTGTCTAGAGCTCTCAATCTGCTGAACAAATTGATTCTGTGTGTTCGAGAAGGTTTTTTATTTGGTTAGATGAGAGACTCAGATTCTTTCCTCTTCTCTTTTGATTTAGTTGGAAGAACATTAGTGCAAAATCTCCAGATACTAATCACTCTGTCTTGCTCTCGTGTTTAATAGGATGCCTATCATTGACAAATTCAAAGATTTGGGGACTGTTGTTATGGGCAAAATAGAATCTGGGAGTATCCGTGAAGGTGATAACCTGATGATCATGCCTAATAAGGTGCTTTTTGTAATCTTTATCTTCAGATTTAAATAATCATGTTTATTATTTATGAGTTTCTGAGTAGCTGTACAATAAATTGATGGTATCACTCTTGGATGCAATATCAGGTTCCAGTGAAAGTTCTTGCCGTCTTCTGTGATGAAGACCGTGTGAGACGTGCTGGGCCAGGTGAAAATTTGCGAGTCAGGGTTTCTGGGATTGAGGAGGAGGACATCTTAACTGGTTTTGTTCTGTGTAGTGTTGGTAAGTGTTCTGTATTATCATTTTTGTTTTTTCCCTTTTTTCTTATAATAAAAGAGCATATATGTTTAGAGTTCACCCTCGTTTCTATGTTGCATCCTACTGTAATTATTATTTGGTTAGTTTAACTTTCAAGCAATTTCAGTGATTTGCCATCACTGAGACATACAAAGGTTTCAGTCCATGTTGGAATGTTTTATACTGGCTGCTTGCTTTTATTGTTTTTATTCCCCTATGGTTAGGAAGGAACATAAGAAATTTTGGAGATAGAGAGGAATCCTTACAGGAAGTATGGGATAGGAATAAGTTTAGGGGGTTGCATTTGCCTGGTGGGTTTCTGCCTTGCATGCTTGGGGACAGGGGTGAGCATCGGTCGGTTCGGTCACCGAACCGAACCGAATAGTGATAACAGAATTAACCGAAATTTTCATAATTGGTAACCGAAACCGACCGAAATAATGTAAAACCGATATATAACCGAACCGAAAATTTCGGTTCGGTATTAGAATTTTTTTTTCTTTTTTCTTTTTTGCTTTTTAATCTTAAATATCTAACTTATCCAACCTAAATAAATTAATAAAAAAAAAATTAGCCCAATCTGCAATTGTATCGATTAATAATATATACAATTCATTAAAAAATAATCAAGCTTTTATAACAATATGAAATCTACCATGCATAAAAAAAATAAAAATAAAAATTTGAAACTTCTGTCCAAAAATTTATCAAATAAATTAAGAATAGTGATGTAAGAGATAAGAAAATATAAAAATATTTGAAGTAATTTTAAATATTTAATAATTTAGTATTATAATTTATATTATTTCGGTTTTCGGTTATTATTCGGTTATAACCATAAAATAACCGAAATCGAACCGAAAACCGAGATTCCTAATATTGAAAACCATAACCAAACCGATAACCGAATAACCGAACCAAATTTTAAATTTCGGTTTGGTTCGGTCGGTTTTATCCGAATACTGCACACCCCTAGCCTTAACAATCTCTAAGGCCGTCTTGTTTCTGATATTGTTAGATATTGTAATTGCACTTTTTAGTTGCTTTGTAATATTATGTTGAGTTCTCACACCTCTACTATTTCTTCTCTAATAGAAGTTTAGGGCCCGGTTGGTTAGGGGTAATGGTTATAGGGTAATGGGAATGATTTCATTAGTAGTGCATGATATTATCAATACATCGTAATAAGATTGAAAATAAGCTATAATTTACCTATCAAATGACTCCTCATTCATTACCCTTAGTTTCTAAAAAATGAAAGAAAATCTATTTGATAAATAGTGAGCCTTTATAATGTTTTACAGTTCATGTTGCATCAGCTAGTTAGTTTTTTCACGTCTTAGCATTTGATATTATTTTTATGCGCAGCAAACCCCATACATTCTGTCTCCGAGTTTGTCGCCCACTTGCAGATTCTGGAGTTGCTCGACAATGTAAGTTTCCTGCTTTATTTTTTATTTTTCTTTTTTCCCCTTAGCGTTTGTTTCAAATACACGCCTTTTACCTCTAAATGCATCTTCGCAGGCAATCTTTTGTCCCGGTTACAAGGCTGTATTACACATCCATGCAGTTGTGGAGGAATGCGAGATTGTCGACTTGATATCACAGATTGATCCAAAAACCAAAAAACCAATGAAAAAGAAACCTCTATTTGTTAAGAAAGGTGCTTTGGTTGTCTGTCGAATTCAGGTATTATATTAAGCATAGCTGTAGAAACGAACCATGTTCTTCAGTTTCAAAGACCTAATGCTATAAAATTTTGTTTGGCAGGTTAGTAACTTGATATCCATCGAGAAGTTTTCCGATTTTCCCCAGCTTGGACGATTCACACTTCGTACCGAAGGTGGGATAATAAGTAGTTTCGTTGTTAATAATATTGGCTTCTGGCTTGTTCAACGTTCTAAACGGGCTCCTTCATTTGGCAGGGAAAACTGTTGCTGTGGGAAAAGTAACTGATATCACCGTGTAAGAAGTTTTGCATGAGGTGAGTATATCTTGTTTTTATTGCGTTTGATGCATTAAGATAATTATGGATCTTAATGCTTCCTAATAGATTAAGGGTGTGTTTTGAAACTCTTCTGCAAAATCAAAAGTGATGATAAAGTGATTTCTGTAGTAAAATTAAAAGTGGCGAGTGTTTTGAAATAAACTGATTTTAGAAGTAGTAGTGTTTGTAAAAAAAATCAATACTCCCTCCGATTCAAAATAAGTGTCGTTTAAATTTTGTTTCAAAATAAGTGTTGTTTTTAGCTATTTTTTCACGTTTTTTCCTGATTTACCCCGAATTCGAATTCAAAATATAATAGATATTTTAGGGATTATATTAAAATATTGCATATCTATTAGAGATTATCAAAATATAATAGATCTTTTAGAGATTTATGTGGGGTATATATGTCAAAATTTATAATTCTTAATTTGTTTTAAAATCTTTAGAACGACACTTATTTTGAATCGGAAGGAGGAGTATTTATTAGTTTAAGAGGTACAAAAGTCATGGGTCCCATGAAAATCTTTTCTCCATAATCTAAAAGCATGTTTTTGTAACTTTTTCGAAATGAATTTTGAATGCTTAATGAAGTAGTAGTTGCAAACATTTTAAAATGGATTATTTTAAAAAAAAAATAAGTGATTCTAGTTACAAAGTAGAGTTTGCGAACACTCACTAAGAATGATGATTTAACTTTAGTAATGTGAAATTTTGTTTTGCAGCAGCTAAGGTTGAGTAATTCTACGAATACGAGGTGACGTGCCGTCTAGGTTTGGAGTGCGGCTGAGGCTTGTGCCTGATGATGCCCTTTATCATATTTTTGTTGCCTTTCCATGATTACGCTTTCTTGAGATTTCATACTATGAGATGCGTGTACCTAAACTGAAATGTACATGTTTTAGAGGTGGGTTAATTGATACCCTCGTATTACATTTGTAATATCCAAGTTGGTTTGGGAGTTGGTTTATATTTTTGTTGAAGACAAATTAAAATTTCTCTTTTAACATAGAGAAGAAGTTTAGTTGAATCAAACCTATTCAATAATTCTCAAAAAAACCTTTGAAGATAGTTAAATATAGGGTAGGGATGTTTGATTTGGGATGAAAAACTAGATTTGAGGTTCCATAATATTAGTACTGTTCTATTTTAGAATACCTATAAATGCATTAATCATTACAATCACTCACAAAAATATAATAATAATATAATATTATTCACTTTTATACAAATTTAATCAAACTTAACTAAATCACAAAACATGCGCTAGATTTAAAATTTTGTTATTGTTATGAAATTCATTAGCTTTTTCATAAAATTCTCCAAAGTTCAAATTAATCAGTGTGGGTTTGAAGAAGGGATGTTTGATTTGGGTTTTCAAATTTAAATTTTTTATTTCAAAATTTAAATACTATTCTGGTTTGGAATTTTAAAATAAGATTTTTAATTTCTATCTTATACATACCTTAATTACATTAACCATTCAATCATTACTACCACTCTCCCACAATAATATAATAATACAATATCATTAATTTTAAAAACAAATTTCAAAACAAACACACAAATTTTAAAATTTTACACATTAATCCTCATTATCCCAAATGTTAGGACTATGGGTTTGTAAGATTGAAGTTACTTTAATACTATTAATGCTAGGACTATGTGTGGCTTATTAATGCACATAACTATTTTTGTATTTAAACTTTTATTTATTTTGTCAATTCACATGAAATTAATGTCTTTAATTGTTTTGAATTGTGATCTATAAAAATGTTAAATACTTAGAAATTATAAAATGCTAAACATGATCTTAATATGTGTGAGTTATATATTGAAAATTGTTATCTTTCGTGCTACAAACTAATAGTTTATGAATCAAATATGAACATCTACTCCCCCGTTCCAATTTTGTTTACCCAAAAACTCCAAAAATGAAGTTCTTTTTTTTTTTTTTGTTCACCCATTTCCTAAAATTACAAAAAACAATACCATTTTTTCAAACACAACCCTAAAAATACTAAAAAATATTACTCCCTCTGTCCCATCTTAATATTCACACTTTCCTATTTGGGATGTCCCACAATAATATTCACACCCCAAAAACGGAAATAAAACACTCTCACACTACCTACTTTAATTCAAAATACTCTTCATTCATTAGTTCAAAAAGTCAATAAAGCAGATTTTCTTAAAACCTGTGCCCACACAAGTGTGAATATTATTAGGGGACGGAGGGAGTAATAAATAATTTCTAAAAAAGCTACTTTATACTCAAAATATTAATAAATAATTCATTTTTTAAAAATTGTATGGGACGGGGGAGTATTTAAACTTTAAACTCCAATTGGGCCAATGGATGGGCCTATTAAGGTAAGCAGAACGTGTAGGGCCCATATAACCAAGCCCAATACACATGTGGACCCCACCTCCTACATCATCTCTCTCTCTCCTTCGTTCACCTTTCACCTTATCTGACCCAAATTAGTTCATAATCCAGAAACTGTGTGTGAAATCTCACAGCAAACATGGCATCATTAGCGCAGCAATTTTCCGGGTTGAAATGCCCACCGATTTCAACTACCAGATTCTCCAATTCGAAGAACCATTACACGTCGCTGCCGAGAAAGAGAAGCGTGATTTCAGCTGCGGCGGTGGCGATACAAAATGCGCAGACGAGGGAGAGAATGAGGCTGAAAGAGATGTTCGAGGATGCCTATGAACGCTGCCGTACTACCCCCTTGGAAGGCGTCTCCTTCACAATTGAGGATTTCCATGATGCCATTGAGAAGTATGATTTCATCTCTGAAATCGGCAGCAGGGTAAGGACTTTGTTCCTTGTATCTCACCTTTTTAGGGCGTTTTTGCCTTTGAGATATTGTGAATTTCTGCAAAAGCGGTCCGTCTCATTTTCTAGTATAATTGGCTAATAAGTGTGAAAAATGCAATTAACCAAATATATAATGCTAAATAACACCAAATATATGCAGAGATTCACACAAATCACACATGGAAATCATAATGTCCGTGTAATGCTTCAGTTGTTTTTCAGCAATGCAATATGTTATTAAAGTAGTACTAGAAAATATGGAAAAAGAAAGAGCATGTGAAGGATAGCCGGACTTGAATGATTCAGTTTTGTTTCACTTCTTTTAGGTTAAGGGAACAGTTTTCAATACAGATGCAAATGGGGCATTAGTTGACATAACTGCAAAGTCATCAGCATATTTGCCCGTTAGAGAGGCATCCATCCACAGTATCAAACACGTGGAAGAGGCTGGAATAGTTCCTGGTATACGTGAAGAATTCGTAATTATTGGGGAGAACGAGGCTGATGATAGTTTGATCTTGAGTCTTCGTTCAATTCAGTATGACCTTGCCTGGGAACGATGTAGACAACTTCAAGCCGAAGATGTTGTTGTCAAGGGGAAGGTAATTATTTTAGTGCATCTGCTACCATTTCGATACTTCAAAATCTCGATTTATTTCGTATCAATGAGCAGGTGGTTGGGGCCAATAAAGGAGGAGTGGTAGCACTTGTGGAGGGTCTACGTGCTTTCGTTCCATTTTCACAAGTCTCATCAGTTAGTTCTCTTTCTCTCTGACATTCTTGTGATTTTCCTATCATGTTCTTTAATTGCTATGGGCTGTTAAAGATTCAATACCAAAGATGAGCAAATTGCAATATTGGTTCTGTAATATGTATCTATTGGGTATTGGCAATTTTAGTCTCCTACGAATTAATTTTCTCAATTAAGTCTCGTTATTTTAAGATGATGCAATTCTACTCCTATACAGTCATGCTTGAAGGATTTTTGCACATGCCGTTAACGTGAGCTTCTGGAGTTTCATGTAGCAACCGAACCAATGGCTTACATGGCATAATGAGACCTCAACATGTTAATTTATTTTAAAATGTTCACAAATTAATTGTCACCTAAAGACTAAAGCAAAAAATTGTCAATATAGGATTACGAATTGCATCATTTTAAATGTTATGCATTTAATTTAGAGAATTGATTTGTGCAGGACTAAAGTTGCCAACCCCCCAAATATATATGGGACTAATTTTGCAATATACTCTACCAAAGATATAGAAAACCAGAATGCCCTAAAAATTGCTCCAAGGCTTGCATTTTCACCCCTTATTGATGTAACGTGTTCGCTAACCTTCACTGATATTTTCTCAATTATATCAAGCTTGTCCGTAGTTAATGCCTTAAATGATGTTTTCTGAATTATATTAAGCTTGTCCTATGGTTAATTAGAAGTTAATATCTAGTAAACTTACATCAGAAATCAACTGCTGAGGAGCTTCTGGAAAAAGAACTTCCTCTTAAATTCGTGGAGGTTGATGAAGAACAGTCTAGGTTAGTACTCAGCAATCGCAAAGCCATGGCTGATAGTCAGGCGCAACTTGGAATTGGTTCTGTAGTAATCGGAACTGTCCAGAGCTTGAAACCTTACGGGGCCTTCATTGACATTGGTGGAATCAATGGGCTTTTGCATGTGAGCCAGATTAGCCACGACCGTGTCTCTGATATTGCTACAGTTCTTCAGCCTGGCGACTCTTTAAAGGTCAATATCCTCAACTTTTTATATAGTTGCAATAGGAATGCAATCAAATCGAACTTTATGGTGTTTGGACTTGGTTTGATTATTATCGAATTTATTGTTGGTTCAAGAGCTTTTTCGAGCTAAACAAGCTTAATAAAATCAATCTTAAATTAGATTATTCATAGATTAATTCATAAATAAAATCATATATTTGATATATCTACTAAATTCTATAATTATAATTTCATCTAATATAAAGTTCAATTACATAGTTTATGCTCACTTGTTACATTGCATCTTGACGTAGGTTATGATCCTTAGCCATGACCGTGAGAGAGGTCGAGTGAGCCTCTCGACTAAGAAGTTGGAGCCTACTCCTGGTGACATGATTCGGAATCCCAAGTTGGTCTTTGAAAAGGTAACTTTTGTTGGACTCTTTTGGCAAAATAGCCTGTTGTAATAGAGGAAACCAATCTTTACTACATTACCTTCTTATTTATGAGTTTTTTTATTTGTCCAACAGGCTGAAGAGATGGCTCAGACATTCAGGCAAAGAATAGCTCAAGCAGAAGCCATGGCTCGTGCCGATATGCTAAGATTCCAACCTGAGGTGATTTCCTATTATGCAATGTTTTCTTTCTCAATTGTTTGATCAAAATATTGTTAACAATGATTGCATAGCTGAAGCTAATCTCCCTCTCTCTCTCTCCAGAGTACATTGACACTGAGCTCTGAAGGGATCTTAGGAGGACCTCTGACTTCTGACTTACCAGCAGATGGAATGGATTTAAGTGACATCCCCCCAGCTGAAGAATGAAGAAACTGCACATCCAAATCTTTTTTTTTCTTCCAAAATTATGCGAGGGTTGATTTAGCTCTAATTTTTTGTCAATGATAGATATATCTGTATCACTTTACTTATATCTTGATGTCTACATTGTATTTATGATTATAATGGCTATTTCAGCTTATCACAAAATATGATTGAGCAAGAACTATAATATTAACCTATAAATCAATAAAATATTTGGTATTATGTAGTTGGATTTCATAGATCAACCAAACCAATTCTCAAACTCAATATTATTGTAAAAGAAGAGGAAATTCTCAAAAGTTTGCTAATTAGTTATTACATAATTCATTGCAGCTGTTTGAAACCAATAAAATAGATTTAAATGAGATTAATTACAGGGAAAATAGACATCAAACAAGACCTCACTTGAACAGGCCTTGCACATAATTGACTATTAAGATAATATACAGAGCAGATGTGCCACATCATATATGTACAGCTTCTCCACAAAGAAAGTGGAAATATAATCTCTACATAAGTCTCTATAATGTTGAACCCCATCTGCTAATAATGGCCTCACCTGCACACCTCTTCTGAACGAGCCGAGTTAGTTGAGTCAATCATGGCTTCGCAGCAGTCTTTTATCGGACAGGAACTCACCTGCCAACTCGATCAAACTTCAGAGAGTCGATGAGTTGTGATGCTCGTTTTGAAACACTTGAAAAAAAGCAATCGTTTGCAGGAAAGTGTTTGGCCTTTATTAACTCAAGTCAAAACCAGCATCCGAAGTTATGGCATACAATAACTTCTGCTCCATTTGCTCTTTGCTGTACAAGCACATTACCATTAAGAGGTCATTTAAACATCATATAAAAAAGTGTATTTCAAGGACTTATGCGTACCTTCTGTAAGGAGGAAGTTTAAGAAGATTCATGCAAGTAGCAGATGTAGGCAACCGATCGAGGGCTTCATCAGATGCATTACCAGCAGTCCTGTTGAGTAAATCGAATAGATAAATAAGCTAAGGTTAATTAAAGGCAACTAAGAAGCACAAAGTTGGTGTTTACCTCTGTATGCAGAAAGCAGGTTCCAAGTACTTAAATCCAAGCAAAGGCCCGCGAGAACATCCAGTTGCAAATCTAAAGCAGAAGTGAAGACAAGTTTATAAAAATCATAATTTAGGCACAGCAGATTAAGTTTATAATAATTTTGGGGCCTAAGGCCTAGTGTACTTTAATATATGCAACGTAATAAACGAGTATGTGATCCAACATTTTGTCTGGTTAACAAAGGCAGATACTAGGATCTTAAAAGTTCAAAACACAACATTTTTTTTTTGGAGAAAGTCTTGAAGGAACTAATACTAATTGAAAGTTCCCTATGAATAAACTCACATGGTTTTTAAATAATAAATTTTGGTAATTCATTTTTGAGATCTGACATAAAACGAGAGGAAATAATTAACAGAAAAAGTTGAAGATAATTGCAACAGCGATACTGCTGGAAAACACAGTGGGATAACAAGGCTTACTTCAAAAACTTTCTCCGATATTCCAAGCTAAAGTTCTGAACCACTTCCCAGAACATTTTAATAATATAGTGATCCTGCCAGACAAATTGCAAGTTAGCCATATGCATGGGGAAGAAATAAATAAAAACAAGGCACCATAACACGGAACAAAAGTTTTCAGAGTGTTAGGAACAGGTTATCATCTGATAAGATGACTGAAGTCAAAAGACAGCTTATAAAATAAAGCCATATTTTTCAATTTGTTCCAATAGCAGTTTTCTAAGTAAAAAAGCAAGAAGAGAAGTACACTAGTTGAGAAAAAATGCAAATTGCAGAAGATCACCTCATGATAGCCTCCAGTATAGTTGGTATGTGCTTGAAGATCATCCATATTAAATCCGTCTACTGATCCAGATATTAAAAGCTGGGCAGAAGAGAACAAAAGCTTTTAGAGAAAATATCACTTAACTAAACTTCTGTGTAAATACAGGCTCTTAACTAGGGAAGATCAACAAGTTATAACCTCAACCAAAGATCTACCATTGTCCAACTAGCAACTTTACCCGTAAAATTTCCAAACAGAACTTTATTACAAGTGTTAAATCCAAGCACCAGCCCTATTTCAGAATAATACAACCTCAAGTACCTGAAGTTCATGCTCATTAAATATGTCAATCCAATCTTTCTGAATCAGCTGCTGGAACCCTCTCAAAAAGTGAGAACTTTGTTGACGTATCTGCATAACAGTTCAAACGAATAACAAATTAAAATTATTACGGATCGAGGACAGGTTAAGCGGACGGATTTCAAATTAGTACAAATCTTGTACCTGAAAGTTCAACCGATGGTTGGCTACTAGATGAATGAATGTAATGACATTATCATTCGTGACCCGGATGCTTTTTCCTCCTGGGAGCAGTTCTTCTTCTGTTTGCTCCCCATATTCATTGTTATCAATCACAAAGTACAACTCTAATTCGGAAATGTTGCCTCCATAACGCTGCAAGTCATCAATGAGTAAGCCACAAACAAAAAGCATGCATAGATTAAATTGAAATACAGTTTGGGTGCAAACACATGAGGAATATATGAGCTTAACGAAATCTATTCCATCAAGAATGGCTATCCTTTTATCAAGAATTTTGGCTGTAGGTCATGGTTTTTCTTAAAATGTAGTTCCAACTATCTTCATTTGTTAACTAAAATATCACTTCAAATTTCGTGCTAGACTCCTCTCAAAGAAACAAAAATGAATTGTGCATGAGAGTCAGAGAACTGATTTTGCTCTGAAGTATCCATAATAACCTGAAGTTCAGTTGAAAACTATTTGCCCCTACCCCCTAGGGAGAATCTGAAGAGCTCAACTCTAGAATCTGTTTATTCAATATTTTAGATCCTGCCACACGCTTCTATCATTAAGTATAAACTAATTGACCACCCTACATCCTTTTTGTTATAATCCATATAGCCCATTCCACATAGTGGGATAAAAGTTTAGACTGTTGCTGCATTGCCTCAAACACTATGGAAAATGACTGCTACTGGATAAGATGGAAGAGAGAGAGAGAATCAGATGGACATATAATTATATGTAGAAGCTGGAAGATGGACATTTAGAAGACTTACCTTCAGGAAAATCAGATGGCGATATAATTCAGGATCCAAGGAGGGCAAGTCATTTAAGTAGTTATACCTGACAATAGAAGTACACAATGCTTCTTTTAGTTACTTGTTTGGTGGAAGCCCAAAAATATATATGGTGAAAGGGCGAAAAATATAAAACCCAAATTCAGAGAGTGGAGCACAATAATTAGGAGCAGAAATAAACAATTTAAGCAAAAAGAGGATATATATTATTCTCCATCAATTATGCCAAATGGTATGATGAATGTACATGGTTACAGAGTTGTTACTAGAAAGCCTTACTAAAGCAAAAACTTCTTATTTAATAGTAATTATAAAAACCAATTAACATAAACTCATTTGCGCTAAGAATAGTTTCGCTATTATTATTGTAACTGTAAAAATTCAAACCGACTACAAAGAGTACTTGAAATGCAACTTTAATTAAAAGGTTCTGATGGAACATAACAGCCGGACTATGACAAACTGCAAGGCTTAACTTTCAGTCCCCCCCCACCACCACTCCCATACTCATTTTGGATTTAGATGATTTTCTTCCAGCCTTTTAAGGATGTGTATTTCGTTGGTGCTTAGAGATTAAAGCATCACATTCGTAATACAAGTCATCGGCTATGATCTCACATCATTTAGAACTCAAACAGTATAAAACATGAAATGCAGGAAGTACCAACTTTGTAGCATGGCCATCAGAGAAGCACTTACTTTTGTTTCAATTTGCTTAAGAAGAATGTTGCGAATGGAATATCAACCAGAATGCCCTCAAACATTGCCTGCATAAACAAAATTTCATTTTGTCACAACAATAGGGCATAAATAAGTGGGGAGAAAATTTTAAGCAAAGAGAACCATAAAGTAAATGCATTGGTGAAGCATTGTTAAGAATTTTGTTACTCAAAAAGTCACCTTACATGCAGAATATGTGAAGAACAAAAAGTCACAATGATCACATCCCCGAATAAAAGAAAAGTGAAGGTAAAATCAATGTTGAGCTATATTATTCAAGGAAAAACAAAGGGAGGAAAAATCAATAGTCTTAATCACTAATTCAACAGTCATCAATTGGAATGTTCAATACAAAGGGTATATTATTGACAACAAAAACAAAACAAAAAAAGGAAACGGGAATCAGTTATCCAAGCGATTCAACTGAGTTGTAGTGAAAAAAGAAAAAGAAAAAAGTCAATCCAGTTTTTTCAAGGAAACTAATTTTAAGATAGGACATGATATCTGCTATTGCTCCACATACTTAAGCAGAAGTTTCATTATAAATGAGATATCAACCCTGCCAAATGAAATATTAATCTGATAGACTAGGGTGAGCATATTTAAAATGAAGGTAAATTCCCTTCCTGAGAAGGCATATTCCAACCTTAGTCAGAAACAAAAAGATGAGAACAAACCAAGTCCAATACCTTAGCAAGAATAGTTCCAAGAAAGTGAAAGAACTGAAGATGTTGCTCATGTATCAGTCCAGATCCAGGATTTGGATAGAGGAGGTGATCTGAAGTTTCCTGGACATAAAGACACCCAACTTTCAGAGTGGATCTTCTTTTTTATATTGAGAAGAAAGAGAAACTCAGAGTAGTATAATCAGCAAAAATGGATAAAAAAAAAACAAATATAATTAGAAAAAAAAATTAGTATAACACAATGGGGATAGCTTTATGTCTATAGTTTAAAAAATTTAACTATTTATTTATTTAGTTGACACTCTTCAGTACATCAGAGCGATCAAAGTGGCTCCATCGGATAATTCCATATACTAGTAAATAGGATAGGTGTTTTTAACCTCAACGATATAAATTCACACTTTGTGTTAAACTTAAAGCCAATTCTGCTCGAATTATGTGGTGTAATTTTTAGTTTTCCCAGCTGTTGAGATCTTGAAGAGTTGTACCATTTCTCAAGTCTAAAGTTTTCCCTAAGGAAAGTCAAGCATTAATCGAATTAGTTTATGTAGAGGGAGGAACTACTTGCTTCTAGAGCTTGATCTATAGCCCATAGGATGACTTTTTCTGAGAGCCAGTATCATATTGGCTGACAATATCTATGTAACTTGATAATCACTAAAATTCTAGATCAGATGTTCATTTACTTTTGTGAATTCTGACTTCTGCAAATAACTGAATATTTAGCTTACAAAGTTAAATTTATCAGAAAGTCAAAAATAAAGGGATATAACATTTTCTGCAATGGTGCATTAGCAGCAAAACTAGAACTCATGTTTCATCCCACATTCGCAACTTTCTGGTTAAACTTTAGAGAATTCTACCCAGTAATTAGAGCAAGAGTGTAGAACTCTACCATTTAATGTCCTTGCAAATACCCACCAGTTTGTTAACCTAAGAATTTGTCTCATAGATAAAGTGGTTTCAGCGACGAGATAAGAAATTATGATGCCTAATGTATTGGGTATTAGTACATGTAATGTTTGCAATGTATATTACACAAAGAAGTTAGTTGGAAACATGTCTCATCCATGTGATGTTATTGTTCTGTTATATGGTAAAGTTAGCTGGCTGACCAAAATGATTACACTGTTTTAATCTTTCGTAATTAGAATGCATCAAACAAATCCTCCTATGCAATGCAAATCATGAACTATTCCTCCTAATTCATAATATTGATCTTTTTTCCTGAATGGTGGATTGATGAAACATCCACATAAATGGCCAAGGGGAAGAAATCCAAAACAACCACTCATCCGGGGAATGTCTGGTCATCACTAAGTTACTGCGTCTATTACTGGAGGCGGATCCTCAGTAATGTTCTATATTGCATATTATGAAGAACATGTCAAATTCTGAGCATAATGAAACAATAAAATTATGTGCTTGTTACAATTATATGAAAAAGCATACAAGCACATCAAAGAAGGGGCAATAAATTATGCAAACCACAACCTTAAAAAGTCCATACTGGATATCAAATACTGCCCGAGTAATGTTTTCCATGAAATCTTTGAAAATCCCTCCACCATCAATACCAGCCTCCTCAACTCCAAATTCATTGACAAAAGTTATTCGAATCTGGACATATCAGAGCAGACAGAATTAGTTAAAAGAGAAAAAATAATTACACGCAAGCACACTCAAATTGGCAAAGAGATGAAGAGATCTACCACTCCTCGAAGATCCTCTTCTGTTAATGCATTTAATTGGCTAAAAGCATCCTCTAAAATATGATCTCTTCTTATTTTGAATCTATTTCTCGTAAAAATAGCATGAGGACTGTTTCTCTCTCTCATAGTTGCTAGCTGCGACTGAAAAACTCGGTGTCACAATAATGATTATAGAAACCAAAAGTAATTAAAGAAATATAAATGGCACTTCTGCAAATACAATTACCACTATTTGTAAATCAAGCTACTGACAAAAAAGAGGGAAACAAGTTAAACACTAACATGAAATAGTTTAGCTCTGCTTGTAAATGGAACCAAGAAAGGAGCATGTTTTAGTATATCATTTGCCCTGGTATTCTCGGTCAATGCCTGAGAAAGATTGCACAATGCTGGCAAGTTAGTGAACACTGTATTTCTGAATACCCAATGTTACTGACTATTTACCTGAGACATAAATAAATCACCGGCACCATCAGCATTGAAGTCGCTAGGGGAGGTAAATTCTCGCCTGTTATTCCAGTCTTGCAACTAAAAGAAATATACATGTTAGGCTCATCAAAATAAAGCACAAGTATTCACATCTTCACATTATTAAGGATGAGGTAAATGGAACCAAAAATACTCAAAATTGACTCTTAAAGTATATTTTTAAATTTGCAAAAAACTTCTAGCATGCAACCCCGTGTACCTGTGACATGAGCTCAGAAGCAACCACGCAAACCCTGTGCTGAAGAAATTCTACAGGATGCCTCTTCATAGCGGAATGACTATCTCCAGACTTTGAGAAATTAGGTGTTGCCACTGGATTGAGCCAAAGGATATGCCACAAGGCCTATAGAAGGAAGTGTCACAACATACTAAATTAAGAATATTAAAGCCACAGGAATTAAAGAACATGCCAAATTAACAAATAGAAGAGCACATTCTGTTAAACCTTCAATTATGGATATATGATCAGAGATTATGACAGAGATAGATTTAGACAATAATTCTTTTTCCAGTAGCCTTCAAAGTTAGGAAAGTAAGCATAAGCTCAATTGTTATCTTTTACAAGGCTCACAGCATCCCAGCCACGGAAGATGGTACACCTTAGGAGTTGTTTGGTTCCATTAATAATTTCATAAAGTCAATGTGCAAGTGTGACCGCGTTAGAGGTAATGTTGAAGCTGGCATGATAAAAACCTTCTCTTGAGCTTTAATGAAGCATCCAAAATATTGAGTGAATCAGATGGCAAAGGGTACCTGTCTTAAGATGACAATTAACAATCTGATATCCACCAGTGATAGTGGCTTCTCTTGTTCGTAAAACTCCTCGTTATCAACAATCATTAGCATGTGCCTGATCCAGGAAAGAAAATTTTTATTTGTTAACCCATTTTGAATTATGGGCCAGCAAGATACAAATGGAGAGAAATATACACGGTAGGAACGGTAAAACTATAATAAACTTATGCTTACTTGTACACAGGGCAAAAAACTGCTAAAGGTAACAGCCAACCAGGCGTATTGGAGGGCAGATGAGCTGATTGCTCAGACAAGGATGACCACATTTCATTCTCATGGCATCTTTTTATAAAGTTCCACAGATTAGGAACGAGCTCTGTCCTATATGCTAGTACAGTCATAATTCGCTCAAGGGGCAAAATGTTGAAAGTCACGTGCAGAAAAGAACAAACTGCACCAACAGCAACCACTTCTTTAGCATCAGGCCTGCCTTTCTGCGAACCACTTGTAAGGGAAATACCCCCCAACAGCACATTTGTCTGCTCAAGAACATAAAAAAAAAAATGTTGCTTCAGACCAAAGCGAACACATACTATCGTATATAAACATGCACAAGACAGCGCAACGCGAGAGGTTTGCATACCAATTGCAGAAGAAAGCGAGGATCCAAAGCATTGAAAATCTGTTGTTCCAAATCCTTATTCAAAGCTGTTCGCAATGGCTCATCATTGATAAGCATTTCATCTTCTTCTGCAGTATTCAGGGAATATGTTACAAACTAATTTTAGTAAAATTGTTTCCTTAACAGTGCAATAATGGAGTTAGTGTCTGATATTAAGACTACAAGTAAACACCGCATACAAATAGGGCACAACTTTACCTCCTTGATTTGGTGTTTTGGGAGGCGGAAGTGCTTCCAACAAACATGTTGAAACGGTTGCAAAATCTATAGCCTGGAACATAGAGATCATAACTAACCATTTCACAATCAAATAAATTAAGTCATAAGCAATTATAACAGAAAACATATGTCATGTGGTAAAACAAAGAAAAGTGAACACAGTAACCACCGGCACCAGCCAACGTAATGTAATGTTACCGAATTCTTAACAAACCACAGATAAAACAATGATCTTTGAAAATATTATAGTGCACTCACAAGGACACTGTTGAGAATATCATAGAGTTAGTTAGATTGGATCATGTGAAAGAGACCAAGGAATAAGTCTTCCTGTCAGTCAAGTAGAACACACAATCTAAAGGGTTCTACCAAGAAGCAAGAATAGATGGATTTTCATATCAAAGCTTATCGCCATTGGATAGGGATAACGGCCAACAACATCACAAATTGTGAGATATCCAACATAGATAGTGAGCATAGAGGTGGAAAGTGAAGGTTGTCCAGAAAATGAAAGGAAGATTCTTTTACCCAAGTTAATGAATCAGGCTGAGCAACAGAGACACCTGCAGCTTCCAATAAATTCCCCAGTAGACAAGCATAACTGGGAAAATCAATTGATATATCAGCAGGAAGAACATTGCCGTGATCTTTCGCACATATTGCCATTTGATGAACATAATGCTGACTCAATCGCGGGGAAGCAAACATCTGTATATGGAATACACTTTGTGAAATAGTCATCGCAAGATAAAAAATTAATAGATATTAGAATTTGTGAAATAGTCATCACAAGATACACAATGTTTAAAGATCACAACAGCTGTAATCACTACTGACACTAAGTATACAACAGAGGTTGGACAGAGCAATACAAAAAAATATCCATCAAAACATCCAAGAATTATAATGGAGAAGGACAGTGTAAACTACCTCTTTCAGATTTGGAAACAGACGCCATAAAAATGGAATTACAAGTATCTGGGATGAGACGCTGTTTCGAGGATCAGTACTTGAACAAGTACAAGATGCTTGATCAACATGAGAAATAATAAGCGCAAGAAGGCGCTCCAATGAAGAGATAACCCCAGAAGAACCTTGAACATTTTTCTACAGAAATAAAGCTCGTCAATTTTGTAAAATTAACAAATGTAAGAAGAATAGATAAAGGATGTATATCAGGAATGATTATAACCGCATAATCTCTCATTTGAGACGCAATTAAGAAATCTAAATCTGTAGTAATGCTCTAATATGGATAGCCTACTCTTCACGGACTAACAAATTAAAAAAATAAGTACTTTAGGACATCCATATGTCATAATGGTATTGAGACATTCTCAGCTGATCTCAACTTCTGCTATATGGTGCATGCTATGAAAAATTGGAAATTGACTTTTCAACTAGAATTAAGTTATACCAGAAACGTCTAAAACTAATTGTCCATCTAGTGAGTAATGACATTTCCATGGACTTTTGAGCAATTTAAGAAAGAATATTCATTCTCTTACATAAAGAGAGTCGTACTTGAGGAGAGTCAAATGGAGACCCATGTTATTTACTGCGGCTGCAAACTCTTTAAGAAGTTACCCATAAACTACAACAGATGCACTAATACAAATTTTTAGATATGTACAAAGATTGTAACGTATAAAATTCCCCAGAAACTTCCCTATCCTGAAACCAAGGATGCTATGATATGAAAAGAATGTGCAAACACACCAGTACACTACATAAACAACTCCCTTCCAATGGAACATGTGTGTGTAGAGAGTAAGCAGGAAAATAATCAAATTGCTCAAGTTCTTAAAACAATAATGGGCAGAGACATAAAGAACATTAAATGTAGTCAAATAGATAATATACATATCAAGTACCTTCCCCAACAAGATTATTTCTCTGAACATGGAGTACATATTTCTCTCTGACAAATAGCAGAGTGTGTTACAAGCCCAAGGCAGCTTTGGATCTATGAGTAAAATTATTGTCTCGAGTAAAACATTTGCAGAAGCATTGGACTTCTCAGGTGCCAAAAACAACTGGTCTTTTAACTGATTCCTATATAACCAGACGTTAACTAATTACAAAACAAATATAATATAAGCTTAGACAGATTCAAAAGGGGAATTCTATTCATTTTATAGTCATATATAAATTTGTAGTTTGAATCAATCAGGTAAATTTGTAGTCATATAGAAACATAACTGAAAGATGGAGGCTGAAAATAGTTTTAGTGATAAACCATCAGAGAATGTACATAACCATTAATGAGAATTTATGAGATCATGGACTGAAAATGGAAGACTAGCTGTGCGGTGTGGTGCAGAAGAACAGAAAGGCCCCCTAGAAACTGACCTATGCTCATAGACAGCACAAATGCAAGCATAAGTAAGACCCTTAATCCTGTACTCCACCAGAGCACGCTTGGATAAATAATCCACACCAGCAAAGAGGCTAACCACATCCCCTGAAGCAACAAGATCAACCTATTAACTATAAAACAAGGAAGACTGTTCCTGAAATTTAAAATATGATCGCATGAAATTCCTCGTGATGCATTAAAGGCATAAGACCGGCATATGCAGCAGAAATAGATAGAACAGAAGCAAATCAACAAAGAAGTCATATGTACGCCGTCCAACAAAAAACTTGCACAACTTACTCGAGATAAATAACAGGAACACTAACATGAAAAATACAGATCCAGCTTGTACGGCATCAAACAAAAAATTTGCTCAACTTACTCGAGATAAATAACAGGAAATCACCAACATGAAAATTACAAATCCAGCTAACCTAACACTCCCATTTCAGGTAGATAAAAAATTACCATGGTTAAAAAGTTTAAATACTTCATATAGAAGGACACTGACTACCAACTCTTAGCAAAGGAACACAGCATATATTTCTAGACCATTCAAACATGAAGTGGCATACAATTATACAAACCATCAGACCTGAATTTTTAACTTCATCAATGGATTTATTATTTCGTTCCTCCAGGTTTGGTAGTTGATAGAAAGGAGCCCAAACAGGGAACTAGGATAGTAGGGGTTAAAAACTTATGTAATTCAAGATAAAGGAAGGACACACAAGAAGCAAAAGAGTCGAAATAAAACCAAGAGACTCAGATCCCATTCGTATTAGCACAATGTATGCCATATCTACAGCCAAAACAACTGGAAATATATGTAAGGGTAACCAATGATACGCACCACTATCATGAACAAATTCAAGAAGCAATCGGCATGTCTCCACAAGGGCAGAAAAATCAGCTACATATCTTGGTTTAAAGAAGAAAAGAAGCTGGTAGAGAAAATCTGAATCTGGTCCAAAGCACTGCCTGCGTATGAGCATGATAAGAAGCAATATGAGCTAAAGCTATAGAATAGACTCTAACAAAAGAGCAAGAAGTATTAAGGGGGTGCTGGCAAACAATACAATGTGAGGAAGAATCACTTTTTCTCGAAAGCTCCCCATAACAGCTTTTGGAAAAAAAATGATTCTCAAAGTTGTTAGTTGTGTTTGCAATAAAAAAAACACCACCTTAGATAATACAATGAAGATAGGTAAATTACATACAAAACCAATAATCCAGAAAAATTAGCAAAAAAATTCACAGTAACAAGAAATAGAGATCTAATTGTGCACCTATTGATATCTTGACAATACTGCCCATAGGACAAGAAAAACTTGTCGCGTACTTTGCAGCGTTCAGCCTCGACCACCCTTCTTCCTCTGAAGCATTTCTGCCAGTAATAATTAGTCAAGTTCTATTGCTCATAAAGTGTTTGATTTTATAATATCACAAGCACATTTCAAAGAATATCTATCTGCCAAAGTACACTATGATTGATGTCGTGAGAGCCAAGGGATAAAATAAGATCTGTAATAGACACAAAATAATAGATTTAACTTGGTCTCAGAAACTAAACTTCAAACATGGAACAAAATGTGCAGTCAATGGAGGAGCACACAACCATCAAGAGTTTTGATCATGAACTAATAATGTTCACATAGTTATTAAAGGCGCGCAACTGCTAGCGCCTCTCCATGTTGAGACGAGGCGTAAATGCTTGAAAGTTCTTTTTCTTTTTCTTTTTTAAGTTAAAAATGTATTTTGAAGGTAAGAATAACATAAAATTCACGTTTATAGTAGAGAATTACTAGGGAACTAATATCTTTAAGATTATAAATATATTTACAAAATATACAAAAATAATATTTTAGAATAAGTCAAAAAAGTGACTTGGTCTTCATTGTTATCCTTATAATCAAAGATTACAAAAATATTTACAAGATACACAAAATCATTTTCATATATAGAAAAACCCCTGAAACAGTTTTTTTAAATTCTTTTTTAATATTATTCAAAAAAAAAAATTATTCTCTGTTCAAAAGGCATGTGCCTAAGGCGCTAGGCGTGCCTTAGGCACTAGGCGAGCTGCTGCGCCTAGGTGCGCCTTGGAGCCTTAATAACTATGAATGTTCATTAAATTAGAGCATTATGCTGTCCAAAAGAAAATGAATTGAGTTCATCAAAATGCATGATAAGCACATTTCAAAGCTAAAAGGAAAGAAGCGAAGAAGACAAAGAAGATGCAGACACATCAACAAGGAGGCACGTAAACCTTCATCATTTTACCTTTGCTTTTTCACTAATTCAATTACATCTAACCTTCACATGCCTGCCTATATGCAAAAACAACAACAAAGCCTTAATCCCACCTACAACATAGCTATGCGGATCCTACCACCCATCGTGTTTCAATAATACACGTGAGCTCATTTATATTTTAAGTATATCATACTCTGTGACACATAACATAAAACAGGGAGTTGGCACTGATTCTTGTAGGATCCACACCATGTTACAAAGTTTTAAGTTGGTTGTCAACCTAATATAACCTTCCACCTTAATTCAGTTTCGGGACTGAAAACTCTAGGCTTGGAACATGCCTGCCTAAGTACTTTTAAAGATTTTATAAGACATGTTAATGACTATGCTAACCATACATCCACGGGCTAACAATAGTTCCTGTTACAACAAATAAAACTACAAATAAATCCAGCATTCTTCATGAAGAATCTCTGCTATTCTAGAATTGAAATGTAACTCCAATTTAGTGAATAGCTTCCATATCTCAAAGTTTTAAATATTTTTTATGAACAATTAAAATCAATAAAGTTTGTAATCAATTTTGAATGATAAAGGTTCCCAATTCCAACTGTGAAGCTACATTTCTTAACGGCAAACACTATGTAAGAGTTGGTACTTGGTTCGATTCTAACACATAATAACAGTCAACAGACCTTGTAACCAGGTACTGACAGTTACTCCCGAGTGGTATGTCACCTATTGTTCAAATGAAAGAACCCAATGGCATCATATAAAAGTTATCCTTAACTTAACAACTCCTTTGCTTATCAAAGGTTGAAAGTTGCTATAATGGAAAGTAACAATCCCTCATTTTGCTAACCAATCCTCATCTATTATAATTCATTTAAATTTATGTTTTACAAAACAACTTAAATTCATTTCTAACCCAATCAAAACATACCAATAATGACAGAATCATTACATCTCGTCAAACTAACATATGAATACGTAAATTTCTTTATTGTCTTGATCAACAATCAACATTCTAAACAAAATAACATACTTCTCCACAAAATAATTTTTTTTTTTTTTTACCCTTGTCCATGAACATACAATCAAATTAAAAGCAGAAGGAAACAAGTAATTGTAATATAAAACATACCAGTAATAACATAAACATTACATCTCGTCCTTGATCAACACTCGTATTCAAGACTCAAGAACTCCTAACACCTCACATTGTTTCTTGATCAGCAACCATATACTAGACTCAACCTTCTAAACAAAATAACATACTTCCCCACAGAATTGAAAAAAAAAAGGCCATAAGACTCAACTTACTCATCCAAAAAGCTACAATCACTCAAATTAAAGACCAAAAAAACAAGTAATTACAAAAGTTCAATAACAAGAAACCTGGATTTTGATGGCAGCAGAATTCTGCTGACGCATCCAAAGTCGTCGGTTCCTCTCCAATCGCGTCTGCTCCAGAAGTTTCTGGCGGTCTCTCTCCTTGGAACTCCGACCACCTAAATCCACCCGTTTCCTCGTTGATGGATCACCTGTGAAAAACATTCTCTTTCTCTAACCGATTGTCGCTAATTCAAAACCCTAGCTACGAAACTGGCCTAGTTGATGAAGAAATCTAGAGAGGACTTCTCCTGGAGAAAGGAAGGAAGGAATTGAGGGAAATCAAAAGTAAATAACAGTCGAAGTTACATATAGAATTTTGTTTCTATATATTCCTCAACAAACAAGAAAAGAGGTTTCATCAATACATAAACACAGAACAAAATAAAAGGCCAGAAATAAGCAAGCCCATGGGCCCAAAATAAGCCCATATTGAACATACACTCATGGGCCCACCTTAATTTTGTATTATTTAAATTTAGGGAAAATGATTTTTTTTTTCGTCCTGTAACTTTACCTCTTTTTTATTTTCGTCCTACTAACTTTCAAATTTTAATTTTAGTCCTGTAACTTTACATTTTATTATTTTCGTCCTGCTGACTTTCAAATTTTGATTTTGGTCCTCTAACTTTACCACTTTTTTATTTAAGTGCTACAATGGTTAGTAGATTATAGGACCAAAATCAAAAAAATATTTAAGTTACATGACGAAAATTAAAATTTAAAAGTCAGCAGGACGCAAATCAATAGGAGGTAAAGTTACAGGACTAAAATCAAAATTTGAAAGTCAGCAGGATGAAAATAAAAAAGTGGTAAAATTATATGAAAAAAAAAAGTAATTTTCCCTTAAATTTATTTATCAAATGACTTACATACTCTTTATCATTCAAAATTATACATATTTGATACATCCACCTAAAATTGGTGATCACGCAAGTGTTTTGGGTTACTTGTACTCATTACATGTTCGACATATTTTTGTCGAAAAATTGACTAAATTTTAAAAAATATTTGCCATACCTGAATCATAAAAGATTTTTGAGATTTTGCCCAATAAATATTCGACAGATTTTTGTCGAAATCTTGATTAAATTTCGATATATAGAAGTGATACATTAATAAAGTGGGTTTACCTAATAAATTTGAAGGGTATATATTCGAGACCAATATATAATTAGGCTTCTGCTTTTTTAGAATTTAGCCCATTTTCCTTAGGAGTATGTATAGAGTGAAATTGGTTTATATATGAATCACTGAAGGGTATTAGTTGTTTTTACTAAAAAATATTAGTTGTTTTTACTGAAGAGTATTACTGGTTTACACTGAAAAGTCTAGTTCATTTTCACTGAACAACTAAGACTCTTTAGTGTAAATCAGTAATACTCTTCAGTAAATACAACTTATACTCTTAAATGAGAACAACTAATATCCTTCCGTAATTTATGTATAAACTAGTTTCACTCTATAATTTGTCTTTCCTTAGACGTGGGTCGTTGGAAAGAGGTTAGGGCTTATATTATAAAGAGGTGGGTAAAAATTATATTCTCTCACATATTTATTATGGTCAGGGTTATATATAGTTTTATTTTATATTAATATACTTCATCAAAAAAAATGTTTGAAAAAAAATCGAAAAATGTAATAATTTTCGGAATTATTTTTCGAAAATACAAAATAAAAAACACTAAACATATGCATTTTCAAAATTATTTTTCCGAAAATTGTTACCTTTTTTGGATTTTTTTCCAAACATTATTTGGAATGAGTGTATTTACAAAATATAAGACTGTATATAACCTTGGTCATTTATTATAGAAGGTGATCAATTAAATTACCACAGTATACGTCTTACAAAAATCATAATCCCAAATGTAAACCCCAATTAACAAATTGGACAGACCAAATGAGAAAATTTTAAAAGATTAACATCAATATGGTATCACTCTGATTTTCTTTTATTTGTTAAAAAGAATGAATTACTGATTAATTATAGTTGGTCTCGGTAGGTTGGGCCTTGAAAACCTAGGCCCAGATGGTTAATTCAATTCATTTATGGGCCTCTTACTTTGGCATTGGCTTAAGTGGGTCCAAAACCTAGAGATGTTAAAAGGCCCAAGTTATATACAGTCCTATCTTTTGTTAATACAACTCCATCAAAAAGTGTTCGGATTTAAAATTTCCGGAAATCTTTTCCGAAAATGCAAAAAGAAAAACACTAAACATATGAATTTTCGAATTTCATTTTCAAAAATTGTTACGTTTTTCGGAAAAAAATTCTGAACTTTTTTTGGGTGGGGTTGTATTCACAAAACAAGGGACTGTATTTAACCTGTGCCATATTAAAATGGTCATGACCCGTATGGCCGGTTCTTTTAAACCGATAAAAATAAAGTTTTGGACTAGCCTCTTTTAGAACCGTCTAAATAAAGACCATTTTGGCCCTAAATCGTTAAGCCTGAAGCCCTATATAGTGAGCCATGTAGGGTTATGGTCAGCCCGCTAGCTTGTTATTTTTTTTAATATTACTTTTAATAAAATTTTATGATAATTTTATTAATATATAATCTATTTTTATTGTTGTAGATATTTTAAATGAAATGAGTTAACATATAATATTTTTTTCAAATACGAATAAAAATATAAAGTAATAGATATATTAAATATTAAATAGTGTTATCTTTCAATAATGTTTGATCATTGAAAAAAAGAAATTGGTTGATATGATATAATATACGGTAATTAACAACACATTAAAAATATTCTTTAGTATTCTTTAATTTTACATGTTGCATTTAAAGTGCACCATGTTATAACATAAGTATTTTAATTATTAACTAAATTTGATTTTTTTTTATTTTATTTTCTAGCCCGTTTAGCCGCGAGCTACTAGGATTGGAGTCAGATTCCAATTATTAGAGGACCGTTAAGAGTGAACTGCTAAAATTATGCACTGTTTAAGTCCGCAACCCTATCGGGTTGGTCCTGTCAACCGGTTAACATCTCTATCAAAATCATTTCACACACAATAATTATTTTAATATATATTTACATTAAAAAGTAATGTCAACTTTTTGAGTCCAAAAAGGTGGACAAATCCTGGATAAGAAGAAAAATGGCCATTTTAGGACAATCAAATCATCGAATAAAAATTTCTAAAAATAATGCAAGTAAGGAAGCATCTATAATGGAAAGTGGAGATGAGCCCAATTCTTGAATGTCAAATTTCAATTAGGTTTTCCTGCAAATGAATTGTTATAAAAAAGATACAAAAATGAAATTGGAACTCCCTCTTGTTTTGAAGATTCAAACAAATTATACTTTAAAACATTGTATTATATGATGATAGAATATTTAATAATTTCCACATATAACAACTTCCTAGGTTTCTGTGTTGGCCCTTAAAGAAAAAATGGCAAAATGGAAATCTAATGAATTGTTAGGTTTGACAATTTTATTGACCATTTGAACTTTGTTTTGCTAATGGGGTTGTAGATGTATTGAGTGTGACTATGTTAGTATGCACAATAAGGACTCAACTTGCTTACTTTTGGAATAAAAATATCATATTCAAACTAATTTGTTTTTCCTTTTTTTGTTGAAAAGGTAAATACCCATTTGCTCTTTAAATATGTATATTGGATAAATTTTATCTTCGTATAATAATACAATAAACCATAAGCTCCACCAAAAAATTATAAGCATGAGACTTTTTAAATTTGTGACATCCGCACTAAATATTGAAAAATTTATTTGCCACATTCTATTCAATTGTGTTTAAATGTAAATGTTGATAATTTACTTTATACATGCTATCTTCAGTCAAATAATATAATGGAAAATGCATATATATTAATTATATTAGTAACTCCACAAAACATATAGAGGATTTTTTTAGCCTATTATAAATGGCTTATTACACTCATTCTCCAATTTCCATTTCCATTAAAAATAAAATAAAAAATAGGTAACAAAACTTCTCATAGACACTATATTCGACAAATCAAGTGCAACAGACCCGATTATATTACGTAAAAAATATATATATATAGGAGAATATGAACTCGTGACTCTAATCACTATATCCACATTACCCTATCCAATTAATAAAAAAATGTTTCAATTTTCAAGTGCCCATATTTTAGTTTTGAAATGCTAATATTTTGTTATAGACCATTTGAAAAGGATAAGAAAAAAAAAAATTTAAAGGCAGCTAAAAATCTTGTCAAAGCAGGAAATTTAAAAGGATTCCTTTTGACAACCTTTTGTACACGTTTGGTCAACTACATGGTGTCATTGACTTGGTAGAATTATAATAATTTAGTTTATGAAACTTTAAATCAACACAGCCAATGTCACACGGTTTTTTTAACATAGAAATTCATGTAATTGTTGAATTAGCAATGGTAATCTTGCGGCAACTTTTCCAACATGAATTTAGCTGCCAATTCAAAAAAAAAAAAAATGTTTTACTTAAAGATTTTTTTTTTTTTTTTTTTAGCTTTTTGGTTGTTGAGTTCATACTTGGGATTTGGGATGTTAGCTTATTTTACTTTTCCACCATTTATCTGCATTTTATATTTCTCCTCAATCTTGTTATTTATAAATATAATTAAATGGGAAACGTATTAGCACATAATATTTTCTTTATCATTACTTTAAGCTTGTGGGTGATCATGATCATAATCATGAAAATACATATATAAATTTTTTTCCCCAAAACTATATCCGTAATTTTTTTTTTAAATTTTGGTTATATCAATATGGGTAGTAGTGAAATAAAGTATATTGTTATATATGATAGAAAGTGCCTAAATTCAATAGTGTAACATTTTAAAGTTGTTATTTATAGTACTTCGAAATTGGACTTATTAAGAAAAGTTGCTAATCCACCTACCACCATATGGCCCTATTGTTGGAGCCCCATTAGAACTAACCCCATTTTCCACATGGTACCAATTTTTTTGACTTATGTGGATTTTTGTGCAATGTTTATAAATTAAAAAATAATTGATGATATTTAATGTTCATGTCGATAGACCATCGCGAATTGGTTCGAATAATGTTTGCATTCTTGTAAAAATGTTCATAATCCATGCATATAATTACAATCTCTCAAGCTATACTTTCGAGATCAAACATTATAATAGTTAAGTAGTAAATATTATATATATAAACATGAAATAAAATGTAACTCTTAATAAAACAAATTAATTCCAAAGTGAGTAATCCCAATGAGTAACATCGTCAAAGCTGGCAAATGCTACAAAATTTCATCACCAAACCTATGATTTTTTTTCTTTTAAATACTATTTCCATTTCGTCCAAAAAAAAATAAAAATCTAACTTATCTTATATGTTCATTCTCCTTTTGGACATAATCACTTGAACTTTACTGTAAAAACAATTACTTTATTACCTGAAAATTGACCCCATAATATACTTACAATACCTTTTACTTCTATTTTACGGTATCTATTTTTTCTTAAGAATTATGTCTAATTTTTTAGACACATTTTTTTTAGAAAGGAAGGAGTAACAAGCAAAAAGATTTATGTGGATATAATACATAGATTCTTTTGATTTATCCAAGATTCTTTTGACCGTTATCAAATTCATATGTGGATCCCATATGGACTGTGCAATTTGAGGAAGCTACAGTAATATAATAATTTTAGGAGTCATACGTGAAAAAAAAATAGAAAATCGTGGATTCAAGATCTAAGAGATGGAAACTATGAAACAAATTTAATTTTGACAAAACAGGTCGAGTGTATTATTCATTATATATATTAATATATATTTCATTTTTATTATTTATTTAGAGATAATTGCATATATATATGGCCATTACTTTGTTCAATAAATAGTGGATATTAACACTTCCGTGCTTGGCCCCTACATTAGGATTTCGTAACCTTAGTTATTAAGAAATGTTTGATTTAATTCAAATAAATGGATAATTAAAGATTTTTTTTGAACAGTAAGTAGCTTTACAAATTTTAATGAGAAGTCCTTTCAAAGGGTCTCATATGTCAATCTAAATAAGTAGCATTGAATCTGGATCATTTGCATCGATTAATCAATTACTAACTTATTGGAAATTAATTCTTCATATATATCCATCTTGTCCATCGATCAAACGTCTATTCATAAGGATTTGCTACATTAATTGATCCAAAATGAATCCATATATATAAGAAAAAAAAATTCACAATAATTTTACCTCTTTTTTATTTTCGTGTTGTAACTTAAATATTTTTTTGATTTTGGTCCTACTATCTACTAACCCTTATAGGACTAAAATAAAAGGTGGTAAAGTTAAAGGACTAAAATAAAAAAAAAAAGTGATAAAGTTACAGGATTAAAATCAAAATTTGAAACTCAACAGGCCGAAAATAAAAAATGTATATAAGTTATAGGACTAATATCAAAATTTGAAAGTTAGTAGGACGAAAATAAAAAAGAAGTAAAGTTACAGAACAAAAAAAAAATCAAATTCCCTATATATAATTATAATTATGTTACATATTTATTATTGGTTGATTTATGTTCGATGAACGAGATCGTTCATATATATTTTTTTATCGGTAAATAAATTTATTATATAAATTAAAATACGAGGAATATCCCAACCCATACAATAAGTTTAATCCATGCAAATATATTACACTTTCATTCAGAAATTTATAAGTCACAATAATTTTTAGGATTCTAATTCGAGACGCTAAATTCGATTGATCATATAAGTTTAAATTTTCTTATATTTACGTCTAAACAGTTTTCATCAGGTAAATGGAGAATCAGATTTCCTTACTGAGATTTGTTTTGACCAGCTTTTGGTCTAAAGCTAGCTGTGCATGAAAATTGTAAGAAAGATCAACAAATATATGCATGCATGTTTTTCTTCCATCTATGGTGTGTATATTATATATTCATACTTGCACATGTTAATATGCATTCAAATGTACGTATGTCAATTTTTTTTACTATTGTTAAATAGTAACGGACAACTCACCGCATGCAAAACAAAGTCTTTTAATAGATTGAGCATTAAATTGAACTCAAAGTCTTATAATATTATCAAGTTTTACCGTGTAACTAAGCTGTATTTGATACTCCCTTCGATTAAAAATGTTTGATGTTTTAGGATGTTTTTTTTTTTGTTTCAAAATATTTGATGTTTTAGGGTATTTTACACCTTATTTTCCTATTATGCCCCTATTTAAATCCCCCTAAAATATCACTTATACTTTCCCATTACCTTTTAATAATTTTACACCATAAATAAACTAGTTGACCTTCCATCAATCTCTATTCAATCAATATATCATAAGGGTATAATAGTCATTATACACCACTTCTTAATTCTCACAACAAATCCTAAAACATCAAACTTTTTGAATCGGAGGGAGTAGTTATTAAGTTGAACCCATAAATATTCCAATCATATCCACATATAAAACCCATAAAAAACCGATTCGACAAAAAGAAAAATCAACCATGCATGCATATGTGTAGAAAATAAAACGTACAGCTTCTGCCCCAAATTAGTTTTCACAGTTATTTTTTGGGACTTTAGTATGAGAGTTGATTTATACTCCATGCGTCCCTGAAAAATAGTCCTGTTTTTTTCACGTGGTTTAATGCGACATGTCGGAGAGTATTACGAGGTTTTCTAAGGTTCATTTTTTAATAAAATGATCGTTAATGAAAAATTCGTTTCGCATACTTTTCATGAACGATCATTTTATTAAAAACAGGCCTCAGAAAACCTCGTAAAACTCTCGAATACATATCGCATTAAACCACGTGAAAACAATAGGATTATATTTCAGGGACGGAGGTAGTAGTATTTAAATGGATAAAATAGTTTTTTGATGATGAAATATTATTCAATTTAAGTTAATGAAACAAAGTAAAGATATTTTTGTGCTAACCATTAGTGAAGTAAAATGTCATTTAGATGTCTTTGTAGGAGATAAATAGTGCATTGCGAAATTGATTTAGTATTAAAACTTCCAAAACAATGTATTGACCAAAGATGAAAATATCCGGATATTTTCCCGATATATCCTCGATATATCCATTTTTTTGTGGTCACTGATATCGATATTATTATTGGGGGTAACGATTCCATAATATCCGTAAAAAAATTTGATAATATCGGTATGCAATATCAATTTCTATTGTATTTTTATACAATTTGAGCCTAATATGGTAAAATATCGTGAAATATCGGAAAATATCGATAATTTCGGTAAATATCGATCAATATCACAAACGTAAAATTTTGCTCTATTTCTATTGTTAAATTTATGTATTAAAAGTTTGTTATTAAATTTTCATAATTTTTCAAATTTACCGATATCAATATCCGATATCGATATTCCCACAGATTCAAGGTCTCGATATTTCTATCGATACCCATATTTTCAAACTTGGTATTGACTAGCTGACTAAATTGAGCCTACTAACATAACAAATTAAATCAGTTTTATTCACCGATTTAATTCATGCAAAATATACTTAAAAACAAAATTAAAGCATATATACGTCAAATTAAAATCGTCATTTAGAACGTCATCATCGAGTCGATGCTTTTTTGGTAGACACCTAGCCTATTAAGCCTATCCACAAAATCCTTGGCGGCATTTTTGTATATGTATCTGTCGAAGTAGTGTATCTCTGTTAACAACCCTATCATATTTGACTTAGATAATGACATTAAGAAAACATACTAAATATTACTAATTTCTAACATTTGTGTCACTAGAATCAAGATGGATAAATCTTGCTAATTGTTGAATGAATCAAACGTTTGTAAATATTTCACGTATAGTTAAACACATGTGAATAAGTGTGTATAGATAGATGTTTAAAGACGACTCAACAAAAAATTAAGATATATTATTATAATTATAATTAATCATGTCTTTTTATTGTATAGATGTCATAAGTAATCGTAAAGTTTTATACGATCCAAATAATAATTGATCATCGCAAAAAAAAAAAAAAAAAGTTCATTGTTACGCCCAGCATCGTCGCGTTAAAACATATTACATTGTCAGTTTTGAGCTTAGTCTGGACGGAGTTATTTTTTGACTTTTCCTAAAATATTTTATATCAATGGAGACATTTTTTCATCCTTATAAACACAATGACTCTCTCATGTTATTTCGATATTTGATATTATTTGATACCCCAATAATTATAATATATCTGAAAATCAGTGATATTATGTATTCTCTCGACAAAAAAAGAAAAAAACAAAAGGAAAAGATATACACCGTTCGTCCGTCCCAAAATATCTTTCACATTTTTAAAATGAAAAATTCTTTTATAAAACTTCATCATTTATAAAGTTTAAAAAAATTATCACTCAAATTCCTATTCCTTCGTCAATTTTCTTTTTTTTTGGAAAAAAATGTGTTCTTTTAATTATGAAAAGTCTCGAAACAAGGGGTTATATCATGCTTAGTATAAGATGTACGCAAATTCATTACGTATACAACTAAGTTTCTGCAATAATTGTTGCTTTTCCCATCTTAACTAATCATCACTGTTTTTTCATTTTTTTTTTACACATATATATATTATTTAACAGACATTTTTTTTACACATAATGACTATAAATGAGTGGCTTTCTGGTCCCCTCCCAGTTTGATACCAAATGTCACAAATTTGGTTAATGTAAATCAATTTTAACAGTCCAAATTAAGTTGATAATCAGATAGATATTCATATCTTCTATAGATATCTTCCTTGTTGACTTGAAACTTGAAGTAATTCACCGAAATGCAATAAACATAATGCGTGTCATTTTAGAATGACGTATTTGCCCTCCACATACATACGCCTCACGCCACGTCAGCAAAAAGAAAACCAGGATATGGGCAATTGGCATAGTGACATATGATGTAACATTATTTAATTAGGCAAGACTTTGATAGTTGTTTCTAATTTTGCTAATTAATACCATGTGAATCCATAATTTTTTATAAGGTAAAATTGATTTGACCAACACGTGCATTGAACAAATCTATTAGTTATATAATCATATTTGACAAGATAGATAAATAACACTTGCACGAGAAATATTACTTTACTACTGTGTACCCAAGCGAATTTCGCGTACTGAAAAAAAAATATTTTTTTTATTTTCTGTAGACATTTAATATAAGAGTATTTTTGTCTAAAAAATCTCGGGGTACATACAATAAATTATGAGGTTTGTTTAGTTGTGACCCGTGCCCTTCACTAAACCCTATAGGTATATCCTACAAACTAAATAATTAAAAAAGACATCAAAATTCACATAAATTAATAATAATTATTGAATAACATTACTTAGACTAATAATTTAATAATAATCAATTTTCATTTCAGTATTGAATAATTTATAAATTAATCAACATTATTAGTTATAGAGAGTATACGGTAAGAAATTAATTTATATAAGAAACAATACAAAATTTGAAATAAACTTTAACGTTACAATACCTGTTCATCGAGCAAAATGAGTTCCAAGTAGAACTTGTCTCTATTAAAATCATTAAAAAACATTGTCCAACTTTTTCAATCCTAACTGTAACGGTCAATTTTTGGCTCTCACTCTTGATATTAGAAATCAGAGAAAATTGAGGTGTCATACTCTTGAAATCTAAAATGAGATTTAAATTATAACAATTAAACCATCATAATTATTCAGATAAAAATATATGGTATAGTTAAATATATTATTTTTGCACATGAAGAATATTTAAACTGAACGATGTAGAGCATAAATCAACAATCATTATTACATTCATATTGATATTGATATTTAAATCTAATCAAATTGTGAGCACTTAAAATGAAGAATTTAATTATAAAATAAATATACTAATAACAATAGATATATAAATAACCAACAATTGATGGGAGAAATCTCAGCAAAAGAGTGGAACAAATGAAATTTGATGTGAAAAAATGAAATACAATATGCTCTTATTTATAATTTTAAAAAATGCAGTATTATATCTTATCCATAATAAGAATATATCACATAAGAATATTCTTTGGAATATATAACTATATACCTTTTATTTTAGGAAAAAAATAATCGAACACTATATATACTAACTCAAACTTAGAAATGATAAATTTAGATTCATTCAATAAGTAGATCATATTTAATTACATTAAGGTTTAGAAAAAATATGATTTATAAAAATTCCAAAAATAATTGTTGATGACCTTGATCTAAATTGATAATTAATGGTTGTTTTGCTCTTAGAAGATCATCAAACAAAGAAGTAACCAAAGATTAAAACTGAATTTATCTAAGAAAGGATTGAGAGAGAAATTTGCAAGAGTTTGGCTTTTTTTTTTGAATTAGTAACCCATTTCTTATTGCCCCTTGAAGGGTATTTATAGAGGTACAAGCAAGTAGGAGGTGTCACCTCCTTAATCATCTTCATTTACATTGTGACAAGTGTTAAGACACTTGTCATCTCCTAAGCTATTACATCTTTACACATTAACAAGTGTTAAGACACTTGTTTGTTCCTAATGTAATGCCTAATTATTGGGATTTCTGATGATCTTCCGAGGTGCCCTCTTGCTCGCCTGCTCGCCTCTTGTTGGGTCTTTGTATATTCTTGGTCTGGCTGTTCGCCACCTATTTGTGTCTCTCTTGATCAGCTGCTCGCCTCCTGGTATCACGACCAGCTGCTCCCCTCCTAGCATCATGACCAGCTGCTCGTCTACTCGCACTTGGTCTTCAGGCCCAGCTGCTCGCCTCTTCTTACTTGATCATCTAGCCCAGTTGCTCGCCTCCTACGTCATTAATCCCTGCTGCTCGTCCTTTGTTATTATTTTATTCCTAATGACTTTTTAATCTCATTACTTTATTATTTTTATTCTATTTTGATTATCCTACTGATCGCCTATCAACAATAACTAAATAAGAAAATGGAAAAAATATTTATTTGCATTAATTATGCAGATATAAATTAATGGTTTAGGTTTTGTTGATGACCTTTTAGTAATCAAGATGATTAGTGGCTGTTTTCCCTAGTTAAGATCACCAAACAAGATCAAGAAATCATGAAATTTGGCTAAGTAATGCTTAAGGAATAATTTTGCAAGAGTTTAGCTATTGTATTCAATTGTTCTCCCCCTTTTTTCATGTACATGAAGGGAGTATTTATAGACATACAAAGAGGCCATGTGTCACCATCTTGGTGGTTTAACCATTGGATCTTTGCCAAGTGTTAGGACACTTGTACAACATCTAAACTATTGTCCATTGGATGGGTGCCAAGTGTTAAGACACTTGGACCATATCTAAGCTAGTGACTCTTGGAGTTCCCAATGTTGTACTTGGTCTTTGGCACTATTGAGATGCTCTCGACGGTGACCGGTTGCTCGCTTGTACGTCTTCATTAGATGTCATGATCCTTTGCATTCAAAGTTGTTCGCTCCTTGCTTGGGATTATTTTACAATGTTGCTCGCTCCATTACGAAGCTGTTCGCCTGAATTGATCTTGGTTTGAGCCGCTTGCACAGCTGTTCTTTGCAAGGCTGCTCGCCTAAATATCTTGCTTACCATATTAGAGCTGTTTTGCAAATCTGCTCGCTCTACAAGGCTGTTAGCTCCACAAAGCTGTTAGCTTCTTTCATTTATTATCCTGTTATCAAGTTTAATGATAACTGTCTTGTTTATTAATCACACCATTGTTCGCCCATCAACAATTGCCCCCTAGCTTGGTCTCATGTTGGGTATGGATTGATCAATTGGGACCAAGCTATAATTTGTTCGAAAATTGGGCGAGCATATACATTGGCGAGCATCAGAGTATTTGGTCGAACAGACGAGCACGGGAACATGGGTGCGCGGCCAGCAGCAAACGCTTTTTCGTATCGCGACGGTTGGATTCCCGAGGCACGGAACTCGAGGTGTCGCGTCAGTCACGCGCGACCCCCAATTTGCCCATAGGGGCCTACAGAATTTTGGGAAAATTGCACTTTCACCCCCGTTTTATCCTTATAAATACGTGATTTCTTCTTCATTTCTTCCTTTCTTCTTTCGATTCCCATACTTCCGCCATTATCAAGCATTTTGAAGCTTTTTTTCTTGCAATCCTTGCGCTCGAATCTCCTTGTTCTTCGAAGGTAGTTTACATATTATATCTCTTTTTCTCCTTTTAATTTCAATTCCGTGTACTTTCTCGTTCTTTTTCGTATTTCTTCGTAACTACGACTGTAATTCCGGCCGTGGACCACCATCGCGCCGCCGTCCTGTTGATACCGTCGCCGCCGTGATTCCGTCGTCGGTGCCACTGTAGAACTTTTCCAAAATAAGCCAAATTTTTCCATTTTTATTTTGAATGGAGTTTTCCCCCTCAAGCTCTTCTCAATCCGGACCTGGACGAAATCCGGAAAAAAGACCCGTAGATCCATCTCCTCCGCGCAGATCTGTTCGCCAAGCGCTAGCGAACAACCCGCGCACATTATTGGTGGATGAAGGCACGGACTCAGACGCGAGCTCCGTTTTTCGCTCGATAGAGATGTTCGCCGCTGATCGCTCTGGCGATCAAGAAGAGATTCACTCTCTTGCTCGCGAACCTAAAACATCTTCTGACCTTGGAGAAGATTCTGCAGCAGTGGCCGCGGAGATAGAGGGTTCAATTGACCTTGAGGGCGATCAAGCTGACATTGCTGGCGAGCAGCGAGTTGGCGAGCAGGGAGGTCATACGCTCACTTGGGAGTTTTTAAGGGAAATCAATTTTCCCATCTCTCAAACTACACCAGAATCTCGGATCCCGGAAGGAGTTGTTCGTGACAACGAGTGGGCGGACTATTCTGCTCGCTACTCGAAGACTTTTGCCCCCACATCGAGGGTGATTATGAAGGCTCAAGATGGGGACTATGCAGCGAGTAAGGTTGCTAGTGTATGTGTGGAGAGTGATTTGGCGAGCATCCGTGAAACATACAAGATCCCCTGTGATATATTCATGTATGCGCCGAAGAAAGGAGAGACTGCTGATCGCCCCCCTCCTGGCTGTACGGCGATTAACATGGATGTGTTAAACACGGGTTTTCCGCTCCCCGTTCATCCGCTCATTGGCCGTTTCTTGTCTGACATGAATCTGGCGATCACTCAAATCACCCCAAACGGTTGGAGTACTCTTCTAGCCTTCATGACTCTTTTTGGTCTTGAGGGTTACAAAAATAAAATAACAACTGCGGAGCTTCTTTATGCCTTAACTATTTCCGAGGACGGTGTTGGCTGGTATTACACTAAGGTGAAGACCGGTTTGAAACTTGTTGAAGGTGTTCCCAATAAGATTAAGGGTTGGCATTGCCAATTCTTCTTTATTGGTGGAGATTGGCGAGCGACTGAGGGATTTGCTGGCGGGCAGGCGCGCATCATGTCGCCTGAAGGCTTTGGAAAAATCAAACGTAGGGCTAATTTTGTCTTGCTAATTCATAAGTAGGACTAATTTTAATCTTTTTCGTTGTTTTGCAGGTCCGAGAAACTTGAAGTGGGGGCATCCCGATCTCAACGATGAATACCTCTTCACGTTAGCCATCATTTCTCTTCGCGATGCTGCTAGTCGCGATTTGGAACATCTTTCAAAAGCTCACTGCCGCAAGCTTGCTGGCTTGATTACGAGTCCCCACCACCTTGAAGCTCAGGCTGCTATCCCTGAAGGTAACTCTCTTGCTCGCCCTTTTTTCCTTGCTCGCCTAACCTTTGTCTTTTTCTTGATAGATCAACGAGTCACCGTTGCTATCCCAGCTGTGCCTGAGTCATATTATCTGCTCGCCAGACGAGTTAAACAAATGGCCGAAGCTTCAAGGAGAAAGATGGACCCTCCCCTTGCCATCATGCGCCTCCGGGCAGGAGAGAACCCTTCTGGTCGCCGTAAACCTGCGGCCAAAACTACCTCTTCTCCGCGGGATGCAAGGAAAGAAAAGGAGAGGGAACGGGATAGGGATAAAAGGAAAGCGCCACGAGGCGATGATGCTCGCGGCACTCGCGATGATGATCGTGCCTCGAAGCGATCAAAAGCTGCGGTGGAGGCGAGCAACATTGTTCCCAGATCTCCTGCATCTAAGTCCACCTCCTTGGAAGTGGTGGACGAACAACAAGTGGTCACTGGCCTGGTGGCGACCAAGAGAGGCGACAATCCCAAAGATACTTCTTATTTGGGTTGGGACCCCGTCAAAATTAAGGAGTAAGTTAACTGTCTTGGGTTTATTTGTTGTTCGCCGCTTGGCGCCATGTTGCTCGCTTTCTGACATGTTTTTGTTTTAGGTATAACCCCGCACACTATCCTGGTCGCGGGACTACTCTTCACCATTTCTCCGTGGTGAAGAATGCACCTTCTTCATTTTCTGACATTCCTGACGTCCCTGTTCGCCGAGCAGCCGAGACAGTTCCCAGGGCATGGACGAAGTCGGCGAACACCCTTGTTGCTAGCCAATCTGCTAGTGACAATGTTCGTTTGGTGGCGTACAATGCTAGCCATCAATTGATCCAGTCCCAGATGCTGCTCGACCAAGTCACGGAGCTCGAGCGGACAAACCGCGATTTGGGTCGTCGTGTGGAGAGGATGGACGAAGAAAGAATCTCCGCCTTCAAAGAGTGCAAGGCCGAACATGCTAAGGAGCTGGCCTTGATGGAGAGTAAGATGGAGGCCTCCTTGGTCGGCGAGAAGAGTGCCTTGGACAAGGCTCAAAAGATGATGCTGGAGGTAAAAACTTCAGATCTGAGAGCCGAAAGGGCTGAAAAGGAGCGAGCAGACTTAACTGCTTTGGTGGAGCTCCCAATGTCACATAGGATGGTGAAGCTCCCGGGATCCTTCAGCTTTGGTGGAAGCGCCTTGTGCACTAGTGCACTCACCTCGTGGTTCAGCTGCACCAACTTCGGCTCATCCACTCGCCGTCTTTTTGCAATCAAGTCCTTCAAAAACTTCGCATAGTGCGGCATCTGTTCCAAAGCATCATAAAAAGGAATATTAATATGCAATTGTTTAAAAACATCAAGGAACTTAGCGAATTTCTCATCAAGCTTCTTTTTCATGAAGCGTTGTGGATACGGGACGGGTATCACAGATTTGGGTACCCCCCACTCATCTCTTTCTGTTTCTTTCACTTTCTCCCTTGCTTCCTTTGCCTTTTTCCACTTAGGAACTCTCTCAACCTCCTCAATGCCTTTGCCCTTCTGGGACTCATCCATATCTTTATGCTTCTCAATCCCTTCACTTTCAACCCCCTTCTCAACTTCATCTCCTTTAGGCTCAATCTCTTCCTGGGGCGTCTCAGAATCAGCAGGCATCTGAGGACCTTCATAATTGGTTCCACTTCTCAGCTGGATCGCCTTGCACTGCTCTTTCGAGTTCCCCTCCGGTATTCTATTCACTGATTTTGCAATTTGGCTCATCTGGAGCTCTATCGAAGTGAACCTTCGATTGTTCTCTTGTTGAGTTCTAGTCCACTCAACATTCATCTTCTGGAGCTCTTGATCACGTTGATCACCCTTCTTATGCAACTCCTTCACATCGTACTCCAAGGATGACAATCTCTTGCTCCCTTCCTCCACCTTCTGAAGGATAGCTCTCAACATCTCCTCGGTTGATGCACCGCCTTCTCCACCAGGAGGTTTAGACCCCGGATCAACACCTGCAGGAACAGTAACACCAGCTTTTGGGTTAGCATAAGAAAAATTATCATTCCTTCTCCATGTGTTTTGAGGAGGCTGCTGGCCTCCTTGAACTCCTTGTGTGTTCCTCCATTGATTTTGAAGTGGCTGAGGGCCTGGAGGCACAAATGGTTGGCCATAAGAAGGCCTTCCATACTGATTTCCACCTTGGTAGCCATTCTGATTGTAATATGGACCTCCCATGTAATTGGCTACCTCTTGCTGTCCACTGGGTTGGTCTACTCTCTCATTCTCTACTGCATGCTCTCCAACCAAACTCTTCCCCAACTCGAGGTTGTTGATCTTTTCCATCATGGCCATCAGCAGTCTTCTAGTTCCTTCTTCCTCTTTCACCTGATGCACTCTTTGCAAATCTGCATCCACACCCCAAGCACCGGCATTCGTGACAATATTGTCAACGATCTCCCTACACCTCTCTATGCCTTGGTTCAGGAATGCTCCACCCGCACAGGCGTCTAAATGGGCTTGACCATCCTTGCTGGCACCACTATAGAAGAATGCCATAATGTCTCCCTCATTGTACCCGTGCTGCGGGCACTCAATCAGCATGTTTGAGTATCTCTCCCACGCTTGGCGTAAATCCTCTCCAGACTTCTGGCGAAAGGACGAGATCTCAATTCTAGCCTTGATCGTCCTAGATGGAGGGTAGAATCGCTCGAGGAACAGACGCTCGAGATCGGCCCAAGTGGTAATACCTCCCCGCGGGAGCGTATTATCGTACCACTCCTTAGCTATTCCCGTCAGTGAGAATGGGAACAGCCTAAGCCTCTTGGCATCTTCAGACATGCCATTATAATTAAATGTTGAGGCTATCATGAGAAAGCTCCTCAGATGTGTGTGAGGATTCTCCTTCCCGATCACCCCTTTGAACTGATTCTCGGTCAGCAGCTTTAAAATCCCCGGTGATATTGAGAAGTTGTTCGCCTCAACAGGAGGCAAAGCCACTCCATCATAGTACCGCTGTGGCTGCGCTGCGAACCTCCCTCGAATCGCCATATTATGATCTACGTTCTGAGGAACGTATTGAGGATTAGCAGCTGTTACTGGTACTTGTTGGGGTGGTGGTGGGTAAACAGGTGGTTGGTTGTAGACTGGTGGTGGATGGTATGGGTATGGTGGGTAAGGATAAGGTGGATATGGGTAATGTTGGTATGCTGGGTTGTTGAAAGGGTTATTTGGGTTTTGTGGGTAAACAGGGTTTTGGTTATGAGGATTATGGACAAGGTTCTGAGCTGGATTCCCTACGTTTCGTGTATCCGGGTTTAGGCTCTGGCTATCCCCTAATGGAATTTGATTCTGGCTACCACTAACTCCAGTGCCTTCAACTCGGTCTACTGCCTGATTGAAATCATTGGCAGCATCGTCCAACTCATTATTGATGTCCATTGGTTCCTTCCCTAAGTCGGCAGCGTTCATCCTTCTCAAGAAGGCTCGGTTCCTTCTGGCTATTGTCTCAGGGTCTGCAGGTAATCTTTCTTCGCTCGTATTGCCTTGTGAGCGTGTTTTCATAAACCTGAAACACTAGCAGAAGGATCAAAACGCAACTGCCGACTAAAATAAAAAATAAAACAGAAAAGAAAGCACTCACTACTGACTACTAAGCTATCTACAAGTCCTATTCAAACATACACGCCATCCCCGGCAACGGCGCCATTTACTTGATGGCGAAAATACTAGCTTCTACTAGTAGCTACCCCGCAAGAGAACGGGTTCACTGTAGTATGGGCAAGTATAGGGACCAAGTATTATCGAACCCAAGGGATGGTATGTATGCGAATAGATCCCTGAAGATCTACGCGTCGTAGTTAATATGAGTGTAATGTTTTTTTGGTTTTTTGAAAAGAGAAAATAATCTAAACTAAATTACTCTACGAATGCAAAAGGAAAATTAAACTAAGTATCTAAGGTGTTTTTCAGATATGAGATGGTGATGCTCAGGATAGGAATCCCTACGTATACTAACAGAGCAGGTACATAATCAAAGTAATCGTGACAACCAAGAATTAACCTAAGTAAAAGATCGTAGAATGAAAGCTCAAGATTTCTCACCCTAATACTTTATCCTAGCAATCGACTTCACTAATCCACTAACAAGTTAATGAACTGTGCTTAATTAATGAGACCCTAATTTAACTAAGGTGATGCGGTCGTCCTCCTTCGCTAAACCGGTAGATGAATTAACCTTTCCTAAACCCTCTCGTTAAGACTACTAATTGTTATTGAGTGATGCGGTCGTCCTCTCTCTAACACTTTCGTACTAAATTTAAAGGTGAAGTTCAGATTAATTATAAGAATTCATTAACTAAGAGAATTAAAACTAACGTCACCAATTACCTTAATTACGTACCCACATCCTACTTCTACGAGTTCATCCTAACCCAAGCATACAAGGGTTTTAGCCGGACATGGTTTTAACATAAATAAAAGCAACAGAAGAAACAACGAATAAAAACATGATGAATTGAATAAAGAAAGTAATAAACATGAACTAGGGTTTAAAAAGAAAATAACTACGAAAAACTGAAATTAAATTAATTAAACGAAATTAAAAGCGTTTAAAGTAACGAACTAATGAAAAGAAACTAAGAATTCGTATGCAAAACCTCAACAAAACATAAAATTAAGCTTGCTCTTCTTCTTCCTCTCCAAAAACTAAGTCTAAAGTGATTTCTAAAAGTTGGGATATGATATTATGTTTAAAACGTGTTTGGAAGAGGTATATATAGGCACGGGTCGAAACGGGAGTTAATGGGCCGAAAATACGCATCCGGAGGCAAAAGTATATGGGCGCTCGAGCAAAACGCTCGAGCGGTCCCGCTCGAGCAGTGTAGCTCGAATGACGCATTCGCTCGAGCGGTCGCGCTCGAGCTGCTCGAGCGCTGAATCTTCTCTGTATGTTTTTGGGCGCTCGAGCAATTCGCTCGAGCGGTGGCGCTCGAGCTATGCGCTCGAGTGATCTCTAATCCTTCCAAATGATACTTTTCCTCGTCCGCACTAATACCAATCGTATTTCTTCAATATCTTCTCATCCGGGCATCCGTTTGAGTCGATTCAAAGTCCTACGAACTCCTCTTTTCGTCCTCTATTCACCTATGAGAATCAAAGAGACAAATTTATAAATGTATAGAAATAATGCTCATTTGACTCCAAGCACTAATCGAAAACACTCAAAACATGAGTAAATTGGGCACCAAAACATAACAATTTCACGCCTAATCAACCCCCCCAAACTTACCATGTTGCTTGTCCTCAAGCAACGAAATAATAAGTCAAGTGAAATTGTTAGGAATGAATCAAGAATAAAATCATGCAAGTAATTGAACTTGAGCTTTAAAGATCAATCACCCGTATACTCACTCACTTTCTTTTATCGTACTCATGCAACAACAACAAGAAACACCAAGATCAAGCATGGATGTGCACTCAACGGTGTGTTTCACTCCCTCACAAGTGTATAAAAGTGTTTAAGGGACTCACTCAATCAATCAATCACACATATTGGCAGCCATAGGCTTGTAAGCACTCTCAACTTCGACCATACTCTAGAAATCTATGCCGAATCAAAAAGAACTTTTCTCAAGGTTGTAATGTAGGCTCTTTGGACAGGTGGGATAACAATATGGTAAAGTGACTCAAGTGAATGGAGAATAGAAATTCAAAACTTCGGTACTTCGAGATTAGGAACAGAATCACTTCAACATTTGCAATCAATACACTTTAATTCCACTACTCTCAACACTTCAACTTTTTTTTTCTTTCTCACTCTTTCACTTTTTTTTCAATCACTTTTTTTTTCTTTCTCTTTTTTCGCACAAACACATGAGCTCTTTTTTTTTTCTTTTGCTCATTCTCAATTTTTTTGTTTTCTTTCCCACAACTCAAATCTCATCACTCCTTCTTCTCATATTCACTCAACAAAATACCTTTTCCTTTTTCAACTCAATTCACTCCCTTCATATTCACACTTTCCTATTCTCCACTCAAATTGGGACAAAAAGGCTTAGGAATCGGAATAGTGTTCATATGTGCTAGCAAATAAAATAGGCTTTAGGCTCAAAGGGGCTAACAAGGGATCAATGTCATTGGTAAGGAAAATTTTGGCTAAGTGACTCAATTAAATCAAAGATGGCCTAAGATCACATTCAGCATATCAAACTAGAAACAATCAAGAAGAGAGAGCACACACAAGTTCTAGCATCCTCTACGGTGACGATCCACTCACAAACGACGAGATTAAATCATGCATTTAAAATCTCATAAGGCTCAACTCTCACGGCTTTCACATCCATGCTAGTCCTAGTGCATTCTCACAATCATCACACAAGTGCTCAAAAGAAAAATTCACAAGCATACAAGTTCTTTCTCAAATCAACTCTAACTCAAACACTCACACAAGAAAACTCCTAACTCAGCCTCACAATTCACCCTACTCATCAAATCATACTCAAAGATAGCAATCAACAAGCATAAGGTGATTGATAGGCATAAAATGTTGAGTAACAAAACAAATTAATAATAGCCCACGGAGCATCTCAAGGCACCAATAATCAATCAAACTCAACTCAAAGATAAGGGCGTGCATGCATGTGCAATGTAATCATAAAAAGAAACTCCACCCCCCCAAACTTCGACCTTGCTAGAGGTCTAAGTTTGGGGTTGTGGGTTACCTCAACCGAACAATTCAGTTTCTCTCAATAGCTTTGCACACTCCCTTGTCTCAAGTTGGTTCCTTCAATCTAAATAACTCCATGATACCTTTACTCCTTTAGAGATAAGCCTACAAAATAAAACTCTCAAGTACGAGGTTAAACATACGACTCAAAATACTCCCTAATAATATAAAAAGACACTAAAAATAAATGAAAGCAAATAAAAATGGGTTGCCTCCCATTCAGCGCTATTTTTAAGGTCCTCATGCCGGACCATGCTCAAAGGAGCTTATGGGACATCATACTCAAATTTACCTCCCTTACTCTCATAAGAGTGGTGTTTGAACTCCTTTCCTTGATGCCCCACCATCATGAGTACCTTTGCTTTCTTCCCATCCCCAAGTGTTATGGGTCTCAACTCCTTCTTGCCTCTATCTGGAGGAGTCTTACTAAACAATTTCTTGAGTTTGGACTTTTTCTTCTTAACTCCTCCTTTCCCGTCTAACTGGACCACGTCCGCTTTCTTCACCTCTTCATCCTTCAACTTCTTCACTTCATCCCTATCAAAATAATCAAGATCATAACGCTCATGGGTTAAATAATTGAGTGAAGGACTAGCAAAATCATGAATATCAGAAGGATTAGGGATAGAAGGTGTGTCTTCAACACTAGGATCAATTGCATCCATGCAATACAAGCTCTCATCCTCCTTCGGGTGCTTCATGGCTTCATATAGGGAGATCTTCACTTCTTGATCATCAACCTTCAACGTGATCTTCCCATTCGCCACGTCTAGCACCATCCCCGCCGTAGCTAAGAACGGTCTTCCCAAAATCAGGGGCACGTGCTCATCTTCCTCCATTTCTAACACTACAAAGTCGGCTGGAAAGATGTGATCTCCAACTCTCACTAGAACGTCTTCAACAACACCTTGAGGTCGAGTAATAGACCGATCGGCAAGTTGAAGCGTCATCATTGTGGGTTGAAGTTCACCACCTTCCAACTTCTTGAAAAGCGACAGGGGCATGAGATTGATGCTTGCTCCAAGGTCGCACAACGCTCCCTTCTTGATCCCGTTCCCAATGTCACATAGGATGGTGAAGCTCCCGGGATCCTTCAGCTTTGGTGGAAGCGCCTTGTGCACTAGTGCACTCACCTCGTGGTTCAGCTGCACCAACTTCGGCTCATCCACTCGCCGTCTTTTTGCAATCAAGTCCTTCAAAAACTTCGCATAGTGCGGCATCTGTTCCAAAGCATCATAAAAAGGAATATTAATATGCAATTGTTTAAAAACATCAAGGAACTTAGCGAATTTCTCATCAAGCTTCTTTTTCATGAAGCGTTGTGGATACGGGACGGGTATCACAGATTTGGGTACCCCCCACTCATCTCTTTCTGTTTCTTTCACTTTCTCCCTTGCTTCCTTTGCCTTTTTCCAATTAGGAACTCTCTCAACCTCCTCAATGCCTTTGCCCTTCTGGGACTCATCCATATCTTTATGCTTCTCAATCCCTTCACTTTCAACCCCCTTCTCAACTTCATCTCCTTTAGGCTCAATCTCTTCCTGGGGCGTCTCAGAATCAGCAGGCATCTGAGGACCTTCATAATTGGCTCCACTTCTCAGCTGGATCGCCTTGCACTGCTCTTTCGAGTTCCCCTCCGGTATTCTATTCACTGATTTTGCAATTTGGCTCATCTGGAGCTCTATCGAAGTGAACCTTCGATTGTTCTCTTGTTGAGTTCTAGTCCACTCAACATTTATCTTCTGGAGCTCTTGATCACGTTGATCACCCTTCTTATGCAACTCCTTCACATCGTACTCCAAGGATGACAATCTCTTGCTCCCTTCCTCCACCTTCTGAAGGATAGCTCTCAACATCTCCTCGGTTGATGCACCGCCTTCTCCACCAGGAGGTTTAGACCCCGGATCAACACCTGCAGGAACAGTAACACCAGCTTTTGGGTTAGCATAAGAAAAATTATCATTCCTCCTCCATGTGTTTTGAGGAGGCTGCTGGCCTCCTTGAACTCCTTGTGTGTTCCTCCATTGATTTTGAAGTGGCTGAGGGCCTGGAGGCACAAATGGTTGGCCATAAGAAGGCCTTCCATACTGATTTCCACCTTGGTAGCCATTCTGATTGTAATATGGACCTCCCATGTAATTGGCTACCTCTTGCTGTCCACTGGGTTGGTCTACTCTCTCATTTTCTACTGCATGCTCTCCAACCAAACTCTTCCCCAACTCGAGGTTGTTGATCTTTTCCATCATGGCCATCAGCAGTCTTCTAGTTCCTTCTTCCTCTTTCACCTGATGCACTCTTTGCAAATCTGCATCCACACCCCAAGCACCGGCATTCGTGACAATGTTGTCAACGATCTCCCTACACCTCTCTATGCCTTGGTTCAGGAATGCTCCACCCGCACAGGCGTCTAAATGGGCTTGACCATCCTTGCTGGCACCACTATAGAAGAATGCCATAATGTCTCCCTCATTGTACCCGTGCTGCGGGCACTCAATCAGCATGTTTGAGTATCTCTCCCACGCTTGGCGTAAATCCTCTCCAGACTTCTGGCGAAAGGACGAGATCTCAATTCTAGCCTTGATCGTCCTAGATGGAGGGTAGAATCGCTCGAGGAACAGACGCTCGAGATCGGCCCAAGTGGTAATACCTCCCCGCGGGAGCGTATTATCGTACCACTCCTTAGCTATTCCCGTCAGTGAGAATGGGAACAGCCTAAGCCTCTTGGCATCTTCAGACATGCCATTATAATTAAATGTTGAGGCTATCATGAGAAAGCTCCTCAGATGTGTGTGAGGATTCTCCTTCCCGATCACCCCTTTGAACTGATTCTCGGTCAGCAGCTTTAAAATCCCCGGTGATATTGAGAAGTTGTTCGCCTCAACAGGAGGCAAAGCCACTCCATCATAGTACCGATGTGGCTGCGCTGCGAACCTCCCTCGAATCGCCATATTATGATCTACGTTCTGAGGAACGTATTGAGGATTAGCAGCTGGTACTGGTACTTGTTGGGGTGGTGGTGGGTAAACAGGTGGTTGGTTGTAGACTGGTGGTGGATGGTATGGGTATGGTGGGTAAGGATAAGGTGGATATGGGTAATGTTGGTATGCTGGGTTGTTGAAAGGGTTATTTGGGTTTTGTGGGTAAACAGGGTTTTGGTTATGAGGATTATGGACAAGGTTCTGAGCTGGATTCCCTACGTTTCGTGTATCCGGGTTTAGGCTCTGGCTATCCCCTAATGGAATTTGATTCTGGCTACCACTAACTCCAGTGCCTTCAACTCGGTCTACTGCCTGATTGAAATCATTGGCAGCATCGTCCAACTCATTATTGATGTCCATTGGTTCCTTCCCTAAGTCGGCAGCGTTCATCCTTCTCAAGAAGGCTCGGTTCCTTCTGGCTATTGTCTCAGGGTCTGCAGGTAATCTTTCTTCGCTCGTATTGCCTTGTGAGCGTGTTTTCATAAACCTGAAACACTAGCAGAAGGATCAAAACGCAACTGCCGACTAAAATAAAAAATAAAACAGAAAAGAAAGCACTCACTACTGACTACTAAGCTATCTACAAGTCCTATTCAAACATACACGCCATCCCCGGCAACGGCGCCATTTACTTGATGGCGAAAATACTAGCTTCTACTAGTAGCTACCCCGCAAGAGAACGGGTTCACTGTAGTATGGGCAAGTATAGGGACCAAGTATTATCGAACCCAAGGGATGGTATGTATGCGAATAGATCCCTGAAGATCAACGCGTCGTAGTTAATATGAGTGTAATGTTTTTTTGGTTTTTTGAAAAGAGAAAATAATCTAAACTAAATTACTCTACGAATGCAAAAGGAAAATTAAACTAAGTATCTAAGGTGTTTTTCAGATATGAGATGGTGATGCTCAGGATAGGAATCCCTACGTATACTAACGGAGCAGGTACATAATCAAAGTAATCGTGACAACCAAGAATTAACCTAAGTAAAAGATCGTAGAATGAAAGCTCAAGATTTCTCACCCTAATACTTTATCCTAGCAATCGACTTCACTAATCCACTAACAAGTTAATGAACTGTGCTTAATTAATGAGACCCTAATTTAACTAAGGTGATGCGGTCGTCCTCCTTCGCTAAACCGGTAGATGAATTAACCTTTCCTAAACCCTCTCGTTAAGACTACTAATTGTTATTGAGTGATGCGGTCGTCCTCTCTCTAACACTTTCGTACTAAATTTAAAGGTGAAGTTCAGATTAATTATAAGAATTCATTAACTAAGAGAATTAAAACTAACGTCACCAATTACCTTAATTACGTACCCACATCCTACTTCTACGAGTTCATCCTAACCCAAGCATACAAGGGTTTTAGCCGGACATGGTTTTAACATAAATAAAAGCAACAGAAGAAACAACGAATAAAAACATGATGAATTGAATAAAGAAAGTAATAAACATGAACTAGGGTTTAAAAAGAAAATAACTACGAAAAACTGAAATTAAATTAATTAAACAAAATTAAAAGCGTTTAAAGTAACGAACTAATGAAAAGAAACTAAGAATTCGTATGCAAAACCACAACAAAACATAAAATTAAGCTTGCTCTTCTTCTTCCTCTCCAAAAACTAAGTCTAAAGTGATTTCTAAAAGTTGGGATATGATATTATGTTTAAAACGTGTTTGGAAGAGGTATATATAGGCACGGGTCGAAACGGGAGTTAATGGGCCGAAAATACGCATCCGGAGGCAAAAGTATATGGGCGCTCGAGCAAAACGCTCGAGCGGTCCCGCTCGAGCAGTGTAGCTCGAATGACGCATTCGCTCGAGCGGTCGCGCTCGAGCTGCTCGAGCACTGAATCTTCTCTGTATGTTTTTGGGCGCTCGAGCAATTCGCTCGAGCGGTGGCGCTCGAGCTATGCGCTCGAGTGATCTCTAATCCTTCCAAATGATACTTTTCCTTGTCCGCACTAATACCAATCGTATTTCTTCAATATCTTCTCATCCGGGCATCCGTTTGAGTCGATTCAAAGTCCTACGAACTCCTCTTTTCGTCCTCTATTCACCTATGAGAATCAAAGAGACAAATTTATCAATGTATAGAAATAATGCTCATTTGACTCCAAGCACTAATCGAAAACACTCAAAACATGAGTAAATTGGGCACCAAAACATAACAATTTCACGCCTAATCAACCGTGTTTCTTGTTGTTGTTGCATGAGTACGATAAAAGAAAGTGAGTGAGTATACGGGTGATTGATCTTTAAAGCTCAAGTTCAATTACTTGCATGATTTGATTCTTGATTCATTCCTAACAATTTCACTTGACTTATTATTTCGTTGCTTGAGGACAAGCAACATGGTAAGTTTGGGGGGGTTGATTAGGCGTGAAATTGTTATGTTTTGGTGCCCAATTTACTCATGTTTTGAGTGTTTTCGATTAGTGCTTGGAGTCAAATGAGCATTATTTCTATACATTGATAAATTTGTCTCTTTGATTCTCATAGGTGAATAGAGGACGAAAAGAGGAGTTCGTAGGACTTTGAAAATAGCGCTGAATAGGAGGCAACCCATTTTTATGCTCGAGCTGCTCGAGCGCTGAATCTTCTCTGTATGTTTTTGGGCGCTCGAGCAATTCGCTCGAGCGGTGGCGCTCGAGCTATGCGCTCGAGTGATCTCTAATCCTTCCAAATGATACTTTTCCTCGTCCGCACTAATACCAATCGTATTTCTTCAATATCTTCTCATCCGGGCATCCGTTTGAGTCGATTCAAAGTCCTACGAACTCCTCTTTTCGTCCTCTATTCACCTATGAGAATCAAAGAGACAAATTTATCAATGTATAGAAATAATGCTCATTTGACTCCAAGCACTAATCGAAAACACTCAAAACATGAGTAAATTGGGCACCAAAACATAACAATTTTACGCCTAATCACCCACCTCGTGTAATAGTCTACTGCCACCACTGCGAACCGAACATTTCCTTTTCCCGGCGGAAAAGGCCCAATGAGGTCAATTCCCCACTTCGCAAATGGCCATGGACTATTGACTGAGATTAGTTCGTGTGGGGTTTGTGGATGTTTGGGGCGAATAACTGACATCTGTGACAGGTTCGGGCAACTTTGATTGCGTCCTGGAGGAGGGTCGGCCAATAATATCCTTGTCTTACGGTCTTGTAAGCCAGTGCTCGTCCTCCAGCGTGGTTTCCGCATATGCCTTCATGAATTTCCTTCAGTACTGCTTGCCCTTGCCCCCTAGCCAAGCATTTCAGAAGTGGGAGCGAAATTCCTCTCTTGTACAATTGTTCGTCCATCATGGTGTATCTTGCTGCTCTTTTAACCAACTTGTTAGCTTCAAACGGGTTGTCTGGCTTTTTATCGTTTTGCAAATACTCAATGATTGGTATCCTCCAGTCGTCTTCTTCGAAATCTTCGTTGATCTGATAGATTTTGTAATCTTCGATTGACGGTTTGGACATTCTTGTTAGCATCACTTCCGACAATTCTGCTGGTCCGGCGCTGATTGCCAGCCTGGCTAATGCATCTTCTTGAGTATTATTGTCTCTTGGTATCTGTTCGATGTATATTTGTTCGAACAATGAGGCCAGGTGAGCAACAATCTTTTGATACAAAGCCATGTTCTCGTCCTTTGCCTCGTACTCCCCTCGAACTTGGTTGACAATCAATTGTGAATCCCCGAAAATCTGCAGCTTTCTTACTCCAACTGCTAATGCTAGGCGTAACCCAACGATCACAGCTTCGTACTCTGCTTCGTTGTTCGTCGCCATGAATTCGAATCGAACAGCTGAAGTAAAAACTTGCCTATCCGGGCTTATCAAGACTATACCTGCTCCCAATGCTGTATTAGTTGACGAACCGTCAACATACATGTGCCAGGGGTGGTTATGCCCTCTCGTTGGATCTTGGGGGTAAGTTAGTTCGACTATAAAGTCTGCCAACGCTTGCCCCTTGATCGCTGTTCGAGGAGCATATGAAATCCCGAATTGGCTGATTTCCAATGACCATTTTAGGAGGCGGCCAGCTGCATCGGGTCTGTGCAGTATTTGCTTGAGCGGGAACGTTGTCAACACTTCCACCTGGTGGTCGAAAAAATATGGACGAAGTTTTCTGACGCTCATTACCAGGGCATATGCTAGCTTTTCTGTTGGTGAATATCTGAATTCTGCTTCGTGCAAGGCATGACTTACATAGTAAATGGGTAGGTGGAACTTTCCTTCTGCTCGAACGAGCACTGAGCTGATCGCTACTTCTGAAGCTGCCAGGTACAAGTATAACTTCTCCCCTGGGATCGGCTTGGCAAGAATTTTCATGTCACTGAGGTACTCTTTCAGCTGCTCGAACGCTTGTTGACAGATGTCTGTCCATTGAAACTTTCCCTTCTTGATTGCCTCGAAGAACGGCCTGCACTTATCTCCGGATCTTGAGACGAACCTGTTCAAAGCTGCTAAGCATCCTGTTAGCCTTTGGACTTCTTTAACCGATCTAGGTGGCTGCATTTCGATGATCGCTTTCACTTTTACGGGATTTGCTTCGATTCCTCTTTGACTAACTAAATGCCCCAAGAACTTCCCAGAATGGACCCCAAAACTGCTTTTCTTAGGGTTCGGTTTCATGTTGTATGTTCGAAGTATCCCAAACGTTTGAGCTAGATGCTGCAAGTGATCTTCCTTTTTGGAGCTCTTGACAACAATATCGTCTACGTACACTTCCATCGTCTTCCCGATGTGATCATCGAACATCTTATTGACCAATCTTTGATATGTAGCTCCAGCGTTGATTAACCCAAATGGCATTCTCTTCCAGCACAACAAGTTCTTGTTGGTGTAGAACGCCGTATGCTCTTGATCATCGGGATGCATCGCTATTTGATGATATCCTGCGAATGCATCCATGAATGTGAGAAGCTCATGTCCAGCGGTGCTATCAACTAGCTGATCGATGTGGGGCAACGGGAAATTATCTTTTGGGCAGGCGGCGTTGAGATCTGTGAAGTCGATGCAGAGTCTCCACGCTCCAGTCGTTTTTCTGACCAATACTGGATTCGCTACCCATTGCGGGCATAACGCTTGTTTGATTAAGTCGTTATCCAGCAGCTTTTTAACCTCCACATCGAGCGCTTCGTATTTGTCGGGCCCAAACTTTCTCCTCTTCTGATGGATTGGCTTCTTCCTCGGGTCGATGTTGAGTCTGTGGCAGGCATGTTCGGGGCTGATGCCCACCATGTCTGCATGCGACCATGCGAACACATCGAGGTTTGCTGTAAGAAACTCAATCATGTTGGTCCTGTACGGCTCTGGTAGCTCGGACCCTATGAAGAGTTCTAAGCCCTCTTGGTTCGGGTCGACTTTTACAGTTTCCAACTCTTCGACCGGGGTAGCCCTTCGTTTCTGGCCTTTCCATCTGGGGTCAATAATGGGCCCTTCTGTCATTAGCTCATCCTCGATTTCCACCGGTTCTGCTCCCAATCGTGGCTCAATGTCCTCTGTATCAACGTTCATTGCCATTGTTTGTTCTTCCTCGTTGCTGGTTGTAGCAGCTTCTCTAGACTGTCCATCTTCGCGTTCTTGCTCGTCCTCGCCCAACTGTGCGCCTACGCACAGCTGCTCGTCAATGCACGGCTGTTCGTCTTCGCGTTCCTGTTCTTCGCTGCGCGGCTGTTCGTCTGCGCACAGCTGCTCGTCGACTTCCATTATTTCAGTATCGACGGAAGTCATGGCCTCGCTATCGTCCCCGTCCTTGTCTGAGCACCTATTCGTCATGTTGACTTGGTGATCCTGCAACTGTATCTGCAAAAGACACGCACGAGCCTTCTTCTGGTCTCCTTTGACTGTACCTGCACCCTTCTTTGTTGGGAATTTTAAACAATAATAGTACGTTGAAACAGCTGCTTTAAATTCATGCAAGAAAGGACGGCCGAGGAACCCGTTATAGGTGGACTGTTGGTCTACAACCAGGAAATCTACCATTCTATTCATTTTCCTTTCCGGGTCCTCGATTGATACAAGCTCAACTGCCAACGTAACTATTCCTAGCGGGGTGGTTACAGCATTTCCGAATCCTACAATCTTGTGATCACAGTCCTTGATGTACTCGGCGCAATCTCCTAGCTGGTCCACCGTGCTTTTGAACAGGATGTTCGTATAGGAACCAGTATCGACAAGTAGACGGTGCACTTTTGTCCCCATAATATTTGCACAAATGACCAACGAGTCATTGTGAGGAGTGAGTACCCCGTCTAAGTCTTTTTATGAGAAAGTCAGGTCCCCTGTTCGTCTGGTCGATGGATTCACACCCACTTCCATCACTTGATCCACTGCTCTCAGTTCTACTTTTCTTTGCCACCTCATTCTTAGAATAAGGTGGTGTTGACACATCACCTTGGAGAGGTTTGGAAATATATTATAATAAGATTTGACATAAATTCTAAGTTAAAAAATTTTAATGACAAGAAACTATCATCAGTGACATAATCAAGTCATCGAAGAATGTTTCTTATCATAATTTTTTTTTACAGGAAAAATAATAACAACGTGATAGACACGAATCTAAAAAAAAGATCTATTTTTATGAAGTGAAAAAAATACATATGAAAAAATTTTAACTCGGAATTTCGATTATCGCACCCCCGTATTCTTCCATCAACTCGGTGTTTACATCACTACAAGAAAATTAACTTTTAATGACAATAATTTTGTTATTGCTTGTCACTATAGTTTTTCTAGCTAAAAGTCCTTAATAACAGGAAACACTCTTTAATAACAAGATCATTAATAATTATTTTTTATCATTAAAGACTTTTAGCTAGAGAAATTATAATGACAAGATTACTATAACTAAATGTCAATTTCTTTGTAGTAATGGTCGGACTGGATGGTTTTAGGATTTTATGTAATGTAGCTAGGTGCTAGTATATATATATATATATATATATATATATATATATATGTCTTGATGTCTTTAAACTTCTCTATGATACCTCTTTTTAGGCATAGAAAAAAAACCCTAATTGCACATCGTGAATTTGCTAGGTATCAATCTCCTAATTTTGACTAAAATTATTTACATTCTATAAGTATTCAGAAGCATACGAGAGCTCAATACTATAATTAATAAAAGTGAGTTCAAAGTGTGACAAAACAAGGAAAAAAATGGTAATTAAAGAAATGTTTAATTAAGGTGAAAGAATTAACATTTAATATTACCTAGATGAGACAATAAATGATGATGTCGCCTTGCTTTTTCTGAAGAACAACTACTATTTTTCATACTTAGCTGCGCCAGCAAATAAATTCAAAATTAAGTTAACTTCATAATACTTTTTACTATAAAAATATTGCATGTAAACTTGGCTTTTAAACTAGTTCATACACAAAATAATAGTAATTTATATTGAAAGAAGAGCCAAGTTAAGAATTTAATATAAGATCAATGTCTTCTTGTTGGGATCAAGAAAGTCGTTCGTGCACAAAAATGACAAAGTTAAAATAGCTCCTTTTTCTGTCTTTTCCTTAATTTATTTGTTTTTTAAAATATTTTGATTTAACATTCAAAGACTAGCGGATAACGGGATAAGGTCTGGCCTTATGCACGCACAGGTAAGAAAAAGGCGTCTATACAGAGATTTTAAATTATAATTCCACTAAAATGAATTGAATCTAGCTACACAGACATACATATATATATATATATTATATATTAATTTAATTTTCAAATTTGGAAAATTGTGTTCAAAAGCTTGCTACCAATATAATACGATGCTGGTTCTAGTGTAATTAAAAACAAGAAAGCTGGTTGTATAATCGGATATTTAAATACTAGATTTTATATAAAACTAGTTCATAATAAGTTTATTATAAGTATAAAATATTTGACAAAAAACATTGAAAATTTCCTCACTGGCCCCGATTTTAATACTCTTGCTGAGATTATTAATATTCATGATCAAATATTTGGTACTTTAAAAACAGTTTTATAATTAGCTTATTATGAACTATTTTCATATAATTTTTTATTTTTTAAATATCAAGTTCAAGGTTAATTTTTAAATGTAAAAAATATCAACACTTGCCTGAAACTGTTTCACGAAATGAGATATATCAGGTTGATACCATTTATTAAAGTGAACTTATAAGTGAGTACTAATTAAATTTTTTTTCCGAAGAGTCTCACCCAAGACCTCCCATGTAATATTTTGTTCACCATTAAATGAATTAATTTCACACCCTTCTACAAGTTCGGACTTTTAGATAAGGCGGAATTCTTTCATGGTATCAGATCACACCCTTCTACAAGTTCGAACTTTTAGATGAGGCGAAATTCTTTCAATGAGCCCTAGCCATTCGAAATATAACAAAAAAAATACAATTAAAAATAGAAAATCTGATCGTGTAACACTATATAAGTTGATATGTATATGCTTAAATTTCTATGCATGATTAAGATGGATAAATACACCACTCATCCACTTGTATTTTCTGCCTAATGTATTGTATAGTCTTATACTACATGACTATTAACATTACAATAATTATCAAAATACGCATGCTTTTTTGGGTCAAAAATAATATTCGTACAATGTATATACCATAATAATTTAATAATGTGACATGCAGTATATATATACGGGTCAAAGACGCATCCTGATAGGAGAATTTGTAGATAATAATATATAATTAATTTCTCGTTAAACCTATCTTAGTTGTATTGTTATGGTAAACTTATTAGGTTAGTTTGAATATTAATCTTGAGTTGTACATAAATTAATGTTTCTTTTTTAAAATGTACAAATACTGTACGAATGATCACGGAACAGAGGACGTAAGATATTTAGAGAGACACCACATGCTCTTTACGTATGCATGATAGTTTTGTTAAAAGAACACAATGGTATATGCATTATCCCCCATTACCATACAATTTCATATACGAATTTATGCTGGACAGTTTTGGTAGAATTTAAAAGAAAAATTCGAATTAGTATGACTTACAGTCTAATTAAGTAATTAATTAAAAGGTCAAAAGCCCTAATTCCAGGCCATCTTTTTGACAAAAGAAAAAAGAAAAAAATATATTATATTCATACAACATGACTTTCATTTTGACATAATACATGAAAAGACCCCTGAACTATCACATTTTGTTTCGAAAGACTCCTAAACTATTTTTTGTTTTAAAAAGCCACTAAAATTTTCATTTCACGAAGTCCTTGGTAACGGAAATTCACGAATTTTGCTAAGTTATTCTAATATTTTTTCATTAAAATATGACAAATCAACCAAATTCAATGTTATTATTGTTGATAGGCGAACATAAGTCAATAAATGGCGAACAAGGATTAAAGCTACATCAAAGATTATGAACCAACCTCAAATCAAGGGTAATCAACAAAGAAAATCAAGTTGGGGTGCATCTACCAATTTTAGAGGTGTATAAAGTGACGAACAACTCCCCGACGAACAACTAATGGGCGAACATGAATTTATGCCCGAGACCAAGAATGAGCCAACTGTATCAATGACGAACAACTTGGTCAAACTATGATACAACAAACAGCCAAGGAGGTGTGTACAAGTGAACAAAGGACAAAGATCCCAAAGCCAAGCTGAACAAAGCCATAAGGCGAGCAACTTCCAAAGTACAACCTCAAGAGGCGAACAACTTTCAGTTGGAGAATCAACAAGATCAATCAAGCCGACTTAGGCGAACAACAATGAGTCCGAGATAAGACCAAAGAAGACTTTGTAACTAAGATTCAGCTTAGATAAGATCAAAGGGACACATGTCAAGCATGCAGGCTAGGGAGACCAAGAGTCTTGGACACCTCATGCTTGCTAGTCTCTATAAATAGTTGTTCTCCAGCTTACTTATATAATTTTCGAATTTCAGACAAAAAATACACACAAACACACCCAAACTCACACATACACGAAACAAGTCCAATCTCGACTACCGAATTTACAAATTCGATAAATCCAAACCCCGATTTACCATTTACGGTGGTAATCAATCACACGTTATTGATTGGTGACGTAAAAACGGATTAAAACAGCCACTAATCCTTACGATTAGATTCGTTCACCAACAATTTGGCGCTAGAAGGAGGGTTCGAACCTTCGGTTTAGTGTGATTACTCAAGAACTTCAAGTTGAAAACTTGAAGATTCAAAGGAAATCTCAAGAAATATTTGAAGATACAAACAAAAGTGTTCTTGGTGTTCTTGGTGTTCTTCAATTTATAAATTTAGAAGTAATTTAAATTGAAATGCCTCAATCAAAAGAGACCCAAGGATCACGTTTGTCGAAAAGAGCATCTCAGACCCGAGCCACGTCGGCCGACCACCAGGACCGTGACCCGAGACATGCGAACAGGTCACAGCATACGGCCATTACACATAACCTCCCCCCTGAGATGGAGGCTTTGGCGAACAACCCCAACGAGTTGGCCAGAACCATTGCTGCTCTCCAGGCCCTCCAGAGGCAACAAGAGCAGGCTAGGCCAACACAAGCAAGGCTAAGGGACAAGTCCCTAGAAGTTGTTAGACCCAGGACCACTAGGGGCGAACAGCGAGAGGTTGATAGTGCCCAAGTCAGACGGAACAAGGGAAAGGCCAAGGTGGTCGATCAACAAGAGGTACAGGCTGAGTCTGGTCGCGGACGAACAACTATGTCTAGCCATGGGACAACACGTTCCAGTGCCCAAGACAGGCTTAGCCAACCCCAACGGGAAGCTGCTCGCCGGGGAGCAGATGATGGGCGAGCAACTTTTGAACAGCCTCGCCCATCAGTCCATGAAAGGCTCTCCCAGTCAGCCTTCAGGCGCTTAGGGCCAAATGCGGCGAACAACATTAGGAGGCAAGCTCAGGAAATGCCCACTCCAAGCGAGGGACTGCGACGAGCAGAAAGGTTAATGCCTTTGCTCGCCGAACAGCCTCCAAGTCAGGGGGCACCTCTTGATGAATTATCAAGCCTAAGGAGGGCTGTGGAGAACATGCAGGGGCAACTGGACCAACAGAGGGGGATGGGAACGACCAGCATGCCATCCTCACCTTTGGCAGCTCATATTTTGAAGGCCCCAATCCAGAAAAAGATTCAATTTCCGGCAAGCATTCAATATGAAGGCATCGCCGACCCCCGGGTCCACTTAACGAAGTATACGGACTACATGGTCTCTGTGGGGGCCAGCGACGCCACCCAGTGCCGGAATTTTCCATTAACATTGGGCGATCGGGTTCACAAGTGGTTTTCATCAATGCCGCCGGCATCAATCCACTCGTTCGTCCAACTAAGTCGAGAATTTCTTTCTCACTTTTCAACGGCGGGGTCATATCTTTCCCAAAAACACCGGCTGTCAGATTTGAGGCAAAATGATGATGAAACTGACCGGGCGTTTATGGAAAGATTCGATAAAGTTTTACTAGAAGGAGAACCGGTGAGCGAAGATACAAAGATCGTCGCTGTGATGGCCGGATTGAAAAAAGGGTCGAAGTTATGGAAGGAGGTACGTCTGAAGTGCCCAAAGACTTATGCCGAGTTCAGAAACCAAGCTGGCATTTTCGTTTCCATGCACGAAGCCCTACAAACAAATTTAGGGGAAAACAAAGCTGATCCTAAGGAGAATAACAAAAAGCCCGTCGGGACAAGCTACAGGGTCCCGAAAAACATGAAAGCATTCACCGAAGGATCGGATTTAAAAGAAAAATTGAACCAAGTATTGACAGTATCAGTTGATACTGTGTATGAAAGTGTAAAGGAGAAAGAGTTGCTTTCTCCACCACGTAAAATCCGTCAGGATACTGGCAAACTCAACCCGAACAAGTATTGTGCCTACCATCAAAGTGTGGGGCATTTTACGAGTGAGTGTAGAGATTTGCTTAAGCAACTCTGGCGATTTTATGAAGAAGGGAAGCTCTCCGATTTCGTCAAAAGGCAACCTGGGAAAAGAGCCCGGGAGAACAACTCAGAAGACGAAGAGGATGGTCAATCCCAGAGAAACAACAGACCCGGGCGACCAGTTCCCAATATGCCAGCCCAACCTTTAGAAGATTTGTTCATGATGGAACCCGCAGGTCCCGCGGGAGGGTGTTTTGATGGACAACCACCTGAATCTAACCGGAAGAGGAAAGCGGAGCTACGAGCGATTGGCCAAGTACAAGAGATGGGAGTTAAGCCGTCTATCATGCAAACGGCAGAATTAACTTTCACTGAAAAAGACCTTGAAGGCGTCTTAACCCCACACAATGATTCGCTCGTAATCTGTGCCAAGATTATGGGGACCAGAGTCCATAGACTGTTGGTGGACACCGGAGCTTACACGAACATCTTATTCAAGAAGACCCTCGATAATCTGGGAGATTATTCGGGTTATGTTCGGAATACAACACATAGAATCGTAGGCTTCGGAAATGCTGTGACAACACCGTTGGGAATTGTAACATTAGCTGTACAACTTGTAACGGCCGATGAACCCGAAAGAAATATAACGAGAATGGTAGATTTCTTGGTTGTAGACCAGGAGTCGACTTATAACGGGTTTCTTGGCCGACCTTTTCTTAATGAATTTAAAGCTGCGTGTTCCACTTACCACTATTGTTTGAAATTTCCAACAGCTAGTGGAACAGACACAATTAAAGGAGACCAACGGAGAGCACGAGAATGCGTCCAACAGCTACGAGCAAAATTTGTACAAATATCCATGATGGAAGCAACAAGTTGTCCCATCGACGAACCGTCAATACTAAACAATATGATGGACATAGACGACCACATGGATGCGGACGAACAACACTTGGACGAGCAAGTGTTGGATGAACAACTCGTTACCATCCGCGAGGAAGCTCCATCTGACGAACAACTAAGAGGTGGTGACGAACAACCTTCAGTGGAGGAAGTACAAACGAACAACAATGGGACGGAGCCAAATGATGATCTTGAACCCCGCCTGGGGGCAGAACCCATGGACATCGAAAATGATTCCAACCCTGAGGAACCCATACTTGATCCCCGTTGGAAGGGACAAAAACGACGAGCGACTCCAGTCGAAGAGCTGGAGGCGTTCAAAGTTAATCCCAACAGCGAAGATCTTGAATTATTCATAGGATCTGAGCTCCCAGAGCCTTACAGATCCCGAATGAAAGATTTCCTCACCAAGAATCTAGATGTCTTTGCTTGGTCTCATGCAGATATGGTGGGGATAGATCCAAAACATGCTTGCCACAAGCTGAATATAAACCAAGCCAGAAAGCCCGTCCATCAAAAGCGGAGGAAGTACGGCCCAGACAAATACCAAGCTTTAAATGAAGAAGTTAAGAAGTTGCTGGACAACGATCTCATCCGACAAGCACTCTGTCCACAATGGGTAGCAAACCCAGTACTCGTGAGGAAACCAAACGGGACCTGGAGGCTATGCATAGATTTCACGGATCTGAATGCAGCATGCCCGAAGGACAATTTTCCTCTCCCACATATCGATCAATTGGTGGACAGCACTGCGGGTCACGAGATGCTAACATTCATGGATGCTTTTGCAGGGTATCATCAAATCCCAATGCATCCTGACGATCAAGAAAGCACAGCTTTTTATACTAACAAAAACTTGCTGTGTTGGAAGAGAATGCCATTTGGCCTCATAAATGCCGGAGCAACATACCAAAGGCTGGTGAACAAGATGTTTGATCAACAAATTGGAGACACGGTTGAAGTCTATGTAGACGATATCGTGGTCAAAAGTCCCAGGAAGGAGGACCACCTTCAACATCTGACTCAAGTGTTCGAAATTCTTCGACACTATAACATGAAGTTGAATCCAAAGAAAAGCAGCTTTGGAGTCCACTCAGGGAAATTCTTGGGTCATCTTGTTAGCCAGCGGGGAATTGAGGCCAACCCTTCAAAAGTTAAAGCCATCCTGGATATGCTACCACCACGTTCGGTGAAAGAGGTGCAAAGACTCACCGGGTGCCTAGCAGCATTAAACCGGTTCATATCCAGGTCAGGGGATAAGTGCCGTCCATTCTTCGAGGCCGTCAAAAAAGGGAAGTTTGCATGGACTAACAACTGTCAAGCGGCCTTCGATCAACTTAAAGACTACCTGGGAGATGTCAAAATCCTATCAAAACCAATCCCAGGAGAAAAGCTCTTTCTATACTTAGCCGCATCAGAAGTTGCCATCAGTTCTGTTTTGGTGCGGGAGGACGGCAAATTCCATCAACCAATTTATTATGTCAGCCAAGCTTTACACGAAGCAGAGATCAAATATGCCCCAACTGAAAAGCTGGCGTATGCTTTGGTTATGAGCGTGAGGAAGTTACGACCATACTTCTTTGACCATCAAGTCGAAGTTCTAACAACTTTCCCGCTCAGGCAAATTCTCCATCGCCCCGACACTGCAGGTCGTCTCTTAAGATGGTCACTAGAGATTAGCCAATTCGGAGTGACCTATGCTCCTCGAACAGCGATCAAAGGGCAAGCATTAGCCGACTTTATAGTCGAACTAACTTTCCCACCAGATCCGACGAGAGGACTTGATCATCCTTGGCATCTCTATGTGGACGGATCATCAACCAACATAGCCTCGGGGGCAGGAGTAGTATTAATAAGTCCAGACAGACAAGTATTCACCTCGGCGATCAGATTTGGTTTCATGGCAACCAACAACGAAGCTGAGTATGAAGCTCTTATTGCTGGTCTCCACCTATCACTCGCAGTTGGTGTCAGACGCTTGCAAATATTTGGCGACTCACAATTGATCGTGAATCAAGTCCGAGGTGAATACGAAGCAAAAGATGATCACATGATTGAATATCAGCGGATTGTTGCTCACCTGATGTCCATGTTGCAGCAAGTTTTCATACAGCAAATTCCGAGGACGAGCAACACTCAAGCAGACGCGCTTGCCCGACTAGCAACAAGTGAAGGCCCCGTAGAGTTGGCAGATATTATAGTTACAAAGATGAAAGATCCATCAACAGTAAGCTATAATGTCAATCAACTCGACGATCAAACCAGTGAAAAAGAAGACTGGAGAACAAGTATAGTCAAATACTTGAAAAGTGGGGAAAAACCAAACAATCCTTTTGAAGCTGCCAAGCTAATAAAGCGAGCCGCCATATATACTCTGGTAGGCGAGCAACTCTTCAAAAGGGGAATATCAATCCCACTTCTCAAATGTTTGCCTAGGGGGCAAGGGCAAGCGGTACTCGAAGAGATACATGCTGGAGTATGTGGAAATCATACTGGGGGGCAAGCTTTGGCATACAAGACAATCAGACAAGGTTATTATTGGCCGACTTTACGTCAAGACGCAATCAAAAAAGCCAAGACTTGCCATCAATGTCAGATTTTTGCCCCAGGTATCCATACCCCGGCTCAAGAACTTGTGTCAGTATACAGCCCATGGCCTTTTGCAAGATGGGGGATGGACATCATTGGTCCTTTCCCGGCTGGAGTTGGAAATGTTCGATTCGCCGTCGTGGCAGTCGATTATTACACAAAATGGGCGGAAGCAGAGGCCATGGTGAATATCACACAGCAGAAGATGATCAACTTTATTTGGAAGAATATTGTCTGTCGTTTTGGAGTTCCACAGGCAATTGTGACAGACAATGGTCCACAATTTGATGGACAAGAGTTGAGAGAATTCTGTACGAAGTGGGGGATCAAGAAACATTACTCCACACCTTATCACCCCCAGTCGAATGGACAAGTTGAAGCTGTGAATAAAATCATAAAGCATACATTAAAAGTGCGACTGGCGGAGAGTAAAAGCAGTTGGTCTACAGAACTTCCGGAAGTCTTATGGGCATACAGAGTTTCTCCCAGGTCTAGCACCGGAGAAACACCCTTTGCGATGGCTTTCGGGACAGAGGCTGTAATACCAATTGAGTTAAAGGCCACTACATTTAGGACGACCAACTTTGATGAACAGGCGAACAACTCTGCTCTAAATGCTGAATGGGATTTGCTCGAAGAAAAAAGGTTGAATGCCGAGCTAAAAAATGCCACATACAAGCAGCGAGCAGAACGTTACTATAATTCCCATGTAAAAGTTAGGGAATTCAGAGTTGGAGATTTGGTTCTAAGAAAGTTGCTCGCCCAATCTCCAGGTGTATTGGGACCAACTTGGGAGGGCCCGTATCGTATAACAGAAAGATACATCAATGGCGTATACGATATTGAGGACATGGAAGGCAAGCCGGCCCAATACTCCTGGAATGCTGTACATCTAAAGAAGTACTATCAATAAAGTTGGGCGAACAAATGTCTTGGGGGGCAAGGGATGCGTATGAGCTGAAGGAAGGCTAAGAAGGCTAAAAACTTGCCTAATTTTTTAAATTTTCTTAAGTATAGATTCAAAAGTTGCTCGGCACATTGTATAGTCTGGTGCTAGTGCTTTTGGTTTTATAAATAGTGTTGCTCGGCAAAAAATATTATAAGCGAGCAAGTTTTAGTTTGTGTTTAAAGCTGTTCGTCAGATTGTATATGATAGTGATGGACAGTCTTACAACACTTGTAATTACTTTGCAATGTAAATATAATAGTTGTTCGTCAAAAAAGGAAAAGTCCAAAAGCTCGAGGTACAAGTCCATTCAAAGGTTGTTCGTTTTACAAATGGACAGAACCTAAGGACCAAAGCCACTTAAAGGTTGTTCGTTTTTCAAAATGAACAGAACCTAAGGCTGAACCCTGATTCCATTGAAGGCAAGTTCAATTCGAACAAAAGCCCAACATTATATGTTATAATTGTAAAGGCATTGATAGAAATGTAAAGGCAATTAACATATATAAGAAAATGAGCGAACATGAGAAAGACGTTCCATTAATCGAAGGCATTAAGCCTCAAAAATAGTACAAGCTGGAAGCAGCCATTACAAGTACTACAAAAAGGAGCGAACAACTATTACAAAGAAAACAGAAAAAAGCTGTCCTAGAACTACTGCTGTTCGGCGGGAGAAGGATCTTGAGGTTGCTCGGCAGAAGGGTCGACAATCATGTCTCGAGCAAGGTCTTCAGCTGCCTTATCCTCCGCCTCTTTAGCAATTTGCTCGTCCGTGGCAGCCGGCTCATCTCCTTGCTCGCCATCATCAACAATCGGTGGAGGATGAGTGATAGAAATACTAGGGTCGAGTTTGTCAAGTTTGACCCCAAGTACTGCCAAATCCGCCAACTGAATCTCGATATTGTTCGGCGGAGGATAGCTCTCTAAAAATTCATTCAGATCTTTGCACATCTCCTCCACCATATCCTTGAAGTCATAAGCATCCGCCGTGCGAATGCTGTCTGCATAGGCGCATATATAACCCAAGTTTGAGATGGGCCCACTCCGAGCTTGAAATTCTTGCTCGGCTTCTTCCCTTGAGAGCATTTCAGACATTTGCTTCTTTAGCCGAGCAACTTCTTCTTCTGCTCCTTCTCTCCTCTTCCTCTCTTCATCCAGCGCAGTCGTTGAGGAGAGCAGCTCAGCCTTTGTATCCTTAAGCTCGCCGGAGATAAGCTGATAGTCCTCAATGCGCTTCTTCTCCAGATTATCAGCCAACTTCAATTGGTCCTTAAGGCGAGCAATTTGCCCATTAAAGTTGTTCGCCATTCTATCTTTTTCCTCTGAGAGCTGACGAATCGAGGCGGCATGATGACGAGCAGTCTCCTCTAGCTCGGCAACCTGAGCCATACCCCTTTGAGCTGAAACGAGGGAGTTTGCAGCTTGAACCATTGATAAGTGAAAATTATCAATGGGGCCCTGAGCGAGGACCGCTTTGTTCAGTGGCCGCGACCATGCCCGAGCAACAAGTTCAGTTGCTCGGCGAACGTGGTCGTCCGTAATATCACGGAAGCTTGTCGGAGTCCTAGAGCAGGCAAACTGGTGAATCAGATCTGCTCGCCCTGGGTAATCGTTGGGCCGGTACCTGCGAACAAAAAGAAGGTCAATACTTGGAAAATTTGGCAAAGGAAAAACTTGTTCGACAAGAAAGCAGAAACTTACTCAGAAAATTTTCGCTCGTCCCGGCCTAAGTATGTGATGTCCTCGGGGCCCCTGGGGGAACCTATATCTTTGCTCGCCTTGCCGGACCTCTCGGTGAGCTCGGCAGATGAACGGCGAACAACGTCCCCTTCTGGGCGAGCATGGCTCGAACCCACCTTCTCCTTCCCCTTGCCAGGGACATCATGGGACAAGGAAGTCCCGTCGGCTTTCTTTAAACGTTTCCCCCCGTGGGGGGGAGAGGCAGGAGGAGAACGGATTTGAATGGGGGGAGCAGCCTGCCTTGGAACCTTGGCCCCCTCGGGCTTGTTCGTCATCTCGAGCATCTTTTGTGGAGGGTCTCCTCTCCTTTTCTTCCCTCGAGTCGGTGCCATTTCGAGAACCCTTTGCTCCAGGAGGGTGTATGAAGGAGGGATGGCAACTGTAACTTGTTCGCCTAAAAAAAAAAAAAAAAAAAAAGAATTAGACGAGCAAGTTATACAAGTTAACGACGAACAAGACTTGAGCAAGGAGTTAGAAATTTTCATACCTGGGGGCACCTCAGCTTGAGCCTCCAGGTGGTGAGGATAAGTCAAGAGGCGAGCAGCTTTTTGGCACCTTGATCGGCAAAGATAGTCAATAGTCCTATCTGCCCGGTTGCGAAGGCCGACCAAGCACGAAGTAAATTGAAACTCCGAGCTCAACTCCTCCTCTTTCGAATCCCACTTGGGTAGACGAGGGCCTGCGAACAAACAAGAAAAGTTAAATTAGAACTACTTAGCCCAAAGGCGAGCAAGAAACAAACTTACGTTTCAGTTTTCCATAGGCTGCTGGAGAATTTATTCGTCCAGGGCCGCCGTGTGGACCAGAAGATGCTCGCCAGTCACCCCCAATCCAGAAGAAGTGTTGCTTCCAGTCACGAATCTTGTTCGGCACTTCTTCTACCATTTTCAACCCAGTCCTGGCCTTGAGATAGTAATAGCCTTCTTCTCCCAAGGGGCAGCTTGTGATTGTCATCAGGTAGTTGATCTCTTCCGCAGTGATCCGATCAACGTACCCCTCCAAGGCGAACAGGCACATGGAGCCCAAAAGGTTCATCCACCCAATTGGAGTAATTTGGGTGATGGCCAAGTTGGTCGCCTCCAGGAATCGACCAACAACGGGTGGGAGAGGCAGCTTTAATCCAGCAATTAAAGTGTGAATGTTGATCGCCGTGCATCCTGGGGGTGGGCGATCAGCTCTTTCCCTCCTCTGAGGAGCCCACATGTGAATATCAAATGGGATTTTATATTCCTTTCGGATGGAGTCCAGTTCATCTTCGCGAACAACACTTTTTATCTTGCTCGCCTGGAATCCAGTTTTCACCTTATCCATTATTTGTCTCTGGGGACGGGGAAAGCTGTTCGCATATCGTTCAGTATATGCTCGCCATTCAAATAGACGAGCAACCCCTGCTGGGATCTCATTTTCCCGCATCCTTGGGGAGGGGAAGTTAATGCTCTCCAAGAACTCGCGAGTGAGTTCGTTAAGGTCTGGATCTCTAGATTCGGCAGAAGACGAAGAGCTAACGTCCAAATTGTTGTTCGCCGCAACTACTAATTCTCTCCCAGATGGGCCCGCACCGGTGTCCTCCACAGAGCGAACAACTGAATCCACGTGATGATCCGACGCCGAAGAAATCTCGAGAGGAGGTTGATCGATGGGGACCGCAACGGGAAAAAGGGGATCTAGGGTCTCCTCAGCTTTATTGCTCGATTGCGAAGACATAGAAGAGGAAGAAAAATCCGAACGGTGGTAGAAAGAGTTGCAGACGGCGGCGCTATCCCGGAGAAGACGGTGGAGCTCGTACCCACACGGCGGCGATGGCGTTTTCGAGAGAAAAAATAAAGAAGAAGATAGGAGAAGAAGAATAACTACCTGGGAGTTGAATTTTGAGGCCAAATACGGTGGAACGGACGCCGGAAAGCTCGAAATCGCCGGAGGAAGGAAGGATTCGCCGGAGCACTATTGCAAGAGGGGGAAAAGTGGGAAAATTTTCAGTTTTCCCACTATTTATACCCCAAGCAAAAGCGGGGTCCCAGACGAAACTTCCCAAAAGCCCTGGGGCCAAATTGAGAGAAAACGGGGTAATTTCCGTATAAGTTCAAAAATTCAGGGACCTATATGTAATTATAGAGGCGCGTGGCCTCGGGATTGCTCGCGCGTGGGCGGCGCACAGCCATGCCGCCCACGTCATCTTCGTACAACTCCCAGACCTTGGGAAGACGAAACGACAGACCATACGTTGCTCGCCCAAGCCAATGATGTTCGCCCCAACCCTCGTCATTTTGATATCCTAACTATAGTTGCTCGCCACAAAGTTGCTCGTCTGGGGCAACATATAGCCAGGATAGGGGGCAATTGTTGATAGGCGAACATAAGTCAATAAATGGCGAACAAGGATTAAAGCTACATCAAAGATTATGAACCAACCTCAAATCAAGGGTAATCAACAAAGAAAATCAAGTTGGGGTGCATCTACCAATTTTAGAGGTGTATAAAGTGACGAACAACTCCCCGACGAACAACTAATGGGCGAACATGAATTTATGCCCGAGACCAAGAATGAGCCAACTGTATCAATGACGAACAACTTGGTCAAACTATGATACAACAAACAGCCAAGGAGGTGTGTACAAGTGAACAAAGGACAAAGATCCCAAAGCCAAGCTGAACAAAGCCATAAGGCGAGCAACTTCCAAAGTACAACCTCAAGAGGCGAACAACTTTCAGTTGGAGAATCAACAAGATCAATCAAGCCGACTTAGGCGAACAACAATGAGTCCGAGATAAGACCAAAGAAGACTTTGTAACTAAGATTCAGCTTAGATAAGATCAAAGGGACACATGTCAAGCATGCAGGCTAGGGAGACCAAGAGTCTTGGACACCTCATGCTTGCTAGTCTCTATAAATAGTTGTTCTCCAGCTTACTTATATAATTTTCGAATTTCAGACAAAAAATACACACAAACACACCCAAACTCACACATACACGAAACAAGTCCAATCTCGACTACCGAATTTACAAATTCGATAAATCCAAACCCCGATTTACCATTTACGGTGGTAATCAATCACACGTTATTGATTGGTGACGTAAAAACGGATTAAAACAGCCACTAATCCTTACGATTAGATTCGTTCACCAACAATTATGATCGATTTCCAATAAAAAATGTGTCTCTAATGGATTTTCAGTAAGGGTCTTATGAAACAAGAGTTATATACTTTAAGAACTTTTTGAAACAAAAAAATAGTTTAGGGGCCTAATAAAATAAAAATGTATAGTTTAAGGATTTTTTAAAACAAAAATTAGTCCATGGGCTTTTTAAAACAAAATTGGATATAGTTTGGGGCCTTTTGATACATTTTGCCTTTTATTTTTTCAAATATAAATAACTTTTATAATATAAAAAATTGCAAAACAAGAGAAATCAGAAAAATTATTTACAATAGTTAGAGATTCGACCTGATGATCATAAGGACTAAGGAGACACCCTAACTAATAAGTCAAATCATGGACTTCCCTACAAGCAAGTTGAACCATGCAATTAAACACTATGCTGCTAAAGTATAGCTCTATACTCCATTATAAGTGGAAATGCAATATGCTTCTCAAAATATCTCTATTTTTCGTGTCTTAATTAATAATGGTAAAATCATAATTTCCAGGGTTTTCAAGTATGAAATATTAAATATCCTTCCATTTCTCTATTGCCCCCATATTGTGTAACATTTTGTAGAATGAAAATCTATCTTCACCAGAGTCATCAATTAAAAAATGAGACATTATAAATTTTGTGTGTGACTATTAATATTAAATGAACTAATTAATTAAATTTGAGAGAATTGTATAAGTTACACAAATTAATTTCCAAATTTTATTACAAAAGGAAACTGCATGGAATTGAGGTTACATATGATATCGCTAGTGTTGGAACATTTCCTTCGAATCTTCAATTATTCCACTTAAGAGTCTCCAAAAAAGTATTTTGACTCGAATCTATTGTAATGGAAATCCCAGACAGCTTTTTCTGTTTTTTTTTTTTTTTTAATTTTATGTCAATCAATAAATATGTTAATAAAAAATATTTTTCTGGATCTGAGACTCTGTATAACTAGTTAATTTAAAGACAAAGTATAGAGTGAAACTGGTTTATACATAAATCATCGAAGGGTATTAGTTGTTTTAATTGAAGAATATTAGTTATATTTTCTAAAGAGTATTACTGATTTACACTAAAGAGTCTTAGTTGTTCGGTGAAAATGAACTAAGACTCTTCATTGTAAACCAGTATTACTCTTTAGTAAAAATAACTAATACTCTTCAGTGAAAACAACTAATACCCTTCAGTAATTCATATATAAATCAATTTCATTCCATACACACTCTAATTTAAAGCATTGAACATGAAACTATATTTTCAGGATTTTAAGATTAGTTCTATCAATTAAATACATATGAACAATATGTATTTACATCTTGGAATTTCTAATTATATGAAGGAAAGAAATATTATAGATAAATTTTCAATTTTATAAAAAGGAAAGGAAAGAAAGAATATATAAGAACAAATTGACAATAAAGCTACTATAATAATATGTAGATATTAAAAGTGAATGAAGTGAGTGATCTAATAATTAAAATTGAATAAATTATACACATAATTAATTGATTATGAAATAAAACGAAGTATATATTTTAAGATCACAGGATTATTCTGATTAAATAATAAATAAAAAAGATTATTTGAAAATGGAATGGAAATTCCCAAAATCAATATTTTGACAATTCCACAATTAAAATAGTTAATTTAAGTGAAAGAATTACATCTCATTTAACTGTCCGATCTTATATATAGATATATAGATGAGAAATTAATTCATTTATTCAATTTTCCTTTACACTCTCCCTAGCTCACTCGTCGGTTGAACACTGTCATCTAAAAATTTAAATTTATAGAAACGTGTAAAATTAATTCATTTATTTAATATCCCTCTACACTACTTATGAGAAAAGAAGTCAAGAAAAATAGCTAATTATGTAAACGATTCCAATGATGATTAATTTTGTTTTATTTCAAAGAACTCGTTGAAATTTATGGGAATGAAAGCCAACAGATAATAGACTAACTGACAAAATCAAGTCGGCTTCAACTTAAAGGGGGTCTTAATCATTTTTTTAATGGCTCATACTGTTAAAGATATTTTACTGATATTGGAAAAAAAAAATGTTCCCACTTTATTTAATTCATTACTATTCAAAAGTAGTAACCATATATATATTATAACTTACGTATTTATGATCTTTATTTGTTATTTTAGAGAGTATGGTAAGAAAGCATTTTCTGACTAATATGATTAATTAATTAACTCCAAGATCTAGAGGCTTTTGCATGAGATGTCCTCTCTTACTTTCGTATATGAATTATATTTCCTTTTAAAATATGATAGAATTGAAATATCACAAATATGTAGGTCATATAATATATAAAATAAATATATTTTATATATAAAATTGTGTCATCCAAATTACAAACAATGTTTTTACATGGTTCTTGAGTTCTAATGTTTGAACAAATATCTAACTTGTAAAATCATAAAATAAAGTGACTAATAAAAATCTCTTAAAAGTTAAAAGTAAGAAGTCATGAATTGATCAAACGTGAAAATAAATAATCATTCCGTGTAAAAAAAATATGTCCAGCTTCATCGGTTCATGTATCAAAAGTATGCAAATTTTTTATGAAAATAATTATTTTATTATTATCCACCAACCATCACTTAATTACGTGTAGATTATTGATTTTATACTCACACCAATTATTGTATTAATAAATGAATCCCACAATATCCCACGGATATTTTTACTTTGCTTTATTACTAGGTCTTTTATAGAGGTTTTTTTTTGTTGGACGAGATATACGGGTAACGTAGTTGTTCATAGATTAACTTCTTTTGGTCTCTCTGTTGATAGATTTTTTTTTTCTTCTAGAATTTGTTTTTCTTTTTATATTGTTGACGTTATTGACGTCGATTGAGGCATATTATTTTTTACATTGTTGTTTTTTCCTTAAAAAAAAGTGACTAGAAGGCTAGGTAACAGGTAATCACAAATCAGAGTATCAGACAAAATAGTCCAATGAAAAAGTAGTAAGGGTTGGATAGAGTTCGAATCTTGGAAGAAAAGAATTTGTGTTGATGTGGGCACGTGTAAATTACTAATTCTTATACTTAATATATTAATGTGCATATATATAACTATATAATATAATGTGGAATATATACCTCTAGAAAAATCATCCCTCATTTTATTTGTTTTCACCTTTTCTTTCTCATTACATGTCCTTTCACACTGTCTACCCTATAGTTAATTGGGATAATAATTAGTATATTTGTAAGAAAATATATATGTGTGTGTGAACAAACATATATTAATTAAATGACATGATAATGTTTGATTAAATTTAATTAGAATTACATAATACATTTTAGAGTTTTTCAATTATAACCCATATATATTTACCTACTATTATTTTTAAATAAAAATACTGTTAAAATTTACATAAAAAAATCATATATACTTACTTTACCTAGCTACATTTTAATAACAAAATAAATAATGACTTTAAGTTTTTATGTGATCTCTAATGGGTGTGATATGTGATGACATAATCATATCGTAAATTCATAATAACAATTTGATAATTAGATTCAAACAATAAACTTAATTATGGGAAAGGTGTGAGTTACTAAATATTTGGCTCGATATTTTTGTTAGGGAAAAGACGAGTAAATTCTAAGAATAGCAATACATGTGACTAAAGAGATCTTTAGGGGCACATTATATATAACATATATAATCCTATGAATATACAAACACGATTATAAGCCACATAATCTGCATTTTGCAATGAGGACGAAGTTGTGAAAGATACAAGCCGAAAAATAAATAAAATATAATAAATAGGAATTTTAGTGGAATCACTTTTTAGATAATAATGATTACGAGGAATAAAATCGACTTGAATATTATAGGTAAGTACCATGTATGGCGTGTCTCATTTTTAGATGTGTTCCCATTCTATTTTTATTTGCATCTTCACTTATAAGTGTGAGTGTATAGCTTTTCAAATTATTTATCAAATTTCCTTTGCATTTTTGTTTTTTTCTTCTTTTGTTATGGTTAAGTTATTGTTTGAGGCAAAGTGTTATGTGAATGATATTCATCATAACCAAGGACGGAGCTTAGTTAGGGCTGGGCTGGGCTGTAGCCCAGTCGACTTTTAGAGTTAGCCAGCAAGAATCGAACTGGTGACCTTTAAAGAAGAGAGAAAAACCTTAATCATTGAGGCACAACTACTTATATTAAAAGAAAATTGACTTTTAATTTTTGTACTGTATTATTTTAGACTTCCAGCCCGCCCTAAAAAAAAATTCTGGCTCCGCCCTTGATCATAACTACTATTGTAAACAACAATTTACTAATACATTTAATAAAATTAACTAATATCCTTCAACTAATACCTTCAGTTGAAACAATTAATACCATTCGAAACTGATAATTTTAGTGCAGTTCACTAATACATTTAATGAGATTAACGAATACCCTTCAAACCAATTTTATCGTGAATATTATTCCCATAATACCTTCTGTAAGTTTAATTTAATAATTATAAATTGAACTTATCGACCTTATGTCATCCCATGCACGCGCAGTTTGCGTGATAAAAATTTCCACACAATATGCATTGCTCAGCTGCGTTACCAAACGTCTAGCATTTTGTCTAAGGCCATTTTTGTTTTATTGTTTGAGGGAAAAGAAAATTATGCCCTGTAACCCTTATTATAATGTCAATATTGATTAAACTCCATTCTCAAACGATATTAATTGTTTTATTAAAATATTTTGATTGATCAGTATTAATTGTTTTTATTTAAAAATATTAATTATTTTTATTAAATTCTTTTACTATTTTTTTTCATTAAATATTTGATTGTTTACCGAGAGAGTACGTAGTATGAATTAATAGATGTTAATTTTCAAAATTCTCTTATCTATTTAATAATTATTAGTTATAAACTATGTTGCATGTGTAGGGGGCATGACTGCGAGTGCAATACGATACGGATTCGGGGATACGATGTTTTAAAAATTGTAGGGTGCGATTCGTCGATGATACATCTGTTTATTTATATTTTATTATATATAATACTTAAAAAAATATAATTTTAAAAATATTTTAAATTAAATATATGTAATTTACATTTTCTCTAACATAATAAGAATATTCAATAATTTAGTATAATTAAGTAACAAAATATCAATTCAAGTTTCATTAGTCCAATATATCCGTCATAATAGTGAATTGAATTTAAAACAAGTGTCACATTGTCAACTTAAAATTACGTTACATTATAAAACGCAATTTAAATAACATATTTAATGTCTAACAAGTATGATTCATTTGGAGGATTACGAGTATCCGTTAATAGGATTCGCCATGTGGAGAATCGAATTCGCAGATTTAAGAATCTCACCCCTTTTAAAAAACGGGTACAAATTCGATACTGCATTTATGATATTTTTAAAAAGAATAGGTGCATCATAGGTTATATACACTTATATTAATATTTTTGCACATCTAAGCAATTCATGATCAATAAATTAAACGAGTTGGGCCTATACATACCGGCCTACACAAAAAAACAAAATAATATTAATAACTATATACGCTGTCGCGCGTAATCAAAATTTGCTATCCAAGTTTTAATTTTTTTTTCTTATTAATGAAATTATTTTAATAAAATCACGTGAAACACCTTATTCTTTGAAATTATAATATCCAAGTGACAAGGAAGAAAAGATGTTCCCTACTATAGGAGACCAGCATGTATATAATATTGTTTTTTTTTTCTTTTTAAAAAAACTATATATTTTCATTTATACACTTGGTCCCTTGCTACTTTACACGGACATACATACGTTCTACAATCTTCATGCAACAATTAAATATATACTTACAATGTTTTTACAATATATATATATAATACCTATATATATTAATAATATAAATTATAAACATAATAAAATCTACTATAATTTAATTCTTAATTACGAATCTCCAATAGTTACTCATAAAATAGTCTTTTTATTCACGTGGTTTAATGCGATATGTCGGAGAGTATTATGAAATTTTCTAGGTTGGTTTTTAATAAAATGATCGTTAATGGAAAATTCGTTTCACATATTTTTTATAAACGATCATTTTATTAAAAATTGATTTCAGAAAATTCTGTAATACCCTCTAATATATTGCATTAAACTATATAAAAATAACAGGACTATTTTTAGGGACGGGATGGTATATATTATAGCATGATCAGTATCAAAAAAAACATAATTAAGGATTAAAAAAATCTGATCACTTTATAACCAAATTGCATGTGGAGATACAAATGAAGTAGTAGCATATAGTTTCAATGAATAAGCTGTTTTCTTGTTCACATATGCTTTAATTAAAATAGAATTTATTAGTACAATTTATTAATGTGAGAAGGACCACTTATGTATTAATTAGGTAGCCCCATAGAATCTATTTAGTATTAATTCGATAGTGCTTAGAGGAACCTCTCACTTAAATTGGACGACCTTAAATGGCTAAATCGCATTAATCGGCCTTATAAATTAAATAAAATAAAATAAATCTTTCAAGACAAGAAGAAAAATAAAGAACTCATTAATTCATTCTCAGGAGATTATTGGGTTTAACCAATGAGAAAAATCGATCTTTTTTCCCAACTTATACATTGGGGACGAGAATAAAAGTTTTTTTTGTCCCATAACTTATAGAGTGTCCGATTTTAATTTCAAAATTTTGACTCTTCAATTTTGATCCCATAACTTCTAGGGTAGGTTCAATATTGGTCTCATTCTCGTGGAGATTTTTTTTGGGTCTAATAAGGCCGATTAATTTTGGTCCTAAACTTTTTACTCTTTAATTTTTGTCCCATAATTGTTCAATTTTTTTCCCAGGCTGAAAATACAAAAACAACGTTGTTTCACTACAAAAAAAACACTGTTTAGCGACGGAATTTGCGACGGAAAATCCGTCGCAAACAGTGTTTTGCGACGGAATTTGCGACGGACACGTGTCCGTTCCTAAAACAGCCGTAGCTAATTTTTGCGACGGATTTTGCCGTCCGTCGCAAATTAACGACGGATAAAACCGTCGCAAAATTGGCGGGTCAAACCCGACCGGGTCGCTCAAAATTTGCGACGGACAGTAGTCCGTGGCAAATTATTCGGGTCGGGTCAACAATATTTGCGACGGCAATAGTCCGTCGCAAATATTTATTAAAATTTTTTTATTTTTTTCAGTTATAATTTGCGACGGACATTTTTCCGTCGCAAATTAAAAATTTGCGACAGAATTTGGCCGTCGCAAAATACCGAGCCTATACAAAAAAAAATGTGGCTCGCGTGGTTCGAGCCGGGGCGGCCGGGGCGGGCGCGGACCACTGGGCCACCGGCCCATAGCTTATTATAGGCGGCCCACCTTCTATATTAGTCTTATTGGGCCTTGAACAATTAATCCAAATTTGCGCCCAAGGGGAATCGAACGCGCGACCTCTTGTGCATGTGGAGGGGGCGCGCGCCACTCGGACACGTGCTACTTTCGTTCATTTTTACGTAATTAATTGTATATGTATTCAAATTAAGTCTTTTTTTTTATAATTCACTAAATTAATTTCTTTTCGTATCTAACTTGTTTATAAAAATATTTTGCCCAACTATTTTTTTATTTCGTAAAATTATTTATTTTGACAATACGTACTTTTATAATTCGTTCATTTGTACACAATTAATTGTATATGTATCCAAATTGATTCTTTTTTTTTTCATAATTCACCAAATTAATTCATTTTCATTTCTCACTTGTTTTTATAAATGTTGTGGCCATTTAATTTTTATTACTTTGGTAAAATTATTTATTTCGACTCCCGCTTAAATTTATAATTCGTTCATTTGTACGCAATTAATTGTATACGTATCTAAATTGACAAATTTTTTTCCTTGTGCATGCGAACACGCGACCTCTTGTGCATGCGAAGGAGGCGCGCGCCGCTTGACCATGAGCCTTCTTTTATTCATTTTTATGCAATCAATTTTATATGTATTCAAATTAATTCATTTTTTTAATAATTCATCAAATTAATTCCTTTTCGTTTCTAACCTATTTATATAAATGTTGTGCCCAACTTTTTTTTTTTATAAAATTATTTGTTTAAAAAAAAAATTTTTATAATTCTTTCATTTTTATGCAATTAATTGTATATGTATCCAAATTGAATTTTTTTTCATAATTCACCAAATTAATTCCTTTTCGTTTCTAATTTTATTTATATAAATGGCGTGCCCAACTTTTTTGTTTTTGTAAAATTATTTATTTCAACGTGTAGATTTATAATTCGTTCATTTTATACACAACTAATTGTATATGTATTCAAATTGAGTCTTTTTTTTTTCCATAATTCACCAAATTAATTCCTTTTCGTTATAGCTTGTTTATATTGTGTGCCCAAACTTTTATTTTGTAAAATTATTTATTTCGACAATACATAAATTTATAATTCGTCCATTTCTACGCAATTAATTGTATATGCATCTAAATTGACTCATTCTTTTTTCATAATTCAAAAAATTTATTCCTTTTCTTTATGTTGACAATGCGTAAATTTATAATTTGTTCGTTTATACACAATTAATTGTATTTGCGACGCACGTGTTTGTCGCAAATTATTTAATTACTTTTTTAAATTTCAACTTTGAAATTTGAGACGGACATTACGTCGCAACTTTCCGTCGCTAATTTTAAATTTGAAATTTGCGACGGACATTCCGTCGCAAATATCTCGGGTCAAGACCAGGTTGGATCTCCAAAATTTGCGACGGACACGTGTCCGTCGCAAATTATTTAATTAATTTTTTAAATTTCAACTTTGAAATTTGAGACGGACATTCCGTCGCAAATGTCCGTCGCTAATTTCAAATTTGAAATTTGCGACGGACTTTCCGTCGCAAATAAGTCGGGTCAAGACCCGGTTGGATCTCCAAAATTTGCGACGGACACGTGTCCATCGCAAATTATTTAATTACTTTTTTAAATTTCAACTTTGAAATTTGAGACGGACATTCCGTCGCAAATGTTCGTCGCTAATTTCAAATTTAAAATTTGCGACGGACGTTCCGTCGCGAAGCGGATCTCCAAAATTTGCGACGGACATGTGTCCGTCGCAAATTATTTATTTTTTTGTTTTAATTTTCACTTTGGAATTTGAGACGGACTTTCCGTCGCAAAACCCAAGAATTAGCGACGGATGGATAAGTCCGTCGCAAATTTTTAGAATTTAAGACTAATGGTTAAAATCCGTCGCTAATCCGTCGCAAAATACTAAAATTAGCGACGGATAAGGTGTCCGTCGCAAATTTCCGTCGTTAATCAGCGAGTTTTTTGTAGTGTTTCTTACCATGCATGGCTCACGTGCCGACAAAATTGGAGGTTTCCGTTCACCACATTGACATGGCTACGAAATAACTTTTTTTTTTAATTTCACTCCACTAAATAAACTAATAAAAATAAACTAAAACTAAATTAACCTAAACTAAAATAAACATAGTATTCTTCACCAACCTCTGTAACATGTGTGGTTCATTTTACCCAGACAACGCAACTCTAATCCCTCTTGCCTCTCCCTGCCCTCCACCCCCACTTTGTAGGTTAATTTTTCTCATATTTCCAACCACAAATTTTGCGACCACATCTGTGATGGTACCAAAAGCCACAAATTCGGCCGTATGTGAGTTACGCATGACAAAAGAGGACATCATTTTTGTATTTTTTTAGCGAAAATAGAACCAAAATTGGACAAACCATAGTAGTTACAGGACCAAAAATGAAGAGTCAATTTTTTGGGACCAGAATTAGATACTTGATAAGTTATGAGACCAAATAACTTTTTTTCTCCATTGGGGCCGTTACTTTAAAGTATCGTTAAAATTTAGGACAATTTTGATCAAAATCACTCTAATTCGGGTTGAGTGTCACCTGGCCATTGCTTTTGGCCGGATTTGGAGCATGTGACATTTAGCTTGTATTAGGGCGGTTCTAGCCAAGTTTAATTTAAATTTGTGATAATTAATCTTTAAATGCAAGCCCTACTTAATAAAATATTGTGTTAATTTTGTTATCAGGTATAAAATAGTGTCTTAAAATACTATTATCCCCAATTAATATGCATATTTTTAATATTTCGATACAAGAATACCAGAGACATTTCATGCTGGAAAACTCGAGTTAATATTATAATTTTTTTAGGGGATTGTGAGGGTAAAAACAGTAAAAATTAATTAAAAGCTTGATAGACAGAGGCTAATTTTCAGTAATTAAGGCGCCTCACAGAAATGGCCTACAAATATAGGGATTTAAATTTTCTTTTGACTTTTATTTCAACCAAAAATATTAGTATGGAATATCCTTTTAGTTTAAAGGTTAATTCGATATAAATTCACAAATTTTAAGCTCAATATTAATTTAATCAGAATTTTCTAAATTATAATATAAAATTTCTAATCTTAAGTTTTCAATACTTGCTTCAGAGATCAAATTTTATTTAAACTAATTATCATTTTAGCTATTTTTACCAATTTCCTTTCCTTTACCACAAACATATCCATAAAGAATACTTTTTCACCGTACCTTTTAATTCTTCCATCTTTCTTCTTAATTTTATTGAGGTTAAATATACTAAAATATTATATCTTCCTTAATTTCATAAAAAATAATTCTAAAATGACAATTGATATGAAATAATCAAGATCCATTCCAGAATTCACTTTCAAATATATATTATTACACACATTTGTGTAGTTAATTTTATAAGCGGGGTTCCCCACAAATTTTCAATTTATTTATTTTAGGAGGATTTAAACCTCAAATTCGTTTAAAAGACTCACCTCTAATTAAAAGTAGTTGAAATTTAAATCTAAACATTAATTTAAATATTGAAATATTGTCGTAAGTCTCTATCTTAAAATATTCGTACCATAAATTTTTTTTAAAACGTTTATAAACGCAATTAAATGAAATTAAAATTAGACATCTTATTAACCACAATTAAATATCAATTAAGAACAAATTCTCATTGTGGAAATTTAGCAGTATAGTACAGTCACATGAAGTGACAAAGTCAAAAATTCCATGACAACTTGATTGGACAAATTAATAAATAAACAAAATTTCCCAAAAATTCAAGAAAAACATTTTCCACACATAGAGAAATAATCCAAGTCAAAGTGTCAAAACTTGAAGCCCTCACTCGCTAACTAAATAATATTTCTATAATACTTCCAATCCCCATTCCCCCATTCACCTTTATTTAATAACTCAATTAATTAATTAAATAAATAAACAAATATTGCGGCTTTCCTTTCTCTCACATGCTTCCACCATTTTCAAACCTCTCCTATCCCATCTATATAAAGCCCCTCCCCCCCATTATCCTCTTGTATTACTCCACCCCACCCCACCCCCTGTCTATATCTACATCTGTATCTATATATCCATCATCAACTTTTCTTGTGCAAATCAATTTTCTAGAGAGAGAAAGAAAGTAAGAAAGATGAACACCCAAGATGGTAAAGTTTGTACGAATTACAGCCAAAGTGATGAGGAGTCGTTGGATTTGCGACGAGGCCCCTGGACCGTTGATGAAGATTTCACTCTCATCAATTATATTGCTCATCACGGTGAAGGCCGGTGGAATTCCCTTGCTCGTTGTGCAGGTAATTATTTATTATTTTTGATAAAATAAAATTGTTTTCTTTTTAGTTAAGTGTCCGTACAAGAAAAGAATAGTGCTAGAAGCCAATATGAATAAAGTGGTGGAATTTACGTGTGAAACTTTACCAATTAAAGTTTGTTCTTATTTTTCTTTAAAAAAAATTCATCTATTTTAATAATTTAGGATTAATTATAATCTTGTGCAATGGTGGATCTTAATGTACAGCCCAGATTGAAAATTTGATTTTTTTCTTCCAATCCACCCTAATTTTTTTTCATGGCTCCGCCCTTAATCTTGTGCAGGACTGAAGAGAACTGGAAAAAGCTGCAGATTGAGATGGTTGAATTACTTGCGCCCCGACGTTCGTCGAGGAAACATCACGCTCGAGGAACAACTCTTGATTCTCGAGCTCCATTCCCGTTGGGGAAACAGGTAATTAAATTAAAAAAAATTCACATCAGTATGATATTGCGTGTTGAAATGAGACACGCAGCCGCAGGTGATGTATGTATGAGTTGGTTTTTTCTGAATTTGAGTTCATACGCTCTCTCCTTCTCAAGTATCATTATTATATATATAAAAAAAATTGATTTTTATTTTTATTTTTAGACGGTGATTGTTTTGAAAAAAAATGAGTTTTACATGATTAATTAGTTTCATTTTTTTTCTTCCCGCTGGGGAAACAAGTAATTAAATTGAACCAACTCCCCAATTAAATTTAAAATCTCCGCATCAGTATGATATTGCGTGACGAAATGAGGGTCTAAATTTTTAATTTAATTTAATTTAATTACTTAGGTGGTCGAAAATAGCTCAGCATTTGCCGGGGAGAACGGACAACGAGATCAAGAACTACTGGCGGACACGTGTCCAAAAGCATGCGAAGCAGCTGAAATGTGACGTGAACAGCAAGCAATTCAAGGACACCATGCGGTACCTATGGATGCCGAGACTAGTCGAGCGCATCCACGCCGCCGCCGCCGCCGCGGGACCCACCGCCGGAGCAAACTCCTCCACCGCCGCTTTCACCACGAATATTCTCCCCGAAAACTCGAGCGCCGCCGCGTCGTCCGACTCGTTCGGGACGCCGGTTTCGGATCTAACCGAGTGTTACAATAATTACCCGGTGAAGAATAATAATAATGGTAATAATAATAGTCAGGATTATTATCCGGGGAATAATAGTAATAATAATAACAGTAACCAATTGGCGTACGGGGATCAAACGCTAACGAGCCCAACGGGGTACTTTAATCAAGGGCTGGGATTCGTGGAGGGGTGGATGGACGGCGGAGATGTGTCGGACAACTTGTGGAACGTTGATGACGTGTGGTTCTTACAGCAGCAGTTCAACAACAATGCTTGAGATTGATGTCATTGAATTCTTAACGTTTATTTCTTAGCAATATGTTTGTATTCTTTTTTTTTTTTTTTTTTTGTGGGGGTTAGTTAATTAAAAACATTGTAACTTGATTGTGAATGATTAATTAACATCAAGCTCTAATAGTAAACATTTTTCACTTTTGTTTGGTTTTAATTAAATATTCTGAGGTATATATTAATTTCATGTTGTTAAAGTACTATTGATCGATCGCCAATGAAATATTCTAAAATTGTAACTTGATTGTTAATTTGATTGTCATGTCAAGTGTCTTTATTCCTCTTCTAGTAAATATTTTTCTTTTTTATTAATATATTTGAAATGTATCTTTTTTTTTTTTTGACGGGATATTTGAAATGTATCTAATGGTGTAAAAAAAAAGAGATTCTACACTATTGTGTAATAAGAGATCTCGTCTGAACTATCACTCTTTTGGGTTTTTAGTTTATTTTTTAGTTATGTGTAGACTTTTTATTTATTTATTGGACTTTTTTTTAGCTCACCTTTGAATTGAAAATACACATGTTACTATGAGTTGGTCTTTTATGAATTTGAGTTCACATAAACTTTTTTTTTAAAAATATTATTGTTATATATTACTTTAAAAAAATTAATTTTTAGACAATGATAGTATGTATGTCTAACAATATTACTTGAAAAAATCGAGTTCACGTGAACTATGTTCACACAAACTTTTGTCTAAGTATAATATCAAATGTTCGCCCCTTAAATAAATTTTTATGTCATCATAAATCACGGTGAAATATCTAGAAAATCCATTATTTATTCCTTATTTAGTTAATTGTCTCAATGTGGCATGGAGTGGTATAGATGACGATAAGTGATGCAATCCACAAGTAATTAATGGAATAAATTTGAAGGATTAGGAGATGTTAACATGTAGCACAAGATTAATTAAGATTTACTAAAAAAATTATATATAAAAAAAAGGAGAGAGAGAGAGAGAGGTGTGCATAATTGATCCCACTATCTTTATAAACTCAAATGTCATTGTTGCTTGTTATTTTAATGTTATTATATAGTTGTGGAATTCTGGGAACATAGCCATTGGGGCCTGAACCAGATGAAAGCCCTCCATGCTTTATTTTTTTCAGTTCTAGATTAAGGAAAAAAGGTAATGCAGCAATGATTTAAGGGCATAGAATATTCTGAATTTTATATTCCAATATTATTTGTAATTATAAAAAAGACATCCATTAGTATAGTCTTATCATCTTAATGAAATGCCACGTGAGTGTCTCACAACTCTACACATTATAATTCATTAGCCTGTTTACATGAGTTGTTACGTAATGGAAGTATTATTTAAAAAAATTAGAAGAAATTGACAATAAGTTAGATAGATTGGATTAAAAAAAAAGGAAGTTATAGATCATTAATTTAATAGTTGCACATACATAAAGATGCATTAATGTAAGTACTCTAAAATTCAATAGAAGACTTTTTGTAATTAAATGTCAAATATTTTATTGTACTACAAGTAGAATACTCCCCCCAATTTAAAATGAGTAATGTTTTAGGGTAGATTTTTTGTTTCAAAATATTTGATATTTTACTTATTTTTCAATTTATTTCCTCATTACACCCCTGAACAATTCCCAAAAAAAAAATAAAAAATAAAAAATCACTCATATTGCAATTTACTTTTGATAAACTTATTAGGAGTAAGGAATATGATAAAATTCTCAATAAATCATGAGGATATATTTCAATATACACTCATTTTTCATTTAACCAATAAATGTTAATACACCACTCTTTTTTAATTGGAGGGAGTATATTGTAAAATGTTTTTTTTTTTATGGTGTTAAAAGTAATGCACTTTATTTTAAAAGTGGATAACATTAATATTAACAAGTGGATGCACGATAACACGATTTCATACAAAATTTTATCTTTTTCATGATATATTACCAACACACTCATAAATAAGACAAAGTCTCATATGCACCAAGTGCACGGTGCACTCACTCAACAGTTAATATTGTATACACTAAAAAATTACTCTCAATTACACTGAAAACTGATTTTCAATGTAAATTTTTCAGTGTAATTGAGATTAACTTTTCAGTGTAATTGAGAGTAACTGTTTAGTGTATACAATATCAACTGTTGAGTGAGTGCATCATACACAAAATGCATAAGAGACTTACTCAATAAATAATATCCATGCCATCTTTCCACATACTAAATAATCTTCCTACTATATTTATCCTCTTATTAACAAAAATTTGGCTAAAACTCATGCATGAAACGTTAATATTTTAGTCGGTTTTATGATACTAATTAAATAATATTATAAAAACATAGTAATAAATGATTTCATGCAAAATTTTGAATTGCGATGGTGATATTTCATACTTGCTACACCTGATGAACGGGGACCATCAATCTCTAGCCCAAAAAAGACACATCTAAAAAAAGTTCTTGAAATTAAATTGGACGGCAACCAAAAAAATAAAAAGAAACTAAAACGTGATGGAATGGAAAATAAATAAAAGAAATCGATGTACATAAGAAATAGAAATAAATAATTTACATATATATATATATATATATTGAGCTTATATAATATAGTGAGAGAGAGAGTGGCGGCGGGAATTTTTGTAGGCCGCGTGCTTTTTAGAGAGAGAAGCCACCAGAAGAAAAGTGGTCCCAAAAGAAGTGGTGTTAATTGGCTTCCACGTGTAGAATTAGAATATGCCTTTATAAATTTCTTTAAAGATAAATTCTTCTAGTATGAGTTTGAGATATACGTTATTTAATTAGTGCCATAAATGATGTAATGATCAAATATTACTCAAATTTTATTTCTAATACTTTCACTACCCAAAAAAAATTACAAATAAATAATTGTCTACAGAATTTGTTAATATAATTATGAAATTTCCAACAAAAATTTATGTAGTGTGAATTGTTTACAAATTGCCTACAATTTTTTTAATATATAAACAATTTTATTCCTTACCCACGAATAATTTGTCTACGAATTGTTTGTGTGAATTTTGTATGCAATTAGTTAATTAGGAATTTAATTTCATAGGTAAATTGATAGTAGGTTGAGGATTGAAAATGTCTATATAATTAGATATATTTTTAGATAGACAATTTCCACTGCTGGGTTTTTTTGTTGAAATTTTTATTAGATAATTATATATTTTCTTGTAGTGTATCTAAATAAAACTTACTACATATTACTTTTCTAGTGTAATTTATATTTTGACAAAAACTGTGTGAGACTCTACGTAAAACGACATAATTGATCATATTTTCACTGGTGGTCACAAACTTATATGTCCACCATCAATATGATAACAACATATAAGTATATTTAACTAATTAATTAAAATAATATTGAATCATAAAAATTTGGGTCCATCAATAAACATATGACGAATTTACATAAAATGAATACTTATTATATAGCATATAATTATATCCAAATTATAATTTTAGGCAAAATAAAATTAAAATATTAAAATAGAACTTCGTTTCCATTTTATACATGAGATCTTCATAAAACCATTATGGGTTTCTTTATTAAAATTTATAGTATCCTTAAAATTATAAAGTTATTTAATTAGGATTGTTTGGGCTCCCTAGACGGAAGCACTTAGAGCCGCAACTATTGAAATAAAAGGCCACCATAGAATGACAACTTGAACTATAACCACGTGTAAGGTCATAAAGTCCATTTATTTATATTATAATGTAAAGACTAATTTAAAATCTATAATTTAAATTGATGATGCTCCTCCATTTCATATTAATGGATGTATATATAGATTAATTTTATCTCATTTAATTTGTCCTTATTTCTCCATATTTTTTCTTAAGTTACCTCCATATGTAAATATAATTTCCCCTTGTTCCTCTAATTCTTTCACTTTCTACTCAATTCAGAGAAGGGGTGAATATGTCAAATTTATATTCTTTAATTTTAAAATACTTCTTAAAACTTCACACCTTATAATACACATTTTTTAGAAGAGTTGTTGAAAAGAGACTTTTGGAGTTTTATTTGAATATAAAAAGATATAGTGAAAGTTTTATAATTGTATGTTATTTTTATTTTCGGAGAATTTTGTATTGCGAGACGGGCACAAAAGAAGAACGTGAAGTTTATTATGTGACGGAGGGAATAATTAATATGAAATGAAAGTTCTTTCTACAAGAAAACTTGTCTTTAGCGGCGACATTCCTATCATATTTTGTCATTATTATTTTTCTAATTAAAAAATGACAAAACAATTTTTAATGACATAATTATATTATTAAAGATTGTTTCATATCGTTAAAGTTTTTTAACAAAAGAAACAGTAATGATAGAGTTACTATTACTAAATGTCAATTTTGTTAGTGTCTTATTTGTGTTTTTATAAGACACATGGGGACCTTGGGACATTGTTTAAGCTTGAGTAGACATGAGAATTATTATTACTACCTCCGTCCCGATATTATTTGTATGGTTGAAATGATACACTTTTAAAAAAAATCATTTTATGAGTAAAGTAATAGTATTAGTATATGGATATATATATATATATATATATATATATATATATATATTATTGTGAGTATGCACATAAATTAATGTTTCCTTCTTAAAATATGCAAATAATTTTGGAACGAACGAATAGAAAAAATTGGAACGAAGAGAGCCCATCAAATCGCATAAAATAGTTGTTTGTTGAATAATACATAATCTTGGAAATATATGTACGTGTTTTCGTACTAATACATCAACAAATGTACATACCTACCAATCAATATCTCATACACAACTGGACTCCACAACATTTGTGCCTTGTGGGTCTTTGATTTTTCTTCTCAATATGTTGATTTTTTTCCTAAAGATAATTTTTATTTCAATGACATTCAGCCATGAGACTTTTAAATAGTGCCACGTGAAGGTCCACAATTGGGCCATTCATAAGTGGGCCCACTTTCTGGGGGGCCCATTTAGAAGTTACCACATAGGCATCTGAAAAGTGGGTGGTTACTATCAAACAAATCTTTGAACAAATATATTTTATAGACTTTTCTTAATGGAAATTAATGTTGATAGCAACTATAGTGTAAGGTGAACCCCAAACACAGTCATCATACTGTATAATGTGACTTCATTTTGTCAAATATATCGATTTTAATTACCTAATGGAATTTAATTTATTATACGGATTAGCTGTGAAAATAATGAAGAGCATAGCCTATAAATATGGTATTGAAATGCATATCCAAAGTGTACTGTGCATTAAATATAGTAATTTTAGTTGACTTTCTTTATTGCAATTTGTTGAAATTAAAATGGGAATTTTGACACGAACATACTTTAAGATTGCATTTAAAAAAAATCACTCAACATGTTATTTTTGTAAAATTATTCCTGAAAAAATTGCACAGAGATCGCACAAGGCCGCAAAAAGGTCACAGTAAACCCATTAAACTATCGACAATTTTGTATCTAAACCATTTTTTTAGTGTATAATTAATAACTATCAAAATTTGACACGTAAATAATTTGGTTTCTAGTTGTTATATTAGAGAAAAAAAAAAGAGTACATGGGTTAATTTTATCATAAATTTTCGTTTGATTCCTTTATTTATTTATTTAATTATATTAGGGTTCTATTATAGAAAATGGAAACTTAATATGTGGTGGTTGGAATAGAATTTACATTAAGCAACTTGAAATTGAATAATTAAATAGGTGGACTATGTATTATATTATATTATATAGTGTAAACTGTAAAGTGTGAACACACAAACTTAATTTATGGGTCTTTATGTGCATGGGGGCAGCCAGCCTCACATGAGAAGGGGGTGGCTATAACCTCCCTAAGCTTTTATAAATACGGAATAGATCCTATACTATATATTTTATTTTTAAAATATAAACAATTTATTAATTAAACCCTTAATTAATTATTGTTCTATCAGGCTACTATGAACATTTCAGTGTAGCAAGGATTCCTTTATATAAAATAATTTTATCTTATTCCAAATGTCGATATTTATAAAGATGCATATGAATTAATCTATGTATTTAATTTTATATTACGCTCTTTTACTCGTGGATTAGATTGTTAATTGCAGCTATTCTACCTGCAAGCTAATGCCAATTTTGGTGAGGCTCAATAAATATATATTTTAAATGAGTTTAGTTGTTTTTAATAGAGTTTGAATCCAATATTAAAAGCCCGACTTTATAAGGACATGCAATTTAAAAAAATATATATACTTCTTTACAGATTCAAATTTTTAAATGAGATGCATTCTTTCATATTTCATCTAATACTTAATAAATAAAATCATGCATTATATGTGGTACGTAGTGATGCAATTACAATTATACTCACTCCGTTTCATGATAACTGGTACATTTTTGTATTTAAATATCTCAAAATAATTTGTACACTTTAAAAATAGAAAACTCTTGATAAACTTCAAATTCACAATAACCATAATTTACACAAAATGTCATTACTTTTGACCACATACACCAATTAAATCCTATTATCTACTTTATACATAAAAAGTTTGAAAAATTATCTCTCAAAATTCTACACTCCCGCCGTCCCAAAATAAGTTTCTACTTCTTTTTAATATTATTAAAAAAAGAATTTGTTTATTAATATATAGTGGGACAACATGCTATTTTTTTTGTGAAAAGTAAAGAGTAATTGTTTAATAACATATATGTTTATTAATGTATGGTTTATTGTTTTTTTTATTACAAGTGGACTTCACTTGCTCCAATAATAATAATTTTCTCTCTCCTCACTTATATTTTTATATATATATAGATTTATTAAAGTGAAAATTTATTATAGGTAGACCCGAAAAAAAAAGTGAGAAATTTACTTTGGAATGAAGGAGTGTTATTCTTTTTTCTTATTTTCTTATTTTCTATGTGAGTAGGAAGTAATAATTATTTAGAGGTTTGAGTTTTTATTTTATTTTTGTGCATCTCGTGATTATATATTACAGTTTGATCTTCAATAATTCTCAAACACCAAAAAAATATCACTGCTTGAAAAAAAAATACATAGAATACATGATATAAAAATCAATTCATGCATGAATTATTTAAAAAACAGCAAGTAATTAGTTAATCAGTAAACATTTCATTTTATTTTATCTTTTTAACATTTTTTACACCATATGTATCATTAATTAGACTAAATAAAACAATCGGTCAAACGATCATCTCACTTTGAAACCTAATCACATGGCGGAACGAGTTGAGGACCAATCAAATCAATTCCATTTATAAATAAGTTCTATGTCACATACTCATATACATGTATATATTCTTATTACAATTGATGTGTCCTTTTAATAATTTACATCATTTTCTTGGTTACGTGAAGACATTGTTGTGAAAATGAGATTTTCTTGATGATAGCCACAAGTTTTCAAGTGAGGATGATATAAGAGAATGAATAGGGTTGGACATTCAAAATTTTGGATATCACCTAAATAATAGAGAATATATTGCCTTGGGGAAACATTTTATGATATCTTATTAATGACATTCCACTATTGATAATATATACTATAATGCCCGTACCGTAATCAAAATGTATTCGTGTTTAATTAGGAATTTAGGACCATGGCATTAGGGATATACAAAGAATTGATTGTGTTCTTTTTTTTTTTCCTTTAAATAAACACAACATTATATTTAATTTGAATATATATTTAAAATTAGTGTATGCATTTTTCTCATAGAGGCTATCTTGTGAGATGATCGCATACATGAGATCGTGCTCCAAATTTATTTGGACATGCTCTCCTTTGAAATATAGTTAAGGTTGGAGTTTAATCAGTAATTAAGAGCCTGTTTGGCTAAGCTTATTTGAAATATCTTATAAGCTCCGACATTTTATAATTAAACTGTTTTAAGAGCTTATAAAATATAATTTTTAAGCATCTTATAAGTTATTCAAGTGTTTAACTAATACAACTTATAAGATTTTTGAGAATTTATAATAACTATTTTTTAAATTTCAATTTTAATATAATTTTTTTTTTATGTTGAGTTAGAGGTGGATGAGGGTGGGAGAGGGGTGGGGTGGTTAGGAAAATATGTTGGGAAATTCCAATTTTTTATTTTTATTTTTTACAGCTTATAAGATGCTAGAAGCTTATTTTATAAACTTATAAACTCTTAAATGTCATTTTTCGTCAAACACTTTGAGAGTGCTTATAAGCTCTTTAAAACAACTTATAAACTGTTTTTATAAATTGTTTTAAAGAATTTATAATCTTAAGCAAATAGATTCTCAATAAACTCATTGGTTATATCATATAGTAAATGAGATTATTAGTCTCATTTATGAGAATGTCTCTTAATTTTTTTTTTTTTTTTTTTTTTGTCTATTATGATCATATCAGTCTCATCTCAAACCATCTATCTGTCACGATTAAGTTTAGTTTGCATTTCTTTTACTATATTGAAACTTAAAAAGTAGACTAAATTAAGCTCCATATTACATTATACTTGAATATATTATATAATTAGACATACTCAGATTAATGTTTAATTAGTAAATTCATATTTGACAAAATATCAAATGTATCATATATTTTTAGTAATAAGAATATTCATGTGGACGATCAACAATATTATTTACACATGCATACGGTCACAAATCTAGAATTTTGTTCTAAGGAGTTCAAAATGCAAATGAAATTAAAAAAAAAAAATACAAAATGACTGAAATGATAAAATTGTATAAATTTAAGATATAAATAAAAAAAATTCTACATATATAACACAAAAATTTTAAATGCCAAAAGGGGTGATCTAAATCCCTCCCTGCATGCATGTACCCTCCAAAAGGACAAGTTGCACCAATTTAGTAGTGGAATTTGGCATAATAATTTGAAAAACATGTTAGAGAATTTATCTAAATAATTCTGGGACGAAGCATCAGTGGACTTTTGAAAAATTGGGGAAATAAGATAAGAAGTCTTCTCTTGTTTCTGGTCTTCGAAATTTTGTACTTTCCATCTTGTGTCAATTAATGTCAAAAGTAAGCATAGAGGGGGAAAAAAAAACAGAGGGAAACCAATTTATGTCCAAAAAAAATTCTACACTAATTTTTTTTTTTTTTTTTTTTTTTTTTTGTTGCTGCCATAATTGAATTTCAATAACTACATATAAACTGATGTGTACATTTCCACTACAAAATGAAGTCAATGGTTTTTGATCGACATCTCTGAATGCTTAAAGATAAGGCAATTTAATCTATAAATTTGGATTTTTTTTTTAAAAATTCTTATAATTATTATTTAAATTCTATTAATCGCGCATGAGACAAAACTTGTAAAATGATGGATTATTTTGAGAATGAGGATGGAGACTTCACATTTAGATTTAAAAAATTGGCATAATGCGTTAAAAAGTCCTTAAACTATCAAAGAAATGATAGTTTAAAATCAACAAATTTTATAATGTTGTTAAAATCGAATTCCAATAAAATTTTTGATATAAGAAATTGTCCAAAAAGAATCTTATGAAATATAAATTATATATTTTAAAGGCTTTTTAAAATAAAATAAAAATAGTTGGAGAGTCATTCGAAACAAAAGTTGCTAGTTTAGGAGCTTTTTAAAACAAAAAATAATTTATGGGCCTTTCGAAACAAAATTTAATAGTTTAAGAGTTTTTTGATGCACTATGTAAAAAAAAAAAATTATATATATATATAATAAAATATAATTTATAATCATTAGAAAATATTATAATGTGAAATTTGAGACTAATTAAAAGTATGGCGTCAACGAGAAGAAAAGTAACTAATTATTGTAAATGAGTGTAGGATTAGTGGAATATTATTGTCTCAGTAATGGTATCACTGCTTACGTCGGTTAATTAGACTTACTAGACCATAAAATTTCTGGAAGAATATTATTTTTATTTAATAATTTGTTATCTATTATTCTTTTCCAATAGATAATGGAGAAAGAATATTTTTACGTGTAACTTGCCTAATGTTCCCAAACAAATTACGTTGTTTTCTTAATTAATTGGATTTATTTATTTATTTTATTTTATCATTATATATTGATAATTATATTCTCTCAAGAAAAACTAATGATAATTGTGTATATTATAACAGTGTAATATAAATAAATACATTAATAATAAAAAGAAAATACAAATTATTGTATATTCCTTTTTTATTTCACTAATTTGATTATTGTACATTAAAAAAAGTATATGTATGTGTATATTATATATTATAAATTGAAAGTATTAATTTGTGCAATTGTAGATCTCTATGACAGGGGATAAAGAATTGTAGTTAAATGACACTAAGAAAATAATTAAGGGGTCAATATTTGTAAACAATTTTTCCCTTTTCTTTTTCATTTATAACAAACTAATGTTTTTTTTTTTTTTTTGACGGGTATTTATAACAAATTAATGTTGATAAGTATTTTGTAGTGAATATTTTAAGTAGAAGAGAAAGATCAAAACTAATAAGCCGGCCCAATAAAGCGATGGCCCAATTTTTCTTTTGGTTAGTGGGCTAATAAACTCAATGATCCAACTGCCTTACCTTCCTTAGTTTAAACAAGGCCCATTGATGTCAGCACAATTCAAAATGGACTTTTTTTCTTTCCTTATGGATATAATTTCGAAGTGTTGCAAAAGAATAAAGATGTCTTGGAGCTCATATTAAGATGATAATAAGTAATTCGTATTTATAGTTAAAAAGAATAAGTTAGAGAAGTTTACATAAAAAAAAAAAAAAAAAAGAACAGCTTATAAATTTTTAACTCTTGCTTAAAATGAAATAGGATCTTATTTTAAAACCCTGGCCGGCAAACTTTTAGGTGTAGCTAGAGCTGTTACACGAAACGAGCTGCTCGTGAGCTCGGCTCGACTTGGTAAGGCTCGACTCGGCTCGACTCGTTAGATTAAACGAGCTCGAAAAATACTCGATTTCTTAACGAGCCCAACCGAGCTCGGCTCGTTAGGCTTGATAACTAAAATGTTTCTTAAAATTCCATTAGGCTCAATAGGCTCAGCTAGACTCGATAGGCTCGAAGGCTCGTTACACGCGTTAACGAGTCGAGCCGAGCTCAAATTATTACTCGTTAATGTTAACGAGCCGAGCTCGGCTCGACTTAATAAGAGCTCGAGCCGAGCTCGAGTATCACGAACGGAATTGGTAACGTGTTCAAACTTAATAATGACAATATAAATAGGAGGTAACGTGTTCACCAGTGGACACAAATTTATATGTCAATCACTAACGTAATAATGACAATATAAATAGGAGGTCCATTATTATTTTTATTAATCATTTAAGTGTGTTTATGTGTTTAGCGTCCACCAATAAACATATGATTATATCAGTCAAAAACAATTGCCATGTAATTAATTTAAATAAAAGAGTAAGCAAGCAAGACGACAACAATGTTAGATATATTTACTTAAAACACCATCATGTGAATAAAAAAAAAACCATGCAAGCTCTCTATTCATGATGATGATAATGATGCATTAATTAATTAAGATTAAAGCCTAAAGAGATTAAGACGACCATCACCTAATCTACATGTATACGTAGCTTTCTTATATTCACCCCACGTAAATTTTTTATACATGGGTATTTCCGGTATTTCCAACCCCCTTAGATAACTTATCGTAGCATCTAACGGTGGAGCAGCAAAGTATCCCATCGACATTCTTGATCTATAAGATTTCACCACCACTCTGTGTTTCACACTTGCAAACCTCCCATTTGTCATAACCTAATTAATTCACAAAATGGAAAATTAAATTATTTAAATGAAAAGAATATATATCTGTCTCCTTAGTAAATTGAGTATTTTACGAGCTCGGTTTCTGAACAAGAAGTATGAGATGCATGAACATGATTAAAAGTATAGGTTATAAACATGCATGTACCCCCACCCACCCCTGAATTAACCTAATTAATTCAAAAAAGGAAAATTAAATTATTTAAATGAAATAAAAAATAAGTATTTTACGACAAATGCATGAACATGAGTAAAATTATTGGTCATAAACATGGATGTACCCCCACTCACCCCGTGAATCCTGATGCATGTTTATGACATTAAGGATGCAAAAGCTAGCACTGCAAACTCTGTGTTACAGCTTTTGAGTCCATCAACTTGGGGGTGGGGGTGGGAGTAGGGGTAGGGATAGGGGGTAGGGTATGGTTGATACTGAGAACATGTTATCAGTTCCAGCATATCTATCTCCAGTCAACTCAACCAACTCTATTATTTATATATATACTTTCATTTTGATATGTTCCATATCAATTTACACAGTATTAAAAAAAAATATTAATTTATGTGCACATTTATAAATATATATACATACATACACATATATCATTATTTTAATAAAAAAGCACACTTTTCTAACAAAAATATGTATTTACTTAGTGTGCAAATTGATGTGTAACGGAATGAGTAATCTATTAAAACCCCCAGCCCAATTATCCCCCTAAAATAAAGAGCTAAATTTAACTTTTACTTTACTATTTTCACCATAAATTAAATTGAATTTTATTAATAAATACACTCTCCATTTCAAAAGATGCAAGATGTGAAAAAAAAAATATTTATTTTAAAATGGAGGGTGAATGAATTAGTGTATGTAAAGTAATTAATAACATGAGAGATGAGAGGAACCAAAATCAAAATAAATGTGTAGTTAAGGGACCAGTTTCGAAGTAAAAAAGTTAAGGTGAATGAAATCAAAATTGGGTCCTAGTTAAAGACTAAAAATTTACTTTACTCTCATTTTATCAATGGGTTATTATTACGAGGGAGAAATAATTTTTTTCGTTCCGTAACTTTACCTCATTTTGATTTTCGTCCTGCTGACTTTTAAATTTTGATTTTAGTTCTGTAACTTTACCTTTTTTTATTTTCGTCCTGCTAACTTTCAAATTTTGATTTTTGTCCTGTAACTTTATCGCTTTTTTTATTTTAGTTCTATAAGGGTTAGTAGGTTGTAGGACCAAAATAAAAAAAATATACTCCCTCCGTCCCAGAGGAATTTGCACTCCTGGGATGACACACATATTAAGGAAAGTGATAAAGTAGTGGCATATGGGTAAATATGTGTATATTTATGTGAGTATGCACGTAAATCAATGTTTTCTTTTTAGGTAGTGTGCAAATTGGTTTGGGACATCCAAAAAAGGAAAGTGTGCAAATTCGTTTGGGACGGAGGGAGTACAAGTTAATAAAGAAAATCAAAATATGAAAGTCAATAGGACGAAATTAAAAAAGAGGTGGAATTACAGGACTAAAATAAAAAGTTAAAAGTCAGCAGAACTAAAATAAAAAAGTGGTAAAGTTATAAAACCAAAAAAATAATTTTCCCTATTAAGAGTGATGATGCATGCATGATACATAAATTGTACGTAATACAATATTCTCTAATAGAGAGTGGGGCCCACCTGTAACAAGTCGCCCACATTAACGCAGAAGGCAGAGTCGGGATGGGGGTTGACCGGGACCCACACCCCATCCTCTAATGAGATTTGGAGGCCTTCAACGCCGTTGGATCGGAGAAGGGTCAAGATCTGAGGGTCAGTATGCTCCCCGAACCCAATCCTGGAGGATGACGTGTCGGTGACGTCAGAAGGCGGATAGTGATTAAACCTTAGGACGGAGTCACTTGCAGTGTCCCTGATAAGCTCACTCAACAATGGGTCAGGGTCCGGGTCCGGGTCGGGTCCACACAACCCTTCTACAATCAAATCCAATATTTCACATGCCAGCCCTTTAACTGCTTCCACATACTCAATCGCTGCAGAGCTGGGAAACACACACACAAATTCTAGGATCAATATTTGGGAAGAAATTTAAGCCATTAATTAGTGCACACATACTATATTACTCTCTCCATTCACGAAATATAGTCCTGGTTGTTTTATTTGGCTGTCCACAAAAAATAGTCATGTGGCCTAAAATGAAAATAATAAACTTTATCTACACTTTTCAACATACATACATAATATTTTTAAAATAATTTATTTTGTACTTGATGTGACACAATATTCTTATTTTTTATATATTATATCAACTTTCTTAATAACCGTGCATAAAACAACATGACTATATTTCATGGATGGAGGGAGTATTATATATCACTACTATTTTTCACTCCAACCCTCCTCTAAATCTGACTAATCAAAAGCAATTATTGAGGGGGAAGATGGATAGTCTAATGACAGCCTCTATGCGAATGTACATTGTTTGGGTATTGTGGAAAAATAGAAATTCAATAATTTTTAACTATGTCTCATTTTTGGAGGAAAAAGTAGTCGAGCAAATTAAGGCAAGATTGTGGAGTTGGCTTTATGTTTAAGGGGTGAGGTGTAATCATTTTTCTTACTCTGATTGGTTAGCAAATCCAAGAATGATTTTAGAATGTTAAGTGTGTTCTCTATATAAACTGTGAGGTACCTCTGATATCCTTTTTATTATTGTTTAAATAAAGGTTTTTGTCTGATAAAAAAATATATAGTGCATATTATATTATCTTATTAAATATTAAAATATATGTTTTGCACCACTTCAATTCAAATTCAATTTAAACAATATTAATTATTTTTACTAAAAAATTGCAATTTTTTTTCTCTGAACAATTACTAGAAGATTTTTTTTTTATATAATTTGTCGTGCATGTCATTATAACTTCCCGTGTTAATAGTTTTAATGACACAATCCTACCACTAAATGCTACATTCTGTCATTAAACACTTCTATCTAGAGAATTCATGATGACATATTAAACAATTGATATATAATTTAAAATAAATTTAAATTATACAATATACTTGATGCATTTTAAATATTTAAAGGAATTACACGTAAAGTGAAGAAACAGCCTTCTTCGATCTTCATGGATTGAGATTGGATAAAAGTTGGTCCTTTTTTATTTACTAGGGGAATTGAAGCTAGGTAGCTTGTGATCATTGGTAGATAGATATATGTATTAAAAAAACGGTGGTTACTTGTTGTAGTAAAAAAGGGCCAGATTTGGTAAATAAGGATATTGATAATGACATAGTATTTTCCCCATATGTGGGAAGTTTATCTAGTTTCAAAATCTTTGGATTTGATTGGTCCTTCTCAGACTTCAGATTTTAAGACTTGTCATTCTGATACTAAATCTCTTCCTCTTTCTTATCCATCTTTCTCACTAAAACCGTACATTTTATTACTGTAACATCATATCTATCCATTCATCTTACATTTTTTACCCTCGTTAATTGAATGAAAGAAAAAAAAAAAGTGATTTTTAAGTTTTAACCCGAAAATTGTACACACATGCAGTGAAAGTACAACCAACTGCCTACAATTTTCCTGGAAATTTCATTTTGATGTTTGTTTTTAGTTATTAAACTAGAAAGAAATTATTGGTAGCTTATTAGTGAATTATGATAAATAAAAAACTAATTAAATAACCTTATATAGTACTTAATTTAATAAGCACCACGTGTTATATACTTGCATAACAAATTTTAAACTTTCTTTTTTCGTCCGTTTCAAAATAATTTTCACATTTTTTTTCATAATATTATTTTATATTCAAAACCTTAAAAAAAAAATATTTTTCAATATTTTTTCTTAAAAATTGTGTACAACTAAATGTGAAATTTAATAGAGAGCAGAGAGAATACATGCTACAACAAGACATGTATGTGCGGAGTTTTCTACACCCTTCACGAGTTGTTTTACAAAGTCTTCTACGAACAAGTTTTATAGTATTAAATTAATATTATTGTATGTATCTACTAAATACTATTAGACTTGTAAACCGAAATTACACTGTAAAATATATACTACGGTATTATCAGTAAATGAATTTAATGATATCAGTTTCATATTATTAATAAATTTCACATAAGAACGGATCTATTTTAACGTCTAATGATTTAAGTAAAGGAAAATATATATATATATATATAGTAACTTTGCACTATAAATTTATAAGATCGATTTGATGTTTCTTGGTTATCATCAAACCAATCAGTCAATATGTGATGTCCCCCAAAGTTGCCACTTTAAGGCATTGTGTCTTTGTCTTTAAATATGTTTATTTTTAAGTGGTTGATTGTGATTAGATAGTCATAAAACAATAATAAAATAGTAATATTACCTAATGTAGAATATTCACAATTTGGAAAAGTTGTCCTTGGCAAGATTACACCATTGATCTAATATCAGAATTAATCATGTTAAAATGGTCTAATCTTGACCTATGACCTCTATGATTATTGTTTCTTCCTTAATCAAATCGAAATCGAATAGTTGGTACTTTGGCAAATTTCTTAATCCACCAATAATTTGATTACAAGTGACAATAACTAAATATTTAGCTCAATCAAATATCTATAGACATTTTAACTAAATGAATGTAGGGCGAAAAATAGGGAAAAATATTTTTTAGACGTGTATAATTATATAGGGTGACAAGTCAAGGATACTGTGTTCTTATTATGGTAATTGTAGGCCCATTATTGTAGGAATATTAATGGACTACGTTTTCCAAATAGTAAAAAATAAAAAACTAAATTTGGGGGGAAAAAAGTAACGTTTATTAGATTGAAGACATAGTTTTTAATTAAAATAAAAAAAAAGTAACGTAATTTACGGCTAAAAATAAAAATAAAATATCGGTACAATGATAAGGTGTCAAATTGACTGTAAAAATGGAAATACTTATCATTTATTTCGCCACCTTCTACAATATTATTTATATATATATTAGTGAGAATTTCGTGAGATCAGAATTTGTAGCAAGAATAAGATGTCTGACTGTAAAATATAATGGCAAATATCATTGATTTATTTAGCTACCTTTTAGACTATAAAAATGGCAAAAATATTTATTTTTAGCTACTATGTATGTGAGTGTGTGTGTTATGTCCACATTCAATGAATTAGAAGGGCCTTCTGATTCAGATCATATTCAACCCAACAAGATTTTCTCTTCAAAAGTTAAGTTTCTAATTAATTGATGAACCATTTAAAAATACTAAAAATAGGTTTTCCTAAACCCCTAACATACAACCTTGAATTTCATATGCATACACTATAATACTAATCAATCTTTGAGTAATACTACATATTTTCTTGATTTGGTTTTCACCTCAAATAGTTTACTAAATTTGTACTACTTGTAGGAACTTAAAATAGACATGCAAGTCCAGGGCAACCCTAGACTTTGATAAGTGTATGGGCTTAATTCTAAAAGTTAAGTTTAGGATTGATTCCGACCCCACTCCGATTTTAAGTGGAGTATATCTACACCCTTAATGTTAAGACAAATGCTACTTTATTTTACTCACATCGACATGGATGATATATATACACCACACGTAAATTAAAATTTCTTTAAATCATCAATTCTCCTATATATATTAATTTCGTATTTCAATTCTAGATATGAGCTTGACAATCCTCGATTTTCGACGTATGTTCTACATTCAATGTATTACACCCAAGGGCGGATTTTCTCAGGGGCTAGGCATTTTGATTTTTTTTCAAGGAAAATATTAAAAATAAATAAAAAATTAATCCGGTCAAGAATCGAATTTGTATTTATATTAATCTTCTAGCCCACCCTAAATATTTTTCCTGGCTCTGCCCTTGATTACACCGTTATTTCACGCACACACCGATGTGGATGTGTATGCACCATTTGTATTCTATACTAACCTCTATAATTCTTGATTCATTATGTATTTCAATTTCATATTTCGTCACGCATGTACACATATGTATTTTTGCATGATTTATTTTTCTATAGTTATATTCAAGCATCTATCTACCAATTGCAAAGATATTAATTAAATTTCATATGCCATACATTAAACACATCATATATATATATATATATATATATATATATATATATATATATATATATATATAATATAGAGAATGCAAACACACACACCCCAAATGAAAATGCAGTTATATAAAATACGAGAAGGTTGATGATAAGTACCTGAACTTATCAGGATCTTCCGAAATAGATTTAGACTTGTCGGAAATGAAGGAAGGGCTTGTTTGGAGAAGAAGATATTCAACCTCTCCCATATCACCATTCAACCCTATATTCTTGCACCCATATCCATAAGGGTTCGCGGGGCCCGCCCGCTGCTTGTCGGGTCCGGGTTTGGAGAAAAACTCGCGGGCTTCGTCGTCAATCCGGGTAATAATCCGGTGTGACACACCATGGTTTATCACTTTGAAGAAACCGAATTCTTCGCAAGCTTTTACGATCTGTTTGGACGTCTCGGATCGATTTGAACCAAGGTCTATTATTGGGAGTTCAATATCTTCTCTAATTTTCATTGAATTTTGAGAGGATATAATAACCATAATTTTTTTTTTTTTTTTAGAATTTGTTACTTAGTTTTTGGGGAGAGGGGTGTGTTTGAGGAGAAAAATGCTCCTTTAAATAGAGTGAGAAGGGAATATCTATGTGTAAATTTTGTCAAAATAATTAACCTTTATTTGTTGAGTTTTTTGACTTTATAGATGAAAAGTAATAATATAAAAATTTTATAGTCAATCAAGAAAGTTACCTTTTTGACGAGTGGATTATTGAATTCATTTTTTGGATAGAGGTAGTTTCATTTCATTATGAGATGTCATATAGTATATAATTTTAGGAACTAACTTTTTTTTAGTTGTAATAGGAAAAAGTATTAATGGTATGTTTGTTTTTGGTTACTCCGGTGATTTTTGGAACTCTAAATCCGAATCTCAATTTGTTTATTCGGATATTGGTATAGGAATATGATTTTAAATTCTCTAAAATTGTAGTCTGTAATACCCATAATAAAATTATTTTACTGTTTTCAAACATAAATTTCAATACATTTCAATCATTTAATTTATTATTGGATTACTTTTATATATCCTCTTTAATTTTTTCATCTCTAACTAAATACAGCCTAATTATTTAAAAAAAAATCTGCAACAAATAAAAATTGGCAAATATCATTATTTGCCACTCCATATCATGATATATATATATTTGCATGTAAGGCCAAAATTTATAGAATAATGAAAATGCCTAGACTATAAAATTAGTTGGACACTCTATGGACTATAAAAATTGCGAATACTAGTAGATATTTTATTTAGTAATAAATAAAAACATGGCTTTATATAAAAATTAATCCATCAACATTAGAAAACTTGATTTCTCGATAAGGATAATTAACATGACTTTCTGTTCACGAAGTTCACTCTAGTACAATTATAAGCGATGAACTGCATTACAATACTAAAATGATTAGTTTCATCGTACAATTTAAAATAATATTAATTATTTTATAAAAAGTTAATACCTTTTAATAAAATAATTAATACTTTTAAAAAATCATGGTAAAATTTATTCACAATATTAATTAATTAAAATAGCATAAATTATACCTTCGTTTCTATTAATTATGCAAAAAATATTTATTGATCATCATTTGATTTATTAAGCCGGCCAGTCCTTGTTAAATGCCTTTTTTATGGCCAGTAACTATGCTTCATAATTTATACATTATTAATTTACACGTGACAGTCGTCATATAAAATGTGTATAATTAAGTGAACACTATATAAATAATACTACAATTGACAATATTGTGTGTATAATTTGTAATTGATTTATTGAATTTTTTGATATAGCCAGATTAACTTGAACTCTTGTAATTATATATTTGATAAACTGAAATAATTAGAACTCCTTTCCAATCCTCAAGATGCTTGCAACAATTTGTGCTCAATTTAGAAGATCTTAAATTTAGTTGGAAAAAAAAAAAGATGCATTAATATAATACTGTACTACTTCCGCTTTGTAATAAATGTCTTTTTAAACATTAAAAAGTGTTAGTAATTATTTATCTCTTTAATTAATGAATTGTTTAATTCTCTCTCGTATTTTAATTCTGCAATTGTCTCTTATATTTCCCATAAAACATAAGCTAAGTTTTTACTTTAATTAATTGGTTGTGATAAAAATGTCTAAATGCGTTTCTTAGAATTTTTGTAAATTGTAAAGTCTGAAACAGGTGTAGTATTTAATTATTCACATCACTTTCAATTGTGAAATTATTATATATTAATAAAAAGACAAGCCTTTATATTTTATTTCAATTGGTCAGAATTAAAAGGTACGTTATATTGTCAAAAGGTATATGTACCCTAAAGTTTTTAAATTTGTAAATTAAACACCTAAACAGTCATGCTTTGAAAGCCATTTTATTAACAATATAATTTCTAATTCTCGAGTTTTGCAAATATATCTCATAAGAACCAAATTAAGATCATTTAAACAAAATATCATGATCAGTTGATGGATTATTAAAGTGGATTTTGGAAAGCTACTGCCCCCGTTTCGAAACACTTTTCACAGTCGATTTCAGAAATTTTAACAAGAGAAATTGACTTGTAGTATTTAAATTGATAAAATATTTTATATGAGGATTTATTTTCTTATTTAAGTGATCAATAAAAAAAAGACTTGTTTAGCGTGTAACTATCAGTGAAATAAGATGTAATTTAAAGATTTTTATAGGCGATAAATAGTGAAATGTGCCAAATATTTAGGGATAGAGGTAGTACTAATTAAGCTAATAATCTTTTCTTTTTTTCGGTGGTATCTTCAAAACTTCTTTAAATTTCTTAAATATTAGCTTATTGCATTTCTATTCTATAAATTATATTGTCCGAAACAAATTATTAATTTCTCCAAAAAGCTTCTTCCCGAAATGATTAAAATCCCACCCAAAATATTCTCACATTTACAATAGGTATATACGTATATAAATTGACTCGTGAATAAAAAGTATTGTCTTCTATCCACACAACAATTAATCACATGCGTACGTAAAATAAACATTAAATTTATACTATACGTTTAAAAAAACTTTGACCTAGAGAGGATATTGGAGGAGACTAAATTAAAGTAGAGTTTAGAGTTGGCTTTTGATGAAAAATTTCATACATTGTGATCATCTCTTGAGGATTGACATGAAAATCCTAGCCTAGTCTTAGGTGAATGAATTTTGTTTGTATTATGGTTTAAAATTGTAGGCATATCTTATGCCATATGATGTTTTGTTTTAAAAATAAATAAAATTTTGCTTTGCTAAAAAAAAAAATACTATACGTTCAAATATCTATACATTAATATAGGACATTAATTGCCAAAGGAAAAGGCAGAGCCATTCATTGGCTAGGGTGTGCTCCAGCCCACCCAATTTCTAAGATTTTTTTAATTTTTACATAATAAAAAAAATGTTAATTAGCCCATCCAAAATCGAACATTTTACCTGATTTTTGTATTGTATTTATTCTAGCCCATCGTGTTTTTAAATCATGGCTTCGCTCTTGGCCAAAGGGCAAAGGCCAATATATATATATACACAAGAATTGCAAGGGAGGGCCACAAAACAAAAGCCCTAACGATTTAACAATTGTTGAGCATTTGGCTAGGGTTCATATATGCTTTCTTGCTTTTACGTACGATGTACTATCAATTATCAATGCCTTTAGATTGGCCTTGTTGGGTTATTTCTAGGGTTAGTTAATTTATTAACTGTTACCACGTCTATATATTTGAAAGATGTTTGATGTCCGAATAAAATGATAATATATAAAACGCATAGAAGGTAATATTGTGTGAAGTATGTGATCGACGAAAATTAAATAAGAACGTGAAGGAATTTCATCTCATCCCGAATTTACAAACAATGTGTAAAATTAATTTATTTGAATAAATTTCAATGTTCCCCTAGTCTTTGATTCCAGAACGTGTGTACGGAACTGATTATAAAAAAAAAAAAAAAAAAAAAAAAAGATTGCCTTATCTAAAAGTATGAAATTGGAGAGATGTAAAATCATTACTTGATCCCCCAGAACAATCGTAACTCGATAAAAAAAACTATAAATCCCTTAAACAAATCAAACATTTTCCTCTGAAGTAATAATTCTTCTCTTAGGAACACAAATTCAGATTGAACATTAGTTACTACTCCCCATTTTGGTGCATGAAATTAACATTTGAAAGAACCTCTCATCTAAAAGCTTGAACTTTTAGAGAAGTGTAAAATCAATTCACTTCTTAGTATCAGAGCCAAATGACAACAATTTCACTGTTATTAAATTATACATTTGTTGGGTCTTCTCAGTCCTCCACATGATGGAGTTTTGAAAAACTCTAAGAAAATATTAGAAAAACTATACAAATGAATTATTTTCACATTACTCTAAAAGTTCGAACTTTTAGATGGGAGATAATTATTTCAGCAGTTCGTGGTATAAAAGGAGACCTAAATTATGTCTAAAAATAAGGGATATAATAATGAAAATTCTCGAGCAAACAATATCGTCATGTGGTATAATTGGTGTGTATTTTTAAATGATATTAATTTATTTTATTACTAGATTTGATTAGCTATTTTCTCTAAATAATAGGTTATCCTAATATCGTTATAATGTTAGCAACATTTTTTATAACATTCCCTGTGTATATGAAGATATGAAGAAAGCAACGTAATAATATTCGTTGGTGCTCAAAGCCAGCTTGCATAATTCATTGCCAATAAATAAAATAACATAACATTGCGTACTCCACTAGTCACAAAACTAGATGAAATATTCATTATTTTCGAAGTATGAATAAATATGTGTATCCATAAAATGATGCATAATAATTATTATTTTCCTATCAAATAATTAACTATATATTTCGAGAAATGTTGGCAAAATTATAATTATATATATATATATATATATATTGTTGGCCGTTAATTAAACCCACTATTATAAGTTTTAGGAATGAATGGTTGAGAGCTAATAGTTGACCTATTCACTACTTATGGATATGGCTACACAAGTGTCACATTTGAACAAATTATTTGAATGTGATGTTTCCCAAACGCTCCTTCCATCAAACCCTTTTTTTAGGGACGGGTTTAGAATTTCGTTTCAAGTGGAACGAAATGTAAAGAAGATAATAAAATAAAATAAAAATAAAAAAGTAAAAATGAATTTTTTTTATAAATTTAAGACATATATACCCCCGATCCGTTCCTTGGCGATATACCAGACATAATTCACTTGTTATTCTCAATTTAAAATTTGTTTCATTTTTTGTTTTAAAAATTTATAATTATTGTGTGTATTTAAGTAAATGTATGATTAATTAATGATTATTCAATAGTCGATCAATGTAAATTGAATATTAATACAATTTTTAAATAGAGATTTTTATCGACTATATATAATTGAACAATAAATTAACGCTTGATTTATATAGTTAGTGTAGGACCAATATATTATAATATTTATGTTATTTTACTTACACTCGCAGCCTTTTTTTTTTTTTTTAAGAAACATATTGATATGTACACTTCCATTTTTATTGGGATTTTTTTTTTTAAGAATCGTGATAATGCATGAGCTTGAAAGGGGATCTTACGTTTCAGTTTTCAGAGCTTTCTAGTTAGCACGTCAATTTTTTTAATTGTTAAAAAGAATAGGAAAAAAGTAGCTGCAATAGCTTTAAGAATAATTTGAATTTGTGATGTTTAATTGGACACGAAAATTTTGTTGTCATATATAAATATCCTTATGAGAAAAGATAGCTAGCTATACCCATAACATGATGACCTATTTAGAAAAAGACTTTCACTTACAATAAATAAATGACACTCATTATATATGTATATAATAAAATCCTAACTTAAACTTAACTAGAAAATTAGGACAATTAAAATAATAGCGGATAAGGCAAAAAAAAAAAAAAAAAAAAAAAAATTTACGAACTAGTCATTTTCAGAAACTAGTTTAGTATTTTTCATGAATTACAGGCAAATTTAAATAACTTGTAGGTTTCGTTTTTCTTGACTCCCTCGCATTATTTTTTTTAACCAAAATGAATATAATTCAAATACAAAATAATAATTATTTACTCCTGACAGAAGAAACGAATAGATAACGCATGTAGATATATATATGTGCTCGATTTGATGGATTCTAAGAGCAATAAAAAATAAAAATAAAAATAAAAATATACGTAAAGTGGTCTTTACAAGATAAGTCTGAGTAATGTTTATATTGTGTTAAAGTTGAACTTATGCACTTTGAACCTAAGAGTAATTAAAAATTTTAACTTCTCATTCTCTATTTGGTTCAATTTTGTACTTCTCAACAACTCACCCTAAAAAAATATTTTAAAATGATTATGTATGAACAAATTTTACATTAAAAACAATGAAATAATAATTATTTACTCATAACAAAGGAAATTAATGGATAATGCATGCAGAGATATAATTATTTATATGAAAATAATATTTAAGTATATTTAAACTAAAACAAATTAATGTTTATTGTTAGGTACCTCAAATATATGATTGCGTTTTTTTATTTATTATACTAAACAGATAATATTATAACACACAACGGGCTGGGCTTAATTATATGACCCAAAATGGGTTGGGCCTAATTTTATTAAAACTGGGCTTAGTCTCTTCCTTGGAGTAAACCTCCTACAATTGTGGTCATGAAGTCCATCTCATGGGCCCAATTCTTGGTGGTACACAATTTCTTTTTTTAAAACTGGGACAAACTTTTTGAATTAAGTAATTGACGAACCATATGAAGCAAATAAAACTTAGATAAAAATGATAATTTGTTGAAATTTTAATTACAATGGTACAATAGGGCTCGTAGTTTACAAACCGATGTTCGATAGCCAGAATATTGAATCGAGACTCAATAGATAGTAACACTACTTTTTTCTTTTTTCATCTATCTATTTTAAATTAAATAAAATTTATATAAACTTAGTTATTTTGATAAGTTTTAATATAAAGTGGTAAGATAAGATTTGTAGTTTACGTTTAGGGTCCAATGTCCAACTAGTGAACCAAAACTTACAAGATTGTAACACTACTAGTTTAATATATTTTTTCATATCTAATTATAATACAAACAAAACTTAGATAAACATATTAATTTGAAGAATTATTAATTTAGAGCGGAATGGGATTTTTGTGTTAATTTCTACTATGACACATGTCAATAATATAACTGTGTATCAGTAGACGTTTTACCATTGTATAACAGAAGATCCCATCCAGTATTAAATGATTGTTTACGCTGCTACACACATCAATTATTGCTAATGATATTAATGCATTAATTAATTTTTTTAATTAAAATTAATAATATAATTAGATGGGTAATTGTAACAACCAAGTTTTCAGGTTAATAATTATTTATTATATTTAGAATTATTTCCAAGTAAAATATATATATATATATATATATATATATATATATATAAAATAAGATATATTTACATATGTAAAGATATATTTACATATGTAAATATACATGTATAAATATTTCTTTAATACTTTTCTCTATACTTTTCCCACAAGTTTTTACTTGAATTTGAAAAACTAATTTCCACCCACGTATTATATATTTGTTAACAGTGTTGGAAAAATTATATCATATGATTATAATGGAATAAATCACACATAATATCTTACCATATGAGATAACTGATTGTGGTCATAAATTGGATAGTTGAATAATTGATTCAATTAATATGGAGATTGATGCATGTAATTATGTCCATAATTATACCCTTAAATCCCTATATATAGGGTGTTCTGGTTTCATATGTAAATATTATAAAATACAATACATATAATTCTCTCTGCAGAGTATCACCACAAGAACTCCATTAGTCTAAAGTGTGGAATATAGGTGAATGCTCTAATAGTATTCATCTCTTAGCGAGAGGTGTAAGCGAGCTATATCAGATTCACGTGTTCTTCTTCCGCTGCTTATCGATTTATGATTAAATAATTTATTTTACAATTTATGCCCTAAATTCTAACAAAAGGGAGATGCTCAATCCCATATTTCTCTCAACTAAAAATCTTTTTTCATCTTTATAAATACATCCATTTACAATAAATATATCAGCCCTAAATATTTCTTCATTTACGAAATAATAGTCAATTTAGTCACTTGATTGATTTTTATTTCATATATTTCTTATAATATGAATATTTATATTATTTCATAGTATTCTATAATTTACATAAGTCAGGGACGTACTTATCTTATTTTTTCGGAATAATTGAACCTGTTGATTATATTTTGTGGTTGTACCCAAATGTTATAATGTTAATCATGAGCAGAAACAATCTTAATTGCCAAATGTTTAATTTAAATTTACGAAGTCAAGTTTTTAACTTAAAGCTTACTTTTTCAGCCTTAGGTTTCCTGCCATGGTTCTATTTTATCTTATTTGTTTTTTTTTTTAATGATCAAGCCGAAGTGGTACTTTGATTATTATCTACAGGAAATGGAGTATATAAATATTAGTCATTAATATACTACTAACTACTAAGACATAAAATGGTTTATTGAAATTTATTATGGTTAGAGTGTGCCACGTTTTTGGGTTAAAAAAAGTTAGGAATTTATAACTTAATAATTTACTTCTACGAATATTAATTAAATAGGATTATTTCTTTGATATCCTTAGTAGTTTTGATTATCTATGTTAGGTAATTGTAACCGCTAAGAGTAGGTTTTAAGGTTATTGCATCCATTTTGTTGGTAAAGTATATATGTGGCAAAATATATGTGACAAAATTTATATGTGTCGAAGTATATGTGACAAAGTATCTATAATAAAGTATATGTGACAAATGTGAATATTAGTATGAGTTATGCTATGTTACTTGACTATTTATTGAATGTTAACCTTGTAAATCCTATGCTGAGGAAATACATAGCTTTCTTAAAAGGAAATAAAAGATAAGTGATTGGTTGCATATCCAATTTTCATGTTTCGCCATAGCATTAGAGAATGAGCAAAATATTATATGAAAATAGTTAATAATAAGTTTATCATGAAACTGTTTTAAGTATCAATAATCTAATCAGTTGTATCATTAATTTAGGTCATTGATATTATATTGTAATTGTTGTAGATTTTCTTAAAACCTAGATTAATGATATTTCTGATCAAACTTTTGATACTTCTAGTCACAAAATATTTTCATATAAAACCTACTGTAGGAAATTTGTAAGTAAGGTGTCATATTATTATTAGTGGGCTTCATTGTTTTGTCTCTATAACTAAGAGCCTTATAGAAGCTCTGCTTAGCCTTGGATAAATATGTTGTTTGTGTTCGTTTGTTTGAGCTCTATTTAATAATTTTACTTAAACTACCTTCTTTCTCCTTGTAAATAGATATCTTTGAAATTAATTTACTAATATGAAAGATCAGCTATTTAGAGTAAAGTCATATAATAGTTTGAAAATATTTGCATTAGTTGAATTTGATGAGAAGGTTCAAGTATAAATTCTATTTGACTAATAAAATAATAATGTTTTTAGTTTGCACGACTGAGTATTAACTAATTTGCATATCATTACGGGTGTATTTGTTGAGATACACAATTTATACCTACTAATATAATAACAAAATCTTCTCCATTTTGTTTACCAAATCTCTAGTATTCACCTCTCAACCTTTTCCTAGCAATCCAAACATGATCTATAACACTTGAATAAAGAATAGTAAACCAAACTCTTCGATATTCAATTTGAAATAGTTTGCTACGATTCGAAATAGATATCAAACAAGCTTGAACATAAAATTATATTCGAAATAGTTTAAAGCTCGATTCAAACTCGAACTCCATAACTTTTTAAAGATAAAACAAGTATAAAAATATCAAAATACTCGAGCTCGACTCTTGTTTGACTCGATTAAAGTTCGTTCGAGCTCAACATAATAAGTTATCAAACAAGTTCAAACATGAATATCAAAGATCGATAATATTGATGGATTATGGCAATTTTTCGGACAAAATTTAAATTTTCCGGCAAAAGTGAACAAAGTTGATAGTACTAAAATAATTAAAATTGATATCAAAATAATCAAAATTAATAAAATAAAAATTTACAAAATTATTCATGGACTCTACCAAGTAACAAGACCATTTATAAAAAAATTCTAAGTATAATTGAGTCCATAATAATACATTATGATCAAGGTGATGTTTTTTTTTTTTAAACAGAAGTAAGGTGGTCTTCAAAGTTGTCAAAATGAGGTACAATCAATTTTTTTCAAACATCAAATTTAAAGTATTTTGAAAATAAGAATAAAAATTTAGAAACTGTAGATAGAATTTACACACTCTCTCTCTAAGTATATGGATGAAACAAAATAATGTCAAATAGTGACATTTATTTATCAAGGCATTATTGAGAGTGTCCTTTAACAAAAAGAAGTGTAGCTTTATTGAAAAGGTCTTGTGAGGAATGATTACGCATAAAAAGTCCTATAATGAAAAGCCCATGTTACTATGTTACCAAAAGATGGATAATAGTCTGCCACAAGTGGGCCCAAATGCCTATTTCATTCAAACTTATAACCATATTAGCCAATATCATCACACTTTTCTCCTTTTTAATCTTTTTTCACTTTATTCCGTTAATTGTTATTTAATAGTATTAAAAAATATCCACTCACTTTTGCATCCAAGTACATTGTACTAAGTAAAGGGCATCTTGGTAATTTCCTCAGTTCTACCCATTCGTAATTATCACAATGAATTCCTCACTACTTCTAATTTTGTGTCTATATATCTATATATTCAATTTACACAAAATCTCCAACTAAACAAATTTCATAATATAAAATTTATACCATTACATGTATTAACTGATGTTACTATATGTATTCAATGTACAGTAAAATTTAAACTGAAATCATAATATAAAATGTTATATTATCAACAAAAAGATAATTAGTATAATAGTATACATTTTTATATTATAAACATATTTTTTATTAGATTGCGAAATTTCAAGATCTACCTCTAATGCACTTATTACCTTGACTAATATTTCCATACCTTTTCTTTTTTCCTAGAAAAAAGAGAAAGAAAATCATGGAAAAAATCTTAGATGCATGATATTCCCTCATAGCCACAAATCTAGGAATTAATTAAGGTGGTGGAATACATGTGAAAGGTTGTCTTGGCAACTTGGAGACACCATAATTTTGTACATGAAAAAACTTTGACAAATTCTTCCATAACTAGTAATTAAAGATTAGACAAAAACTTGCTTGACCATATTATGTGAAACGGTTTATAACTTTTAAGTATAAATTAACATCATCATTTTAGAGTATTAATACATCATGTTATATCTCGAGGGTGTTTGGTTGAGCTTATAATAAACTCTTTAAATAAGTTTATAAGTTGTTTAAGAGCTTATAAACACCATCAATTTTTTGACAAAATAAGGTGTTTTTAAGAGCTTATAAAATCATAAAATAAGCTCCTAACAACTTATAAACTGTAAAAAAAAAAAAGTTGAAATTTATTTTTTATCCCCAAGCACCCACCCACCCCACACCTCCTGCCCTCACCCACCTCTATCTTGACATAAAAAGAATTATATTAAAATTAAAATTTAAAAAATATTTATTATAAATTCTCAAAAATCTTATAAATTATATTAACCAAACACTTTAGCAAATTATATGCCACTTAAAAATTACATTTTATAAATTTTTAAAACAGTTATAAAATGTTAAAGTTTATAAAATATTTTAAATAAATTTAGCCAAACAGAATCTTCGTTACACGCAACCATTTTACACCAATAATCTATAAGAATTGGTTGATCTTGAAATCTATAAAATCAAGGGTTGAAATTGTAATTTCCCTAAACAAAATAATAGTCTGTGAATAAATACAAAAGCCATCATCACAACAAGATCCAAATATCAAAGCTAAGCTGTATTTGCAGAAAATGCTCAGAAATGTTGAAACTGAGAGATAACTACAGGGCCCCCTATTTTCAGAAAGACGTTTCTTTTCAGTATCAAAAGACAATTTCAATTTTTATTGAAATATTATTTTTTATTAAAAAGAAAAAATAAAATTCTCGACCCTGATTTTCTGGAATTCAACTCTAAAAAGCTTGTCTTTTGCACTTTTTATTTATTCAAAATATAAAATATGCCTCTTGCAGTTTTGGATTTTATATTTTTTATAGAAAGAAAGGAAAAAAGTGCATGTGCAGCCTGCTTTTTAACCATGTTTCAATTAATCATTGTATGCCAACAATATAAAATACGGTACCAAATAAATAATGATAGACCGAATTAATATTATAAGCTTTTATTAAGGGCGCTGCTATTCACCCACATGAAAATGCTTTGTTCAACTTTTTTTTAAAATATGTTTAATAAAAATACTAATATATCTTTTATAAAAAATAAACAATATATTTATTAAATACTCATGCTTTCAGCACCATACCAAAAATCTCAAAATTCACGTAAAAATTTTTATTCTTTCACACACAGTTGCACCATTTAAAAAAGACAAAAAAAAGTATAATGCTAAAAGTATAAATTATAAAGACACAATGTAAATGAGATTAAAGTATTTTTGTCTATCTATAAATTGGTACACCATGAAAATAAAATGAATTGTGGTTTTTTTTTAAACGGCAGGAAGCGGTGGTTCAATTAAAATAAAAAATAATTGTTGATGTGCTATTTTTTTTAATTTCAAATTGATGGGTGTGTATATATAATAAATAATGTAAATATTATATTAAGGTTATAGTTGTAAATTTTAAGGGGTGAATTAAGAAAAAATAAAAAAAATAAGCAATATACATGGTGGATTAATTTAGTAGTGGGTGAACAAAGTATTATCGTGGGTGTTAATAGCCGCGCCGTTTTATTAATTAAGAATGCAAAGTAAAATTTTAGCCTTTACAACTTTAATTAACAAAAATACATGAATTTTTTTTTATCGGACAAGAAAAACTTTATTAACAATAAGTATAGGGTACAAAAAATACCCCATGCAGTACAAAAATTACAAAGTCAACAATTTAGAGTCATTCTCGAGTTCGCTAACCAATCAGAATATGAAAAATTAGAATATTTCGATCCTTTGACAAAGGACCAGCTCCAAAGCCTAACTTTAATTTCGTATTAAAAGGGTTTGGATTAATATTATTTTTATCTCGTAGGCAATTTAATTTTGTCATTGATGATATTGTTACCATCGTATATGTTTATATTAACTAGTGTTAATTAATTAATTCCTCGACGAAAATAAAAATAAAAGAATAATAAGTTTATGCAGATTATCGTAAAAGAAGTAAAGAGTCTAAAGACTAAAGCGTACATGCAAAAGAAAATCTGCAAACACGAAAAGGGTTTTTCCATATAACCAAAAAAAAAAAAGAAAAAAAAAAGGTTGTTTTACTGCAGATCAAAAAGCTGTTTATTATTATTGAAATAAAAGGAATGACACTAAAAATATGTGACAAATAATAATGGAATATTATATATGGCGAGCAATAATAGAAAGCAATATTTGTACATGAAAATAGTCACGAGAGAAAAATTCTAAGAAGAGAAAAAAATTGCAAGAATATTTATTCTCTTATTATAGTACTTTTTCAGCCTCAGCAGCATATAAAACAACGAAACTGAGGGCCAGAATTTCACAGCATATGTCTATACTTTGCCATTAAAACATTTAATTCATGGCCCTACAACAAGAATATACACTGTGCAATTTATACTAAAAAGAGATGTGTATATAATAAATATTACAATCACTAGTTACATCTCTAATCTAGAAATATTTGACTACTTATACTAATTCTTGATCGCATTACTCGCTAAATTCGGACAGCTCAGGAGGGATAGACAAGGAAGGAGAACGTGAATTGTACGGGAACAAAGAGAAAAAAGAAAATGAAAAATAGAAATTGACCGTGAGAGACGGGGTCTTACAAGGTCAAGAAAAGGTCTTACAAGGTCAAGAAGACACGGAAAGGAAGAAAAATAAAAGGCAACAAGTCAAAAAAAGAAAATAGAAAAATCGATTTAAAAGCTCAGATAGGATAGCACCAAATTAGGACGAATACTTCTTCGTGGAACAATCCACGTCCACGAGGCTTGATTTGATACCATAAAACTCCATGATTTCATTAAATTCATAGCCTGCATTCATGAGTAATTTCATCGATGAAAAATAAACATCAAGAAATTATTAATTAATACTATAATAAGATTATATTTATATATAGTTGGAAGAAAAGGCCATGCATATGTATAGTAGGAAATTTGCAATCTTGAGTAAAAAGTGACATTTTGTGTGTTTTGACATACCTAGAAATTGTGAAAATCCCAGGCTTGCTTTCTGCTCTGCAGTCTTTTCTCTCTCTTCCATGGGGAAAAAAGTTGCACACCACAAGGGGAGAGAGAGAGAGGGGGGAGGAATGAGGATAGTAAGGGAGAGAATGGGCTTTTTATGGACAGAAAGTGGGCTTGCTTTATGGACCAGAATGTGACAGGCCCAGAAAGAATGTAAAAGAAAACCGACGTGCCACGTGGCAGCTCCACGTCTTGCCCGGAGGGGCTGCCCTGCCGACCGCAGTAAAATTAGCACCCACCTCACATTCACTTCCTAGGAAAAAAAATTAAAAAGGTCAAAAACTACCCATTAAATAAATCGTCCAAAAAATATCTAAGGATGATTTTATTACAAATTTATTTAACTATTTAAATCTTTATTTAATTAAAAAAGTTGTACGTAAAGTTTTTTTTTTTTAAGAGGTTGTACATAAAGTTTAACCATCAAAGTACACTAAAAAAAATCAACCATTAGTGAAAACAATCCTGTCATGAACTGTAATTATTAATCTCTAGTTAAAAGTTTTTAATAATAAAAAATAATTTTTTATAATAGAATCCCGTCTTTAAAAATTATTTTTTGTTATTATATATTTTTAACTGGAGAAGTAACAATGACATGATTACTGTTACTAAATATCATTTTTCTTGTATCGAATTATGAGTGATTTAGATTATTGATTTAGAAAGACTATAATCGGTTACGACTCCATTTTAATATGGATTGTGTATTAATTTAGAACAAATTAAGTTCATGAAAAACGACCTAAGTAAAAAAACCATGGTAAAAAGCATGATTATTATTGTATTCATTAGTTATAATAAGATTTCACTAAATTTGTGAGTTTAATTAAGTAATGGTATCTTGCTAGGTGGGCTATGATTTAATCTTATAGATTATTAATTAATTAAAGGGTGGCTTGGGAAAAGAAACAAAAACAAGAATATTATCAAGACTATAACTTCAAGGTCTAGGTAAGAGTAAATTGGCTTAATTGGAATTATTTATTTATGATTCACTTGTTTCTAGTGTTTATAAAATTTAGGATTTGTGAGGGAATTAAGGGTGTGGGGAATGGCATCTCATGGCCAACAATTTTTTAAATATCACACTTTCCTAAGGCGGTCAAACTTTACATGTAATCATTTTATTAATTTCACTCCTAATAGGTTATTTATTTATTGTGTAATAAAACTCCATCAAAGGAGGTTGGCGATCTAATTGGTATTGATTAATGCGTATATATATTATTTTATTTTATGTAGCCCACCTTTCATAGTGTCACATTTATAATACTCCTATTCCTATGTTTGTTAGAAATAATATTTGGCTTCCGATCTCTGATTTCGTTTCTTAACTTTAATCATAGAGTATGCATCGAATGAAATTGGTTTATACATGAACGGTTGAAGGATATTAGTTATTTTAATAAAGAGTGTTAATTATTTTTACTGAAAAGTATTAGTTGTCTTCTCTAAAAAAGCCTTAGTTTATTTTCAATAAACAACTAATATTCTCCGGTGAAAACAACTAATATTCTTCAATGAAAATAACTAATACCCCTCAATGATTCAGGTAGAAACCATTTTTATTCTATATTTTGTCCTAATTATAACTTTTTTTTTTACTAGTATTAACTTATGAACGAAATACTATACCTCATGATACCGTTTCACGTGACGTATATAAAAATCATATATTAATCATAAATATAAAAAAAATCAGACTAATTAACTTAATTATTAATTAATTAATAAAATATAATCTAATATATGCATTGAATTTGTGTGGTTGACTCCATTGCTTTAAAATGATCATCCCTTCTGTGACACATACAGGAGGCATTGATGGCCTATTCGTTTTCCCTTCCCATGTCATTTTCATATATAATTTCATTTATCTAGCTATCTCTCTCTCTCTCTCTCTCTCTCTCTCTCTCTCTCTCTATATATATATATATATATATATATATATATATATATATATATATATATATATATATATGGTTCTTATTTATTCTACTCACGTCTCTCTATTTTTTGCTTGTTCAGTTTTATGTTTATAAATATCCTTGCATGGCTTGTGTGATTAGAAATTTTGATTTCAGTAGTATGAAAAAAAATGGCAAAGAGACTGAGATGTCACTTTTGTGACTAATTAAAAATGTACTATTTTATAATAAATAAAAAATCTTAAAACAATACAATTTATATACGTGTTTTGAAAACTGATAGCATTTCCATAGGAAAAAAAATCGTAGATAAAAAATTATTATAAAATAAAAAAAAATTGAGTATATATATCATGTTTTTGAATATGTGTTCATACCATAAAATTGACATGATTACATTCATTCGCTGATACTAATTAATACATGTAAATACAGATGTCATAAAATTTTATACTGTGCTTTCCATTTATAGATCTTATGGTATTATTGAATGTATGTAATAATATCAACAGATACATGTACTTAATGGTACAAATTTTGTAGTATGAATTTGTTAATAGGAAAATTTTAATTTGTGCATGTTTTTTTATGATTAAAAAGGAGAGGAGTTAGATAGATAATTAATCAATTAGATAGTCTTATATGATCATGCATATAAGGTCTGACTCAACATAACTCTTTTTTTTTTAATACATATATAAATAAGATTGGATAAATGGAGCTTCGTTTCACAAATCTCATATCTAATGAGGAAGTATAAAATTGTTGGTGTACTATAATTTCTTTTTCCTTAAAGTATTCTATAACGACTAATGGTTATTGAGTATTTCTTTTAATTATTGAGTTGGATTTTTTTATTCAATGACACACACTGAATAAATGTAATTTTATTGCAAAGAACCGAGTTAGCTCATATTGTTGCCGTCTCATTTATTATTTTTCTTTTTTCTTTTTGATATTTAATATAGTCGCATAAATTTGGTAGGTGCATGATGGCTACAAATGGAATGTATAAATGTTACTATTAAATAAATTGTCTTAAACCCTGTCCTCTTTAATGTGAAAGCAACCACTCATAAACATATTTTTGTCCCTAATAAATGTCGTTCCACACAAATTTGATACTTAGGATCCGGCAAAAACCTCACTTTGAACCAACTTTTGTTATTTTTCTAGTGTTAATACAACAAATAATTTTCCAAAACGATGCTACCAATACTTCGAAATATCCGGCTTTTCAAGATATATATAATATTAATTAATTGTGCGGCCATATATAATGAAAAATAAACTACACGAAATTTATGTATGTGGTTCACTAATATTAATTGTGTTAGTTATGTTCACGGATAGAAATGAAGAATCATGTATTACGTGATCCCAACAAGTACATAGTTAAGAATGACTCTTATTAGGTCAATAATAAGACTATTTATAAATTTATCTGGGCCTAAAAATTGACTCAAAACTCAAATTGAGGTCGAACATAACATACACCGTAAAATCGATCAATTTTGCGTAGGAGTTCAAGACATTTCAACAACCATATTAACTTTGAACAATGTTAAGTTATTTTTAATAGAGATGATCAATATATGAATTTTGAACCCGAGATCTCTGAGTCTCAAATTTCACCACTAGACCAACTCATGTGGTTGGGAATGAATATGTTAGATATCTATAAAAAAAACAAAATTAAACTAAATGGTTAAGATTATTTAATTTAAATTAATTGATTAAAGTTTGGAAAGAATTGAAGAAAACAAATTCATTGAACAATAACATACCATCTTTCGAACCTTACAATTATCTAGTAGGAATATGTAGTTTTCAATCAAATTGGCTACACTATCACAAACCTAAAAGTATAGATGTACTTCCTCATCATAAGTGTGAAACCTCAATTTAGTAATTGTTAAAAATATAACGTTTACTTAACATGCTTGCACCTCTCAGTGATTAATTCATTTCTTGTTTGTTGTATGAATGAAGCGTGACCTCTATATATATCTGTTTTTTTTGGAATGACAAATGCTTCAAGAAACTGATTGTAATGTTATATTGTTGGGGAAAGAAGGTTAATTTTTATTTTATTAATTTATATAAATATACTTTTTTGTTACTTTTATTTCATGTATTTTTATTTTTTTTAACTTTACCTCTCGTAATTTCATTCATTTGAGCTTTAATTTGTCTCATTCTGCCCACTGTTTTATTTCTTAACTGCTCTTTGATCTTAGCCTCCAGCCATTGTAGATAATCTTTTCAATCTTGGTCACTCTTAATGTCAAGGAATAATTAAAAAATATTTGATTTTAATTTAAGGGTGTAACTATAAAAGAGGAAATATAATTGATTTACAAAAAGTTGTGAAAGTTGGGAATGAGTTCACAAACGCGATGCTTGTTGTTGTTGCTGATGATTCCACGTTTGATGACATTATCAAAGATTTTAAACGAAATGTTTTCTCGCCTCATTTTAAAATTCAACTTGTTCGTAGTAATGTCAATTTAGTAGTCCATTGTCTTGCTAGGAATGTAAGATCATTTACTAGCCCTTATTATTGGGATGAACCTCCGTCTTTTGTGCAAGATTTTCTTCGTACTTCTTGTAATTGCACTTGAATAAATCGAACATTTAAAAAATTTACAATAATTTTTTTTTTGTGTGTGCTAACTCAATTAAAAAATTGTATATACTACACAATTTCAAATTTCGGAGACCTCTTAAAGATGAAAAGAAAAAAAGAAAAGTTATTAATGGGGGTATGTGGTTGTGGTGGTCCTCCTAAAATTGTCAATGAAAATGTAATTTTAAATTTTTTTGATAATTCCCACAACCTTATTGACAAGCTGCATGGTTCCCAATAAAAATGACAACTGGAAAAGTGTCCAATGGCAACTAGTCGTCTATGTGTTAATTATATTATTATTAATTTATATAAATATAAGAGTAAATGGCAAAGGAAAAAAAAAGCAAGGGAGGGATGGAGGATAAAAATTTACCTTGGACAGTGAAAAAAAGAATTGGAGGGTGATTATTAGAGCAGAAAAAAACATTTTTATTTTTCTGATTTAGCAGAATGGGGTGGGGCCATTGAATATTTTGATGAGAGATTTTACAACATAAAATTTTGAAAGGGGAAGTCAGATGAGTCAGGGAAATAATAAATGCTTAATTGATGGAATTTTGGATCAAAGAATTTATTCTGAAAATGATGTATCACTGCAGTTGACACTTATTGGATGAACAGTAACTTTCAACCCCAGAATTTTCTGAAACCAGGTAATCATTATAACTCACTCTCTTCTTCAATCTAAATGGACCACACTTTTTATTTTCTAAATATTATGATTATATATTTTCTTTTTTTTTAGTGGTGTAGCCTTTGTCTATCACATTGATTAGGCGTGAAATTGTTATGTTTTGGTGCCCGATTTACTCATGTTTTGAAGGTTTTCGATGAGTGCTTGGAGTCAAATGAGCATTATTTCTATACATTGATAAATTTGTCTCTTTGGTGCTCATAGGTGAATAGAGGACGAAAAAAGGAGTTCGTAGGACTTTGAATCGACTCAAACGGATGCCCGGATGAGAAGATATTGAAGAAATACGATTGGTATTAGTGCGGACGAGGAAAAGTATCATTTGGAAGGATTAGAGATCACTAGAGCGCATTGCTCGAGTGCCACCGCTCGAGCGCCTTACTCGAGCGCGCAAATGAACAGAACAATTCTTGCGCTCGAGCAGCTCGAGCGCCACCGCTCGAGCGAATCACTCGAGCGCCCAAAACATACAGAGAAGATTTCAGCGCTCGAGCAGCTCGAGCGCGACCGCTCGAGCGAATGCATCATTCGAGCTACACAGCTCGAGCGGGACCGCTCGAGCGTTTTGCTCGAGCGCCCATATACTTTTGCCTCCGGATGTGTATTTTCGGCCCATTAACTCCCGTTTCGACCCGGTGCCTATATATACCTCTTCCAAACACGTTTTGAAGAATCCCGACTTTAGAAATCACTTTAGACTTAGTTTTTGGAGAGGAAGAAGAAGAGCAAGCTTTATTTACGTTTTGTTGAGGTTTTGCATACGAATTCTTAGTTTCTTGTCATTAGTTTGTTACTTTAAACGCTTTTAATTTCGTTTTAGTTAATTCAATTTCAGTTCTTCGTATTTATTTTCTTTTTAAACCCTAGTTCATGTTTCTTACTTTCTTTATTCAATTCATCATGTTTTTGTTCGTTGTTTCTTCTATTGCTTTTGTTTTTGTTATAACCATGTCCGGCTAAAACCCTTGCATGCTTGGGTTAGGATGAACTCGTAGAAGTAGGATGTGGGTACGTAATTAAGGTAATTGGTGACGTTAGTTTTAATTCTCTTAATTAATGAATTCTTATAATTAATCTCAACTCTACCTTTAAATTTAGTACGAAAGTGTTAGAGAGAGGACGACCGCATCACTCAATAACAATTAGTAGTCTTAACGAGAGGGTTTAGGAAAGGTTAATTCATCTACCGGTTTAGCGAAGGAGGACGACCGCATCACCTTAGTTAAATTAGGGTCTCATTAATTGAGCACAATCCATTAACTTGTTAGTGGATTAGTGAAGTCGAGTGTTAGGGTAAAGTATTAGGGTTTAGAATCTTGAGCTTTCACCTTGCATTCTTTTACTTAGGTTAATTCTTGTTTGTCACGATTACTTTGATTATGTATCTGCTCCGTTAGTATACGTAGGGATTCCTATCCTGAGCATCACCATCTCCCATTAGAAAACAACCTTAGTTAATTCGTTTCTTACGTTCTTTAGTTTACTTAGTTTACTTTAGTCTTTTAATTAATCTTTCAAAAACCCAAAAAAAAACATTACACTCATATTCACTACGACGCGTAGATCTTCAGGGATCTATTCGCATACATACCATCCCTTGGGTTCGATAATACTTGGTCCCTATACTTGCCCATACTACAGTGAACCCGTACTCTTGCGGGGTAGCTACTAGTAGAAGCTAGTGTAGTCGCTTCAAGTCACACATATTTATAGATTTCAATTTGAGATTGAAAAATGATGAATGCTTGTTAATATATACATTTCAACTTTTTTTCTTATGTATATGGTGGATAAGAGTTTTTAATTTTTCCTTTCATATTTTTATGTTCAAATATTGTTTGATTGAATCTAGTCTTTTCAAATCACATATCCACATCAGTCGGTATAATTAAATTATTAGCTTCGTTAACAATAGTTTTATTCCATCATTTATATAATCAACAAGTTTTGTTGGTATTTTGATCTTTTTACATCGCTGTGCTACATTAGTTAATCATATTATTTTTATTTTAGTTAATTAATAATCAATGTCTTAAATATTGAATCCCCCGCCTACTAAAAACTAAAAAGTTACTCCTACTTTATAACAATTGTGACTAAAATTTCTAAAAAAGAAAAAGACACAATAATATGATATGGTTTGTTTAAGGCCCAAGTTATTGACACTATAAGGTGGAGTAAATACACTATGTGGATGAATTCACTACACTTAGGATGAATACACTACATTTTTTTCCAAAATACGCAGTAAGCTCTTCGAAGGTGAAATTTTTGGAAATTTTTTCCGAACATTTTGGATATGTTCATAAAATTTATCCGAACATATTTGTTCAAAAAAATTTCTCGAACATATGTACATAGTTCGGAAAAATATTATGAACATCAAAGAAATGTTCACATAAAAATTCCGAATATTTTGGTCGTGTTCGGAGAACCAGAGATGAACACGTGCAATCGCGATTTAAAAAAAATTATTCGAAACAAGCAAACAACAATAATATTATCATACCTATACAATTTTATATACTCAATGAACAATAATATGCATGAAAAATATCATAACACCAATATAAATTATACTAATCAACATTTAAAAAACCTAGTTTCTAAAAAATACCAAAATACTTACATAATCGTATTCCGGGCTTGGAGGATCGTTCATCCTTACAATGTAGGCCGAAAAAATACATTTCAAGCGCCTAGTGGTCGATTGATGGTGGGCTACATTCTTGAAGTATGAAGTTCGTTTGTATTGCTCAAGATTGGTTTCATAGTTCGAATGTGTATATGGAAATCAGGTGGAGTGTATTCACTAAAATTGGTTTTGGAGGGAAGACTAGAGGAATAATATTGTTATTTCAAGAATTGGCCTTAGAAATTAAATTTTGTATAGTGTATTTACTTCACCTTGTAGTGCCAATAACCTGGGCCTTGTTTAAATTCAGCCCGTTGCTCCATCTTATAAGGCCTTTTGGGCCCATCTGAGTTTATTAGCCGAATCATTGCACGTTCGGAATGGGCTGGGCTAAGTTAATAATACTACTTTATATTTTATTTTTGACAAATATAATATCACAATCTATATTATCAGTTCGTGTTATTTTGAAGACATTGTTCGTATAAGACTTTATGTATTAATAATTTTAAAAAATAAGAAATACAAATTAGAATAACATCCTTGTTTGTATCAATTGTGCTCTTAAAAATGAAAGAAAATACAAGGATGTTGATTTAATTTATCTTAATTCCCTACAATAAATTACAGATACAACATTTGATTTAATAATATAATGAAGACTCAATATAGTACTCCCTCTGTCTCAGGATTTTCTGCACAATAAAATGTATACACATTTTAAGAAAAATGCATTTTTTTTTATAGTAAAATAGTGACATATGGGTAAAAATGAGTATATTTTTTAGAGTGTACACAAAAATTAATATTTTCTTTTTTTAGACATGGGGTGAGGGGAAAAAACATTGTGGATTAAAATTTAGGGATGCGGGAAAAAATAAAAAATAATTATTGAGAATTTTTTTGTTATTTAACACTATTTTTTCATTTCATCAACAAATTTTTAAATATCACTTATTTGGAGGGAGCATACTTTAATGAATGATTCTTAAAAAAACCATTATTATATTTATAAATAATTATTTTATTTATTAATGGAACCAAAATATATTGGGATACTTTTACATTCTCAATTCAAATAATCTAGAGTAAACATTTTAGAGAAATTGTGTATGAGGGACACAATTTTAAAAGAATATACTCTAAGTTAAAATTTTCCCACTAATCCTGAAATATAAAAAATATTGAACTTAAGTTATACTCCCTCCGTCCCAGTTTTATTTTCCCATTTGCTAAAAAGGTCCGTTCCAATTTTGTTTTCTCATTTCTAAAATGGAAACTATTTTATTCATTTAAATAATACTTTATTCACAATTCACCATTCTCAATACTAGTTTATTCACCATTCATCATTTCCAATACTACTTTATTCATTTAAATACTAAAATTCAACTCTCGCATTAAACTCTGCGCATAATCAAACGAGAAAACAAAACTGGGACAGAGGGAGTATTAAAAATGAACTTAATATATTATTATTACATTCTGTACTCGAAATTAATAAAAAAATTAAAATTTATATCTTTCCAATAATATTTTATTTAATTTTATATTCCTCAACTACTCATCCAAAATTTTAATTGCATATATTGCATGACTTAGGTATACGTACCACATGCTACAACATTTGTACCATGAATCTCATATCTTCTAAGCCACACAATAGACAAAGATTCTAGCAATCCACTTCATCTGCTAACACGTGTCCACTATCGTCACCTCAAGTATTCATCCGTACGCAATCAATCCATTCCGCACTCCAAAAAATGACACTGGTGACCTTAATTTTTACGGCGACCAAACTCGCCGGAGTTCTCTTCTCCGTCACCGTCGCCGCCAACGCTTTCTCCTTTTCACGCTTTAAACGCAAGAATTTAAAGCCGTTTAAGTCTCCAATCGACGAGTCCGCCGATATTCTCGCCGAATTCGACGTCAATCCTACTTCCGGTATGCTTTCACTTTCCCCTTTTTGTTCGTCGTATTTTCTACTGAAGATACCTTTAAATAGGAAATTATTTGAGTAAAATGGAATAAAACAAACATTAAGCATTTGATTTATTTAGGCGATTGGATTTAAATTAGGGCTTTTTTGATAGTAATGACGCTTGAAAAGGGGTTGATTGAGTTAATTTGGTGCAATTTCTGAGGAGGTTGGATTTTGTTAATTTAGGGTTAGGAAATGATAATGTGATTACTTCAATTTTAATCACACATTGAAGAAATGTCTATTTGTTTAGCAGCTTTAGGCACAGCATATGTGCTCTATTCTATTTGTGTTATTATGAATTTAATCAGCATTCATTTAATTAATTTTACCCTTGTTATGATTTTATATAGAAGGGGAAAAGGGGTTCTTTTTGCGACTATCATAAATATCAAATTTATTTGGAATAAAACAGTAATAAAGGGAAATACAGTGAGAAAGATGGGTACTCAATTGATTTATTTAGGCGATTGTATTTAAATTAGGGCTTTTTCATGATAGTAATGACGCTCGAAAGAGGGTTGATTGAGTTAATTTTGTGAAATTTCTGAGGAGGTTGGATTCTGTTAATTTAAGGATGTGATTTAGGGTTAGGAAAGAGTAATGTGATTACTTCAATTATTTTTATCGATAAAGTTGTGACTCAAACTCATGAATTTTCGGTTATAGGTTACGAAAGAGTAATGTGATTACTTCAATTTTAATCACACATTGAAGAAATATTTGTTTGTTTAGCAGCTTTAGGCACAGCATATGTGTTGAATATACTGCTCTGCAGGGATAATTAGTTTAGTTAAAATTGTAACCAATCATATCATAGTGTTAGTTACAAGTTTGTTAGTCAGTTATTTTGTTAGATAGTCAGTTAGTCAGTTGGCTCTAGAAACTTCCAGATTGCTTGGGAAGGAAAGCACGGGCACTGCTCTCTTATAATAGCATGCCCATTGTATTACTCTATTTGTGTTACTATGAATTTAATCAGCATATAGTTAATTAAATTGACTGATGTAATGATTTTATAATTTATATAGAAGGGGAAAAGAGGTTCTTTTTCGGATTAGCTACAGCGCCAGCACATGTGGAGGATAGGCTCAACGATGCTTGGCTTAAGTTTGCCGAAGAAAGCCATTGCGACCAGCCCGAGTCTCAGACAGGGTCTGAACCAGCTGATGCGATTATGGGCTCAGCTGGTGGAGACGGTGGTTCTCAACCGGCTAAGCAAGAAGCCAATAAGAGCGTGAAGAAAATGAAGAAAAAAAAGATAGCTATGGAGGCGTTAATTCGAGGATTCGAGAAATATGAAGAAATTGAAGAACCTAGCTCGAATGAAGAATGTCATCATACTGTCGCAGCCTGGCATAACGTTCCCCATCCGTAAGATTCATATGCATTTATTGCAAAGAAGGCGTTTTAAGAATGAGTATGTATAGAGTTAAATTGTTTCATACATGAATTAATGAAGGGTATTAGTTGTTTTCACTGAAGAGTATTAATTGTTTTGAAGAAGGGTATTAGTTGTTTTCACTGAACAACTAATACTCTTCAGTGAAAATAACTAATACTCTTCTGTCAAAACAACTAATACCCTTCAATGATTTATGTATAAACCAGTTTCACTCTATACTTTGTCTTTAAGAATATAGAAGCTGAATGCAATTTCACATTGTTATAATTTTTTTTTTTTTTGTTTTGTAAAATAATATGTAGTGTAAGTGAAATTGCCGTTTAATATATTTTCAGGGAGGAGAGGTTGAGATTTTGGTCTGATCCTGATACGGAGCTAAAGTTGGCTAAGGATACGGGCATACAAGTTTTCCGAATGGGAATAGATTGGACGAGAATCATGCCCGAGGAGCCAATCAATGGTTCTAATGCATCTGTAAGTATGCATATCAGTATTATAATTTGCTAGATTGGATCTTTATGATTTGTGGTTGCTTTTTTCGTTAGACAAACTTCGCAGCATTGGAGCGATATAAGTGGATCATCGAGAAAGTTCACTCATACGGAATGAAAGTTATGCTAACACTGTTCCATCATTCTTTGCCGCCATGGGCAGCAGAGTATGGAGGGTGGAGGCTAGAGAAGACTGTCGATTATTTTATGGAGTTTACTAGGTTCTACTTTGTTAAACCATTCAATTGTTGGTATCCCGTTACGGCTTTTTTGTCATTAATTTTTTATGACATGTCTCTAGTTCTTAAGCTCATGAATATTGATTAGCATGCGTAACATCTGAAGAGCCTTTCGTATATTTCAGAGTTGTTGTGGACTGTGTATCGGAACTGGTCGACTATTGGGTAACATTTAATGAACCACACGTGTTTTGTATGCTCACTTATTGTGCTGGCACGTGGCCTGGTGGTAATCCCGATATGCTCGAGGTTGCCACTTCTGCTTTGCCTGCTGGTGTACTCAATCAGGCCATGAATTGGATGGCAATAGCGCACGCTAAGGCCTATGATTATATCCATGAGAAAAGGTATTGTGTTTTTACTTGAAATGGGCCATGTGATGATGTTTTTGGTAAAGTCATAAACTTGATGATTTTATATCAATCTTTATTTATGCATGACTTAAATTATTGGGAAAATTGTTTTTTTGTCCTATAACTTTACCTCTTTTAGATTTTCGTGCTACTGATTTTCAAATTTTGATTTTAGTCTTGCCGACTTTCAAATTTTGATTTTCATTCTGTAACTTTTTTTTTATTTTGGTCCTACAACCTACCAACCCTTATAGTAATAGGACTAAAATAAAAAAAGGGTAAAGTCACAGGACTAAAATAAAAAAGTGTAAAGTTACAGGACTAGAATCAAAATTTGAAAGTCAGACGGACGGAAAAAAAAAGTATAAAAGAGGTAAAGTTACAGGACGAAAAAAATCATTTTTCCTAAATTATTGGCTGACCTAATATATGTTTTGGCTTCAGTGTGAGTGCAATCGTTGGAGCAGCACACCATGTCTCGTTTATGCGACCTTATGGGCTATTCGACGTTGCTGCCACTTCTGTCGCTAATTCTTTGACGCTATTTCCATTTATGGATAGCATCTCCGACAAAATGGACTACATTGGGATAAATTACTATGGACAGGTTTAGTATTCTTGGCTCATCTAGACAACTACTTTTGATGAAATATTAAAGTTTAATCAATTTGGGCAGGAAGTGGTTTGTGGTGCTGGATTGAAGCTGGTAGAAACCGACGAGTATAGTGAATCTGGACGTGGGGTTTATCCCGATGGCTTGTATCGTGTATTACTGCATTTTCACGACAGATACAAACATCTAGACGTACCGTTCATCATCACTGAAAACGGTGTATCGGATGAGACGGATTTGATTAGGAAGCCATACATTTTGGAACATCTATTGGCAACTTATGCAGCTATGATGGAGGTTTTGACTTCTGAGCTTTAATATCTTTAGATTGTAAAATTTATCTGAAATGCTAATGTAATCTGGCATTCAGGGCGTACCGATTCTTGGTTACCTGTTCTGGACCATATCCGATAACTGGGAATGGGCCGATGGATACGGGCCTAAGTTCGGATTGGTAGCAGTTGACCGATCGAATAATCTTGCACGTAGTCCACGTCCATCGTATGATTTGTTTTCAAAGGTAAAAGAGTTTGCTTCTATTCATTTGGGTATGTTTGCTTTGCGAGATTAGCAGGGATTGATACTTTAATTCCATTTAATCATGTGTTTAGTTTATATGATACTGGCCCGGGATAAATATCATAGGCATAATTAACACATAAAAGGAGTTGGACTAATTGTCACACGAACAAATGATAATTATTTATTAATCTTATCTATCAAAGCAAACATGTCCTAAAATGAAAATACTGCTAAAGCTAAGGGAGTAGTTCGTAATTGCAGATTGTTAAGTCGGGTAAAATTACACGGTTAGATAGAGCACGAGTTTGGAACGAACTTCGGACAGCTGCGGAAGATGGAAAAACGAGACCATTTTATCGTGCAGTTGACAAACGTGGTCTCATGTATGCTGGTAATACTCGCTCTCGTGCCTTTATTTTCCGATGTCATGGATGATTTTTATTCATTCGCTGTCGTGTTGAATCAGGAGGGCTCGACAAGCCAATATTTCGACCATACATTGAACGTGACTGGCGGTTCGGACACTACGAAATGGAAGGTTTGCAGGACCCGTTGAGCCGTTTCTCTCGGTATTTGCTCCGACCTGTCGTTGCCGGAAAGAAAGCCATACAAGATTCAGATGAATTTGTTCTGGAGCAACTTAATTTGATGGCCTGATTGTAATTTGATCCAAGGTTGGATGTATGTTGTCTGCCTTGAAGATTATGTAGGGTGACGTAAGTCATACATTATTGCATGATCAGTGTCATTATTTTGTATATCATTTGTACTGATGAAATGAAACGTGACATCATACGATCAATCATGTGTGAAACAAATTAGGCACAATGTATCAAAAGACACAAACTATCACATTTTGTTTTATAAGGCTCCTATACTAATTTTTGTTTTAAAAAGTCCTTAAACTATATATTTTTATTTCATTAGGTCCATAAACTATTTTTTTTGTTCAAAAAACCCTTAAAATATATATATTTCTTATTTCATAAGGTCCTACCGAAAATTCGTTAGAGACTTAATAAATTTTGTTACCAGGGCTTTGGTGAAACAAAATTAATAGTTCAAGGGCCTTTTAAAACAAAAAATAGTTTAGGAACTTTTTGAAACAAAATGTGATAGTTCAGGAGTCTGCCAACAAATTATCATTTTAGTTCAAAAATGAAAATGAAACAAGTGGAAAAGGATACCCGATGAATGATGAATCAACTATCTACAAATTAAAATACTTTAATTTATTTTTTAGTATTCAAAATTGGTAGTTATATAATTAATGGTGTTTATTTAATAATTTGATTGATTTTTCATTGAATTGATGAAGAATCAGTCGTTAGAAAATAGTAATAAAATATGTGGTGGTGATTTTAACATGTTTCGATTAAAAGCAGGGAGAGTTGAGAAGTCAATCATTGGAATGATTTATGTTCATCATTATCAACATGATAGGAAATTCTTACTATCCAACAAAAAAGTTATTCAAAGCATTTTATTGAAATGTAATAAGACAATCGATCGTATTGACCAGTCAACACTGTGGGTATACCTAAATTATTACTTTAACACAGCTGTAGCCTGCAGTATTGTTTGTGGATGAGGTTTTGAAAAATATCATCTCATCAAAAAATACTTTATGATGAAATAACATGGTAAAAAAAAAAAAAAAAAAAACTCTTTATAATTGGGAGTTCGGTTTCAAAATTTCAATTATTGTTTGATTAATCGTTCTCCACCCATTTTACTCTATAATTAAACGTTGGTGAAGAATAAACATTGAATACTCCCTCATCCCAAGTCAATGAGCAATTTTTTCTTTTTATATAATAAATTGGAGAATATTAAAAAAAAAAAAAAATCATGCTCATTCATATTGGACGGAGGAAATATCCAACGTTTAAATATCTTACAAAGAAGAATAAAATATAGGGAAAATAATTTTTTTTCGTCCTGTAACTTTATCTCATTTTTATTTTCGTCCAGTTGACTTTCAAATTTTGATTTTAGTCATGTAACTTAACCTTTTTTTTATTTTCGTCCTGCTAATTTTCAAATTTTGATTTTAATCCTTATTTTCAAATAGATTCTTATAGAGTGTTTCATCATTTTTGCAACATATCTCCTAGTATTCATAAGAAAAATTAGACACATGAGAAATCTAATGAAATAATATAAGTATGGTGCGAAATGCAACAAATTAACATCCACTCCTAATAATAATAATGCACCAGACGGTCCCGCAGAAGATTTAGTCGTAAATTTCATTATACAAGAAATGAAATGATATAAAAGCATTTGAGCCTGCGTTATTGGACTGCGTCTCACATCTCTCCCTGCCCCCACACTGATGAATGTGAAGTAAAAGCATGGAATCTCAAAATATACTTCCCAAAAAGGATAAAAACATTATATTCATACTCACTTTTCTTGTAGCATTAATTGCTGATATTAATGCAACAAATCTCAAGTCCGAGGAATATATGTATGAATCTGATAGGGTCATTAAACTACCTGGCCAACCAACTACCCCAAATTTATCCCAATTCTCTGGTTTTATCACAGTTAATGAAGCTCATGGAAGGGCCCTTTTCTATTGGTTCTTTGAGGCCCAATCTCAACCTACCAAAAAACCCCTACTCTTATGGCTAAATGGAGGTACACCCCTATAAACCCCAACAAAAAGAAAAGGTTGATTCTTTCCTTAATTTGTTGTTTTTGTTTGTGTAATGAAGGGCCAGGTTGTTCATCAATTGGATATGGAGCAGCTGTGGAGTTGGGCCCTCTTAGAGTTGGTAAAAAGGGAGCTTTTCTTGAGTTTAATCAGCATTCTTGGAATAAAGGTCCAATCTTTTTCACATGAATCTGTTTTTAGTTCAAGATTTGATGTATTTATGTTATTATGACTGTTAATAGTAGTTAAAGATTACTTCTTTAATATTATTTGCATTGATTGCAGAAGCAAATTTGCTGTTTGTGGAATCTCCAGTTGGGGTTGGATTCTCATACACCAATACCTCTTCTGATTTCACAAAGATAGATGATAGTTTTGTTGGTAATAATTAAATGCCTATCTTATTTCTCATTAGTTGAAAATGTCATATGTTCAAATTAAAAGTCTAAATTACTAAAAAAAAAAATTACTTATAAAGTGAAAAATCTTGAAAGAGTATGTATAGAGTGAAATTGGTTTATATATGAATCATCGAAGGGCGTTGGTTGTTATTATTAAATAGTATTAGATGTTTTCATTGAAGGGTATTAGATGTTTTTACTGAAGAATCTTAGATTGTTTTCACTGAACAACTAAGACTCTTCAGTGTAAACTAATAATACTCTTTCATGTATGAACCATTTTCACTCTATACTTTGTCATTTTAAAAATTCTAAGGGAGATGCAAATCTTTATATCTACCAAATATGGTGTGGTTTTTTTTGTAAGTGTAATTCGTTTTTTGTATCATTTTTTTCAGCTGAGGATACCTACAACTTTGTAGTCAAATGGATGCAAAAATTCCCACAATTTAAGGATCATGACTTCTTCATTTCAGGAGAGAGTTATGCAGGTTGTGATAACATCTTCAACAACATTATTTTCTTGCACAAAATCTGTTCTCAAAATCAAGAATCCTCTGTCCCTTTGTAGGTCATTATGTGCCTCAACTTGCTGAACTTATCTATGATAGGAAACAGAAACATCCATACATCAATCTCAAAGGCTTCATAGTATGTTAATTAATTCCGACCTTAACTGTCCTAAACACAACTACATAGTTTCCTTAACGCCACGATTGTAGGTGGGAAATCCTGAAACGAACGACTATTTTGATTACAAAGGCTTACTCGAGTATGCATGGAGCCATGCTGTTGTGTCGGATCAAGAATATGATAAGGCTAGGAAAGCGTGTGACTTCAAGCTCGTGAATTGGTCCGATGGATGTAATAGCGCGATGAATGTAGTGTTTGATCAGTATAAATTGATCGATATCTACAACATCTACGCCCCATCTTGTAATATTAACCATACCTCTAAGGTAGGTCATAACTCATAAAATCTTGGCACTAAGCTCAATATAAATGTACCTTTGTTACCTTTTAGGCACAAAATTACGCGGTTAGAAGAATGGGAGGGGTCCCGGGAGGGTATGACCCCTGCTTTTCGACGTATACAGCAGAGTATTTTAATAGGAAAGACGTCCAAATAGCGCTAACTGTGCACACGAGAGGAGTGAAATGGACGGTATGCAAGTGAGTAAGGTGACTTTTCGTGTTTTTGTAATGATTGGATGATCGTGATGGGATACTTAATCGCGAATATTTGGTGTAGTGATTCTTTGTTTCAGACATACAAGTATAGTGTGTCATCAGTGTTGCCGATATACAAGAAACTCATTAAAGGTGGCCTGAAGATTTGGGTGTACAGGTAAGTAACTAAATATGGAAGGTTTATGTTATAGTGGGATGTTGGAATTAATGTGGGAAGTATTGTTGTTTGTTTTTAACAGCGGAGATGCAGACGGTCGAGTTCCAGTTATAGGTTCGCGATACTGCATCGAAGCTCTTCAACTTCCCCTCAAAACGGCGTGGACTTCGTGGTACTACGAGCATCAGGTAATTAGCCTAACCTTAAAGGGACACTTGTGTGTGTATTATTAGCTGTTTATGGGATCAAGATTCGTCGTTTTTATCGAAGATGTGTGGATGAATTTGCAGGTAGCAGGGAGGATAGTAGAGTATGAAGGGTTGAGTTTTATTACAGTGAGAGGGGCTGGTCATTTGGTGCCTCTTAACAAGCCTAAAGAGGCATTAGCAATCATACATTCTTACTTGTCTGGCCAACCTCTTTCCACACAAAGATGAAAAGTGTCCTCATAACTACATTTTAAGACATTGTTTTTCCTGAAAGCTTAGCAAGAATCTACAACAAAGTGTATTGTGTTTTCTTGGATTGAAAACATTGAGTCTAATATGTATTGTATGTATTTTATTTGGCGTACAAAATCAAAGCATTGATGCTGCAGCTTAGCTATCAATAAGCTAGCATCTTAATAAGATGATGTATTGAAAAAAGATATTTGCCTTTAGTACGTGATGAAAAATGGGCTTGAGTATATTGACTAATGACTACTCTTTCCACAATACTAATTTCTCTCTATATTTGGGCTTGAAAAATTACTCCTAAATGTTCTTTGGTATCCAATTAATTGATTACTCGTTTTTTTTGGATACCAAAGAAAAATTACTCCTAAATGTTATTCACACCAACTTAATTGGATACCTAATTCTAACACACACACTATTTTTTCATTTTTTGGCTTTTATATACGATAAATGGTAAATTGGTGTATACAATTTTTAGTTTTTGATTAGGGAATCAAGATTGAGCACTTAATATTATTGGAAAAAAATGAATTATATTAATTTTTTTGATGGAAAAATAATTTTCATTAACAAGAAAAATTGGAATAGTAACACTAATTGACACGATATTTCATAAATAGAGTTAGGGTTGCTTTGGAACACAAAAAACTATTTTTAAAATTATTTTTTCAAAAGCTGTCTCTCACTAATTATTATTTTTTTAATTAGAATCATATTTTAGTGTTTCCAAAACTCATTATGCTTTGTATAGATAACAAATAATTAGACATTTAATATATCTCATCTTGATATAATGGTTGAAACTAAAATGAGAAAAAAAATAAACCACTTTAAATGAGTAGTGAAAATTTCGATTAAAATAACCTACCAATAAGGGGAAAAAAGATCATTTTCATCTGTATAAAACTAGTAATATTCCGTGCACAATCCTCCAAGCGTACAGTACAAGCGTCGAAACCTTTTGTCACTGTACCACGATCACCACCTTTCTCTCCCTCCCGCCATTATCACTCCTCACTCTCTCTCTCGCTCTAGGGCTTACTTCTCTCTCTAGTCTCTACACTATCTCACACTTACGGAAAACACCTCGCAAGATGCCGCCTAAATCATACAAAAAGGACGACAAAATCGAGGTCCGGGTGCAGAACGACGCCGTAATAACATGGTATCCCGCCACCTTTCTCCACTACTCCTCCGAGCAAGCCTACGTAAAATTTGAAACGAGCAGCAACCCCGACGATCCGACCTCGCCGTTGCGGAGGGCGTACGTTAGCGTCGACGACGTCAGGCCGGCGCAGCCGCCGGAGCTTCATAGGTACTTGAAGGTTGGGGAAATAGTGGAGGGTTTTTGTGGAGAGAGAAAGGGGTGGATTAAAGCCAAAATTGAGGAAATATTGGAGAATTCTCGGTATACGGTGTCGTTTGAGGGTAGGGATTCTTTTGCTGTAATGGAACAGTGGGAGCTGAGAGCTGTTAGGGAATGGGTTAATGATTCATGGAATCCGCCTTTTCTTCTTCAACAAGTTTTGCAGGTGCGTTCTATTTCTCCTTTTTATGCAAAAACTTTGGTTATTTTCATGATAGATTGTTTGATTTTTGCTAGATTTTTCATTCCAGTGAGTTGATTAGTGAGCAATGTTACCTATAATGCTGAGCATATAGTTTTTCTGAGAATTTTGTGGGTAATGTGGGTCTATTTTCAGCTAAATTTTGTGTGTATTTAATTTTTAAAATTGCAGAACAAGGCAAATGAGTTACACATAAGTTCAAGGGGGTTAAAACTTAAGATAAAGTGTAGTATGAAAAAACCTGAGATGGAATTCGGTGAAGGGATGTTGGTTGAGGTTAAGAGTGATGTGGAAGGTTTTCTGGGATCTTGGTTTACTGCCATTATAGTTAAATCCCTAAGCTACTGCAAGTTCTTGGTGGAATATCGAACATTGAGAACCTATGACAATACTGAATATCTGAAAGAAGAGGCAGATCTTTCATGCATCAGGCCAAACCCACCTACTATCCAACATGTTAAACCGTATGAGTATCTAGAGCGTGTCGATGCTTGGTATAATGATGGTTGGTGGGAGGGTTGTGTCTCGCGAGTTTTGAAAGGAAGCAGCTACGTCGTTTACTTCTTCTACTCAAACGAAGAAATGACATTCGAACATTCTAAGTTGAGGCCTCATCAAGAATGGGTTGATGGCAAGTGGTTTGCAGACTTGAAGGTATTCAGTCTTGCTTAGTATCTATTCTTTACCTTTAGTTGATTACTAACATTTTAATTTGCAGGTAAATCCAGCTGATCTGAACCTGAAGTCCTCCAGTATGGTGAGTTCTAAGAGGAAACATAGTGAGAAGGCATCGGAGGCAACCTTCGAAGATGAGATGATGGTGGAAGTGAAAAGCGATGAAGAAGGTTACCAAGGTTCTTGGTATAGTGCTGTGGTAATTTGTTCCTTAAGCTCTGATAAGTATTTGGTTGAGTACCAGACACTGAAAATGGAAGATGAGTCTGGGCAGCTACGAGAAGAGGCATTTGCTTCGTATATGAGGCCTTTCCCCCCTAAAATCGAATGGCTTGATCGTTACAAAATGCTTCAGGAAGTTGATGCTTGGTATAACGACGGATGGTGGGTTGGTGTTGTTTCCAGAGTTCTTGATGATTGGAAATATTCAGTATATTTCTGGACAACAAATGAGGAAATTGTGTTTGAACATTTTTCGTTGAGGCCTCATCAAGAATGGATTGGTGGCAAATGGATCGACTCATACAGGGTATGATTTCGACAAAATCTTTCCTATTATCATTAAATTCACTCATTTTCAACTGTACACTTGGTAGGCATGAATAAATTAAGAGGCATAAAGTGGTAGTATAATAATACGGATATTATTTTATTAGTATGAAAAGATGAGATAAATATTTTATTATGATGATGGGTAGAGTGTATTAATTTGTAAGATAACGTGTAAAATACTAATATAACCTTTAGTTTGAGGAAGAAAAGAGAGGATGAACTAGGAAGAAGAGGGGGCAAAAATGTCAATTTACTTTATTTGCAGCCCATAATAAATTAGTTAGGGTGGGGAGGTAAGATAACTTATATTGATTTCACATATAAAACCCACTTTATACCAGGCCAAGGGTAATAATTATAGATCCATATTAAATTTATACGTGCTACCAAGCAACTTACAAAAATAATAACATCACTTATATGAGCCTTATATGACCTCATATGGGCTACCAAGTGGAGCCTTCAATGTAAGATTTTTGTTTAACAAGTGACTTGTAAATGCAGAAAAAGTCGAAGTTGACGTTGAGGAAAAAACTAGGAAAATATAAAGGAGGGTACAATGAAATGGGAGGGAAAACTCTTTTTATAGTTGGAATGAAGGTTGAGGTAAAAAGTGATGAAGAAACTTACAGGGGTTCGTGGTATCCTGCTGTAATTGTTAAGTCGTCAGAAAGAAGAAAGTATCTGGTCGAATATCAGACCCTGATAAACGACGACAGAACCCGATTACACACAGGATTGGCTCATGCTCTATGCATAAGGCCTTGCCCTCCCATTTTTCAAAGAAAGGATCCATTTACGCCTTTTGAAGTAGTTGATGCTTGGTATAACGGTGGGTGGTGGGTTGGTCAAATTCTCAAAGCCTCTCCGAGCAGAAAGTACTCAGTTTGTTTCAGCACCATGAATGTGATACTGGAATTCCCGCATTGTGATTTGAGGCCTCATCAGGATTGGATCAACGGGCAGTGGGTTTTCGCTTTAAGGGTGTGTTCTTGATCTTGAATTCCATTAAGACAGGTCAAACTATTTGTAAGCTTGTGGAAATGATATGTGTTTGCTTTCTAATGTTTTTCTTTTCCTTATTCAGGGTAGCGGATCGTGCATAGAATGAGCTTGAAGAAACGGGGAGCCTTAGTTCGGTTTTATGTAAAGATGATCCTCCGGCATTGGCAGAGATACTCTGATTTTCATCAAGTCTGATGTTTTCATTTTGCTCTCTGGTATTTTCAAAACCATATTATTATGATATCTCCCTCTTTAAGGTGATTAGGTGATAGTTTCTTTTTGTATATTTTTCATAGCTAAGACAGAGAGAGATGGAACATAATTTCACGTACCAGTGAAGAATGGTGAAGAAATGAAGAGAAGCAGAGTTTTTATATATTTCTTGAATATTATTTTAGTTAGAATAAAATTAAATTTAGCATATTAAGTGAGCTTTGTGGTGTTATCCTTTTTTTTTTTTAATGTGTAATTAACTTTCCATCTGCATTATGAATAAATTTATTATTATTCACTTAAACATAATTTTGTAAGAAACTTATTTAGCTCAATTTTTAATTTTATCAATTGAATTTAGTTTTTGATTTGTATTAACCAGCCATAGAATAATATTATATAATTTTATTTTATTAAAATGTGGTGATAAATCTTCTAAACGATTGGGCTTTTTTCTTTGACACCCCATTAAAGGCCTTCTTAGTGCAGGCCCAGCAACATTATTTGGTCAAAGCCCGGCCCATCTTCTATAAATATAGCGTTCACGAACAAACGGCAAGTTCAACTACCAATTCCAAATTAGTGCCATCTTCCCCATATCAATCCATCGGAATAATGATAGAAATTCTTCTCAATTAATACATCAAAATCGTTTTATTTCTAAGATTTGCAGGAAGTCCGTTTCAAGGTGTATTTCACTTGATTGAATTTAATTGAGTAAGTTAATCTTCAAACATTTTGACTTTTTTCTGTTTTTATCTCTCATTTCTTTAATCGCAAGATGAATTCAGTGTGTTCGAAATCTGGGTTTTTCCCAGATGATGTTTTGATTCAGATTCTTGCGAGATTGCCTGTTAAATCCCTTTTTAGAACCAAATGCGTGTCCAAAGTTTGGTATCAGCTAATTTCTGATAATTACTTTACGAAGCTTTATAATGAGGTTTCAATTAGGAACCCTATGGTGCTTGTAGAAATTACTGACCCAAATTCAGAATCAAGGCCACGTTTGATTCTTGTTGATAATTTGAGGGGTGTATCTGAATTTTCATTGGATTTTATGAAGGATAGAGTTAAGGTTAGAGCATCTTGTAATGGA